>JARVJO010000431.1:9382047-9410128 GCA_031762555.1 Cynodonichthys magdalenae | reverse complement strand
GGGGTGAGGCGAGCCGAGGGCAAACTGAGACAGGAAGTACTAGAGCAGGTGCACAGGAAGAATGGCCCCTAAGACAAACCCTGATACGTGGAAGAGATAAGCCGGCATGAATGAATACTTATTATTTACAGGTATCGAACATGCAACTTGTGCAAAGAGTGAAGGGATACCAAGAAAAAAATCAACATTTCTCCGATATGACACAGCTCATTCTGTGATTCACTAACTTTATAATCTACCATACTTGACATGCAAAATGGAAAACTTACTGGAAACTGGAAATTTCTGAAATGGGCACGTTTACAGAATAGCCAGACAGCTTATTTTTATTTTTATTACATCATATCACCTATTCTGCATCATTTTCTCTCAGCTTTTTCTAATTCTTGTGAAATATTGTATAGTCCTTTGAGTTTTGTAATAAATATTTTGACACCAATCTGGTTCGAATGTCCATTTTGATTTGAGCTTTAGGGTTTGCAGCTCACCAAACGAACAAAGTTTATTAGAGTTACACATCAGAGAGCAACCTGTGGTTCAAACACTGACCAAGAGGCACGTTGACTGGAAAATCACACTCATCCTGTAACTTACAGGGAAACGATACCTGGGTCTCTACACTTGAAACTAGTGGCCTCAAGTGGGAACAAAAACTACCTCCATGGTCAGCGTGAAATGTAGAGCTTTGGTTCCCATGCCTCTGATTCCTAATGTAGAGGCATGCATGTAATCATATAATGTACGCAGAGTGTCCCCCAAAAGCTATCAAGAGAGTTGCAGACACAATAATACACAGAGATTGTAAATGCAATAACTAATTCCGGATGCTGCTGGAAACCTAAATGTTAAAGCTGAAGTAAGAGGGAATTGGTGTTTAGTTATGTTTTTTCTTCTGTGGTCCAGAGTTTCGATCTCTGCATTTACTTCCCTCACACTTAAACCACATCACTTTCACAAACTCTGACCAAAATCACAGTCTGGATTGATTGTTTTTGTCATCAACCATAAATCAATTTTCCTCACAATTCTAGTCATTTAGACCTCCGTGATTCTCTGATGAAATACTGCGTTGGTTTGCAAGATGAGTTTACTTAGAGCTTTGTTGCTGTCTGTGTCTTGCAAAGGACCACATGTTATTTTGTGTGTGTGTGAGCAAGTGTGTGGGCAGATACACACTTGTATTACTGGTATTAGGAATTGACATTTATGACCTCAGGATAAAACATGTGACTCCCCCACCTACAGCACTGATGACTCAAACCCAAACACACACACACACACACACTCACACACCTATCTCAGATCACAGCTTACATTTACAGTAAAGAGAAAATCTAAGAAAATCACAAAAACTATGATCAGCCCTGTTAGTGACACATTGCAGCACGTTGTTTTATTTGTATATTAAACTACTTCTGTTGTGCTTTTAGTTTTGCGTTTTGAACATTTGCAAGCAAAAAAAGTGAGACAGAGAGAGAGAGAGAGGAAGAGAGCGAGCGAGCAAGAGAATCAAAAATGGTTAGAAAAAAGAGCAAAAAAGAAGAAGAAAAGAAAACATATATCACATATTTGTCATGGTGTTTCCCCCTCTGCAGGAAACCACATCATTTGTAGTTAGGCTTTAGATTTTCTGTTTTATCAGTCATTTTTCTAGTGACATTGCTTGTGCCCTTCATTAAAGCTGGAAGTTTTGTCAGATGATGATCCCATAGCACGCCTGAATGTATGTTAATATAACGAATAAAAACACCAACATCACATCAGATTTTTCCCAAATAAAGTGGTGCTAATATTTCTTGGGCATTACAACTTTGATGAATTTGTATAATATGGATTCAAACAAATATGAATTCCTTTTTTATAAGAGCACTGGGTTTTATTATAGTAAACAATAAAGTACTGACGTTTTTTTGTTTGTTTAATCCTCATACAGAATAGAAGACTTCATTCCTACTGTTAAAAAGGAAAAAAGGCAATAATAAGTTTTGTTTTACAAAAAAAAACCAACTGTCTAAGCTCAAAGCTGATCTTATTCAATTTACATCAATCAGTTATCACACCTATTTTACTTTATTAAGATCTTGACTAAGTTAAGAAATCCACTCACGTTCTCAGGCAAGGAAATAGTTCTGTCAAATAAATTCTGCCAAAATCAACTCTTTGCTTTGCTGACATCTGCTGGTCACTGGGGTTAATTTCACAATTAAAGAAAAACATCTATTTTTTGCTATGATCATAAAACATACTTTTTTATACCCATTATATTTCCATTATCTTAACCGTCTTCTTCCTTTCACAGTCATTGTGCCCATATCCAGCAGAGGACAGGTGTGAGAGGTGGGGTACCTCAAACTGACTAAATGAACTAAAAAAATAAAATATTTAATGGAAAATCTAGATTAAACAAAAATTATTGAAGTAACAACAAACAGTATTTCTTAAAGTCTCAAACTGGTTTGAAAGTCAAAGCAAATAAATGAGTCTTAAGCAGATATTTTGACTATCTTAGTATGTATAATTTATGTATGGTAGAAGAAAATTATACTAAAGATTATAATAAATTATTGTAAACACTTTATTTTCTTTATACTTTAATTTGGATTCAGGGAAGAATAAAGTGTGTTGACTTTAACCCAGTTGTTTGAATAAGAAGAGCAAAACATTTACTCTTAAAAAAGGAGCAATAAGTTTTTATCAATCCTGAAAGAGGCAGGAAGCCTATGAAAAGATACCAACACTGGGGTCACGTGCTATTTTGTACCAGTTAAAAGATAAACTTTATGTTCTGAACTGTTTATAGACAATACGGAGATGAGTTTTACAGTTGTCTAGACGTGAGGTCATATAAGCAGGAATAAACTTTAGAAAAGTTTTTGATAGAGCTAAGGAGATAAGGCTTCACTTTAGCGGGAAAAAGCTTGATTTTATGACAGCACTAAACTGTTCCCACTCATAAAAGCTGTCAAGAATCACACCCAGATCCGATAAGGGGATTGGATTTTCAAAGTCAAACTATTTCTGCTTTATTTTCACAGAGATTGAGAAAGAATTTCTTCACTCAATGTTCATTTAATTTAGATGTGATTTTAATTGGCTGTAACTACTGTAAATAGACCCAGATGTCACAAGCAAAGCAACAAACAGGAATATTGTATTTCCGGAAACTAAACCTCAACAGAGGGAACAGCAGTGGACCCAGCATAGATCTCTGAGTGACTCCATGGTTGTGCGAGATCACAGAAAACAAATGAACCCTTAAGGGAAGAGAAAATGCTTTATTTTTGTCAGGAATCCTGATCTATTTCAATCCTGAAACTAAAGCCAAAAACTACTTTATCTTTTTTTTTATCATTTTACAAAAGGTTTCACAGCAATTTATTTGACAACATCTAGAACACAGCCTGATGACTGAAGCCTCATAATTATAATGGTAACAAAAGAGTCAAAAAACATCTTTGAATAGGCAACGAATAAAGGAAATTTAAGATTTTTAGTAATAAGGAACACATATAAAAATAACAATAAATCCCCCTGAAACTGACCCTGAACATCCACTGGTCATTGTTCTGGCCACCTGCTTATAAAGGTGTGTTTCCATAAAATATTTACTGATGGTCACAAAAACAGGGCAGAGCACAAGACTTTCAGTAAAACCTGAGCTGAAAGCTTCACACCCATGATTTACTCAGTACTGTCCATATAGTTTATGTTTCACTGGCTCATTACACTTATCACCTGCTATTATTGCATGATAATTCTCTGAATATGACCTACAGGAATCGTAAGAATTGCTTCCATTTCCAGAAATAAAATCCCTATCAGCACAGGTAATCAGTTTGAATTGCTGTTAATGCTTGTGTATTCCAACAACAAAGCTCTTGACCCGGTACACTATGATGGCTGGAAAGCAATAACAAGTCGTCGGATATGAAACAACATACACAAAGGAAAACACATGACTGTAAACAGATAAAAAGTCGATAAGCAGAACAATACAAATTACCTGGCACTGATCTAAGGGTAAGGCTCTCTGTTTGGCTTGAGCCTTTGAAGATAAAGAATTTGGCACTCAAACATCATTAGACAAGCTTTATTTTCACAAAAATCTAGATTTTCAAGAGAAGTATGAAAAAATAGGAGGGAGATTTTAAAGTGTAAACAGAGCCAAGAAGCTGTATAGACAATAGTGTAGTGAGTTGAATGGCCAGTAGGGAGTGGTATAACATAGTTTAATGCCTGTAGAGGTGAAGAAGGTTAAATAATAGCTGCACATGGCCACAGTTGGGCTGTGATGCAATTATTATTCATCAACAAGCCATTTACCTCTAAACTACCAATGAGATGTTTCTAATGCAGCTAAAACAGTCTGTGCAAAGGCGGCATCACATTCCTCCACTTTAATTTGATCCATGAACAAATTCAAGTTGCATCATCAGAATTTCCTGCAAGTCTTTTAGGACTTCTCTATGTTTGCCTTTGCTAGCCAAAATGTTTTATTTTATGTATGAAATGCCACACAAACTCAGCTCAGACAGAGAGACAGTGGTGGTCTGAGTGACAGGTCGTAGGCCTTACTGCGTGAGAGTGAGCTAGGCTGTTCTCAGACTCTGTGTGGTCTGGGTGTGTGGTCTACAGCTGATGGGCAGGGAGGAGGACGATAGAGCCCCATGTGTGTGTGTGTGTGTGTGTGTGAATGTGTTTTGCCTTCTGCTGTTCAGCCGACCTGGTCTGAAACATAAACACTCAGACCTCAGCACTCTGATACAGCTCACATATGCTTTGTGCACCAGAGAGACCTTTAGGTTCAAGGGTCTCTGTGTTGTGTGGATTTAAAAAAAATATATTAAAGAGGCAACTTTTGCACAGCTGCTTTAGTTGAAGAGGTTGCAACAGTTTGCAAACAATTTTGAATTAAGGATTTTCTATTTTCAAAGACATGTGACAAATTTAATCAAAGAAATAACATGTTTAATGAAATATCCAGAGGTGAATTTGCCTGTAAAATCACATTTCTTCCCCATCATTTTTATTGAATATTTCTGCAAATGGAACAAACTGAAATATGAAAAGCAAAATAAATAGACATTTTACCTCATAATCATCCAACGCAGGTGAATAGTGAAGAAAATTAGACTCCGTACGACTTTTTTCACCCTTACAATTTGCACACTCATATTGAATCCACACTGCTCCCACGGCGATCTCAGGGGAAAGGCTTTGTAATGCTGCTCTGCTGAGCCAGCGCCACGAAAATATAAATACAACCTCGCCACATTTCAGCCATGTAAATAAACAAGGCCACCCAAATTTCCAATTAGAGCTTGTGTTGAAGGCAGGAAATGGGGTAGACAAGAAGAGACCACACCTTCTTCTCGATCCTCCGGTCCCGAAAGAAGTCCAGGTCAGAGACAAGACAAAGCTTAGGACTTGACATGGCTGATTTTGCACATCTAATCCCATCATCACTGTTAAAAGAGCTGGAGTTGAGATTTGGGCATAGAACATATTTGTGTGACACGATCCTTACGTCCAAAATATTTGTATAATTCATCCAAACAAAGCGTTACACCAGCTCGCCTTATCAGCTCCATCAAGTTTACAAAAGGTTTTTTTAATCAGGCTTATATCCGGCGTTCCCACTTTGCTCCATATCTCCTTGGAACAGCCAGGCACTGGTTTTACACAGCTAAGCCCTGAGACCACCCTGAAGATTTGATCCAGTTGCAAAAGGCACCTTCAAGGTTGTTATTGTGATAAGAACACCAAACCTCTTCCAATGTGAGATAGTGCTTTGATAGTGAACTGAGATCTGAGTGGAATCTACCAATCAGAATCTGGTACAGACTCGCCCATGTCAGGATAATTATGTGCCTGCTGGTTGCTGCTTCAGCTGTGGTCAGTCAGCAAACATCATGGGGCCTATTAGTTTACACAAACACACAACTTAGTGTAATTACCCCAGAGAGTCAAAGAGCTTTGTCGTGAAAGTCACTTTCACTGCAAGATATGTTAGTAGGAGAGACCGCAAGACTTCCCTAATGACCATAATTCAGCCGGAAAGGGCAGAGCTCATTCAGATAAAGCCAAATGCAAGCAAGCAATGGTTACAATTGATCCTACATGTACATTCCAATATAGCAGCTTTAAACCTTGGTTTGGCTCACGTTGAGATGTTCTTGGTTTGCGTCAGTTGTTTCTTTCCTTTTTCTTCCATCGTTCATTGTTCATTGTTTATGTTTGGTTGGTCTATCGCTGCAGCGTCTCTTCTCTCACAAGCTCCTGAACAGCCACACAGGAAACGGGCAGCATAAACATGCGGATAAGCAGATCTTCTCCCGCTCTGACTCGGAGCTGTAGAAGCTTTGTGTAAACACTGGCGAGTCATTTTGGAAATGCTTGTAGAAGCATGAGCCATGACTCAAAAAGAGATTTAACCAATGTCTCAAAGGAGAAAGATTTAGCAACATTTTTCTAATGACTTATTTTTTTTTTTGCATAAGAAAGTATGATGCCTCTCACAGAGTCCTTATTGTCTACTATTCACAATCGTTAAATATTTGATGTATACATCATGTTACATATTTGAAATTACATGTAATTTCAGCTGATTGGCAACTATCCACAGAAAAATAAAGCCCCAAACTGGACAAAAATGCTGTTTCTGAATTAATGTTATATGTTTTCACTCAGAATATTTAAACTTAATCGCAGCACCAAAGGTACAGTCAGAGGGATGAAAACATTTGTATTGATTGTATTTAGTCATGCAGGTGTTGAGATTTTTAACTGGACTAAAAACACATGAAAAAAAAGTCATAAAAGAAACATAGTCAAGCAATATCCAAGACTGTCGTAATATAATTTCAAAATACTCTGTTCTAACTTTAGACTGGAAGACAATTTCACATTTTCTTTCTGGTTAGCAGTGGACATCATTATGGAATGATTTCAGTCTAATCTTTAAACTCAACTAGGTACACCCTGGATCAAAAAAACAAAAAACAAAACAAACCGAAAACCCATAAAAGTTCTGAGGAACAATATTTTCCATCAGGGCTTCAGCTTTCATTTGTTGTGTTCTACAATTTAGGATCCCGACCACCTAGCTGGAAGCAGAAAACGGACAAGCTTAAACATTCATTCTGAAAACAAAAAGGACAAACAGCAAACTTCACACTAATATTGACTTTCCATTAAATGGGGCTTATAGCTTTCTGTCCTACTTTTACATTAAGACCTGCAAGTCCTCTGGGAGGTGTATTAATAACAGTGGTTGTGCTGGTTTTACCAACCTGAGATAAGACAACACACTGCGGACTAGTACTGTTAGATAATACAATCTGCTCAACATCTGGAAGAAAAAAACATCAAGTTCTATTTAACAAGATAATATTCATTAGGTCTATGATAATAAAGATCAGCGATTAGTGTTTCTGTCTGTTCTGTATGAAGTTGAGCGTTTGTGGGCAGTCTGGACTTTTAATGTTGTTTGAGTCGAAGTTGGGATCTGGCCAGTATGAAAAAAATATATATTTAAATCAGACTACTTTAAGCCAGGTTTGTGGTGAATAAACAAAACGACTAATACACCAATAATACAAAAAAAAATATTGCAAATGCATTTAGTTGAATAATTTCTCAAAAAAAAATTAAATAAAAAAAAAAGCTGATTCACTGAATTAATTTTTCATGCTGCTTTTAAATTCTGCTTTTAGAGTAGAAAGAAATTTGGTAAAAAACAAGCAAAATGAGTGTAAAGTACACTTTTTTACAAAACCTTACACATTTGCAAAAAAGAAGTACTGTAAATGATGAAGTACAGTAATTATTATTTTTCTTTGTTTACCATGTGTGTCCCGATTGACTAAAATAAAAAATAAAAAATAAAATTCATGCGTATTATACAAACCACAAGTTTCTTAGTTCCCATAGGGGGCATTCCTCTTTTTGTGTATTTGTGGGTGAGTGTGTGTGTTTTTATTAGGTGTTGCTATATGACTCAGTGGCCAAAAGGAAAGAACTAAAGTGTGAAGTAAAAGCAAATCAATTAAAGGTCATATTAGGCAATGTCCTTATGTATTCTGACAAAGAAAGAGGTTTTTTTTTGGCATTGATGAATGGTGAAATTGGAACACACACAAGCTAGAATCTACTGACAGCTACACAAACACAAGCAGAATTTCCTCATCATATCATGCCACGTGACAATTAGAAGTAATTCCAAGTCAGGTCATAGATTACAAATCAGTGTTCTGTCTTTTCCACTGAAATTACTTCTGATAATGTGTTAATGAGTCCAACCTGGGTGTAAAAGAGTTGGAAAAACCCCCACACTGCTGTTTAAACAGAAACACAGTAGCTGATGTAACATGTTAGAAAGTATAATAAAAGTTGAAATTTATTGCCTTTGCTTACTACGTAGAATAGATTATCACTTTTAACCCATAATCCTTTACAAGGCTCTACAATTGATATTTTCTTATTTGTTTTATTAATTGATTAAAGTTTTCAATATTGAACATTTTTTAAATTCTAAATTTAAACCGGTGTTCTGAATAAATCACTTTTTTGTTTAGTATAATAAAACAACAACAACAAAAAAACATTGCCTCATTCTTATCTTTCTCTGGCACAGGTGATGTTGTTAATATGGACAATGATCATGAAACATTAAGATTCATGACAGGATGTAACCCTCTCATTACCCATTGGACTCTGTACTTTCATTATTCATATGCAAACTTTTCCATAGGTACAATTTTGTTTATGAATCAATTCTTGGATTTCTACCAACATACTGCATTTATTAACATATATATCATATTAAAACAACTAAATGGAAAATAAATAGTAGACTGAGTCTACAGATTTGTTTAAATAGCTCCTTGGTTCTATGATTCAGCTTTTTCTCCAGTTGTAAAAAGAAAATGATCATATTTCCTGCTAAATAATGTCATTACAAAGAAGCCACAAAGCAACATTATGTTGGAGCCATGTTTCCACCCCTCAAATATAAAACCCAACAATCTCTTTTGTTTTTGCTGCAGTGAGCGTAAACCAGTTTATTGTTTGAGTTTATTATAGCGGGAATACCCATGTTTTGTAAAACCTGTTTTAACACTTCACAAGTGTACAAAATGGTCAAAGTTTCACTTTTCATATTACACATGCACCTTCACTCTAATGCTTATATAACTGTTCAGTTTAAAAGGTTTCTATCAACAGTTTTTATTAAAAATTAAACAGTAATACAAAAGCGCTCCTTACAGAGAAGACCCATTTAAAAAGGGATTTTTATGCCAAAATCGTTCAGAGTTAATTATTTTATTCTCCATTTCCCTTTACCTATTTTGATTATTTTATTTATTAGAGAACTTCATTTGTTGATTAGTCACAATCATACCAGCCTTACTGTGAGGTATATTTGGGTTTCCAGGGGTCAAGTGCAGAAACAGTCTCTGTGTGGTGAAACATTCCTGTATGAGGGAGTTTAGGCATGTAAATCTTGGGCGGGGCCAGACACGAGTTTGTTTATGTCCTTAATCCCACATTGCATGCCAGACAGCAGTCACACATGTCAACACCAATCTCTAAGCAAGAACTGCTTTCCATAGAGACATTAGTCATTACTGTTTACTACGAACTCTCTTCGTGTCATACCTTGTAGCTTACTCATCAGTTAACTTATTAAATAAGCTTTAAAAATCCCCAGAGGAATAACACTAAGGAACTTCAGGGTTTCTTGTATATGTGTTTGCCTCAGTGCATTCTCAACGGATTGTTTGGATATGGGCCTCACCCCAACTGACGGTCGTCGTTGAAGCAGCGCTTCACTTTTGTTGTGGAACTGTTTTTCTCTGTCGTCCCTGAAAGCATGTCTGAAACAGGTTGAGTTTTCTAGACAAGCAAGGAAGATTTATTTCTCTTAAATGTGCACATGCATGTACTTTATCAAAAATTTGATTTTATTACAAAAATGCTCATAAAACGTAAATCTACAGCTGTGACGCACCAAATATAGCCTTTCACACCACAAGAGTACATTTACTATAGTTAGTCTTTGACAGCTGTAATGAGAAGGTATTTGCAGACACAGCTGACTTAATGTTTTTGAGTTCAACTAAGGCCGGTTGCTTAGCAGGATGTGTTTAAACAGTGATATAACATCAGTTGACGCTCAGGCACAGTAGCAATTAAAGTTTCCAAAGAGCTGGTATGACACCGACTCTGGTCCTGTAAAATTATAAACATCATATTTATGAGAGAAAAACACAATCTGACCTGCTTTGTCCTTTAAAGGTTTATAGAGTTTACTACTGTCCAAAGTCCAAAGCTGTAGATTGGACTAACATTTGAGTTTAACACCAGATTTTGTTTATCTGATAGACCAGTCAGAAATCATGGGATGTAAATCTAAAACTCTTTAAAGTCATTTAAACAGCACTAAACATTTAAAGTCAACATAATTCAAATTAGTTACCAAAGCTAATCATTCTCAGGCAGACATTGAGCTAAAACTTGGCATGGTGGTATTGAAAGACACCACCAGTGTGTGAATGTGTGTTTGAATGGGTGAATGACTGTAAAGTAAAGCACTTTGGGGTCCCCATGGAACTTGATAAAGTGCTACATAAGTTCAGTCCATTTACCTTTTACCTTTTCCAACACATACTTAAGTGTTACACATTGCGTGACATCTTTGCTTAAACTTTGAGCATTAATCTATACAGTCAGTCCTGTTTGTCTAGTAGTAAAATATCTCATGTACCATGGAAATTATTTTAGAAATTTCTCAGAAAGCAACCACTGACTGTACATTTACAACTACTTAACTTTTAAAGTCAACGTAGTTCAAGATGGCTGCCACAGCTAATCCATCCATCCGTCCATCCATAATACAGAAACAACTATACTCAGTTAGTTCAGCAGATATTTATATGCAATCCTTAAAACTTACATTAAGCACTAATTGATTACATAATATATTGCATTATTGCATAAGATTGCACATAATGTCATTTACAAAGTTGACCAGAACAGTTGCAACTCATTGCTTAGCAGAAGGCAAAATTCATCCAGGAGTGATATTTTCTTTGTTTCTGATATGAGCACCAGTAACATGCATGTTAGGCATAGTGAAGACCCACACATGGGAGAATGAACTCCCTTGAGTTGACAGCATTAATCACAGGGTCACCCTTAATATAAACATTCTTTTTAAAACAGTCAAACAAAAACAAAAAGGCAGCACTGCACTGGCTGTCATTTGACAATTTGAATGGTAAACTGAAGAGTTGATTTGCATGTAAGCCTAATCAGTTCATGTTTGTATGCACCCAACCTCTGACTAATCCCTGAAACTCCTTAATTGCTTCTTCCTTTTTCATTAGATTGGAACTTCCAGGTAAATAACAATGTCAATTACGCAATGAGTGCCTTTTGTCCTTTCTCCTAAAAAAAGATCTTCTGCTAATAACACAACACACCGTATTGCATATGCCTTGAAATCTTCTTAAATGAATAAGTGTTTTTCCTATTTCTGTTGTGTACAAAAGATAATCTGCTTGATCAATATATGTATAGATTCCTAACACTTCTGTCACAGGTTAAGGTGCTTAAAACTAAACAAACCACACACAGATGTCTTGTGACAGCTGCCAAATCAAGCTTCTATTAACTCTTTCACTTGCATTTTATATAATCGTTTTCATTGTTTTTTTGTTTTTATGTGCCTTAAAACTACACCCATTTCTGAATGACCTATTTACTAAGAATTGTAATGGAATAAAAATAATGTTGCCCTTTAACGTGTCTTAATGAGTCACCCTGTGTTTATAGTTTTCTAACAAGGTCATCATCACCTCTTACAATCAGGGAGTGTATGCTGGTTTTTCAACTATAACAGGTCAATAAGTGGGATCCTTTTTATTTCTAGCTTCACAGTTAACTGTGGTGCAGATAACCTATAGTTACTTTGGAGATTTACGATACTTCATATTATACATAATTTTAGAGGATGACGTAGAGAAAGCAACTATTTACTCTATTTAGCTTTTATCTAGTTTAAACGTGTCACGCTTTCTCTCTTTGTTTTTCGGTTGTTTTGCTGCCGTGGGTGTTCAATCATTAAATGTCTTGTCAAAATCACAAGTGTTTGTGTAAAATGTGTGCAAAGAATTGAATTGTCAAAAGACATACAGACATGTCTTCAAAAGCGAACAACTTTCCATTCTTTGGTTTATTTTTCCTCCACTCACAATGGCATTGTTTTATGACCTTTAACCAACTAGTTGTGCCCTTTTACCTTGTCGTTTTGCTTTCTGTTGGTCGTGGATGTTTGATGCTGAATGAGGATCAGATTACAAAGGCCCTGTTTTGATCTCTTTCAGTAATTCCACGGGCTGGAAATGACAAAATCAGCGGATCGGAAATACTTTCATCGCCCTGCATTGTGTTTATGCACTATGCACTTTAAGGTGGAGTTCTCACATCATCAAAGGATATAGGAGGTAATAAAGAGACATTTTGTTATGCATCCAGTTTTGGAGGTGAACTGGGATATGAAGAAAAATAGACATGAAATTCTGAAATGAGGTTGAGATAAATGCCACCCCTGGCTTATTTGGATTCCATTAAACCATCGTGTCACTGCCTGGGTCACAGAGAAGAGACAGACCACAAACCTATGGATGTCTTTGTTGCTCAGTGAGACTGAAATAGAAACTGCATTTCATCCAAGCTTTTCTTTGACCTCATCATAACCCATCATGCCCTTTCAGACCTGACAAAAACTGGGCGAAGCAAAGAAAACATCCTTTCAAAAGTTGCTTTTCTGCCAGTTTCCTGAGAAAGGTATAGGCAGGTCCATAAAAAATGCCTTAGAACTAAACGGGGATTAGTCCTTGTAGTAGAATGATATTTTTTACTAAAGATTACTCACTCAAACTGCTTGGTTAACAAAGCTGTTTTGCAAACAATCTCTTTTTAAATTTAGCTAAGCCTGTATTTGTGGTAAAAGGTTTTGGCATCATGGCACCACCAACCTATTTTCTTTCACTTTCCAGTGTGTTTTAAGTTGATAAACTTTAATAAGAGTTCCTCATCATTTGAAGTAATCACCAATAGACTGTAGTACTGGTGAAAGCACTGTTGCTGTAGCAACTAAACAAACAAATAGGTTAGTAGCAAAAATGAGTGGTATGAGTGGAAACACCAATGTTTTTAACTTCTGCTGACATCATCAGGGAGATCCATAATCTTTAACATGTATTTATCTCTAACAAAATTTTTATTTCAAATACATTACATTATTATTATTGCCTACCACCACAAGCCAAACACAGACAATAATATACTTGACATTGTCTGTGTGTGTTTGTGTACCTGGTTTTTGTTACCTTATTGTGACCTTTTCTGGTATGAACACCTATCTTGTCAGGACCAGCAGTCCTGTTAGGAACCAAAACCTGATCCTTATACAGTGAAATATCATGTTTTGGGTTAGGGGTTAGGTTTAAAACTAAGGTGTGTGAATTGAGAGTGGGTTAGGGTTAGGTATGTACTGTTAATGGTCAAGTTTAGGGTATGTTTACTGGTTTAGAGCTTAGTGGAAAGTTCTTTATTTTGTTTTTGTTTGTTTTCTCTAAGTCAACCACAGTGTGGAATTTGAGCATTTGTTTTCTTTGCATTTACATTGAAAAGATACTGATGATCGCTTCACTAGATATTAAAAACATGTCCAATGGAGGCTTTGAACTAAACAAAATATAGTATTGTACAGAAAAAAATGAAATAATTGTCTAAATAATTGAAAAAAATTAAGAGCTGTTAAGGCTGCAGAATAAGGAGTTCAATATTTTTAATGAAGATATTAATTGGTTTTATTGTTTTAATTGCAACAATTATGCAAATCACCATGGGTGTGGTGGTTGAAAGAACAAGGTGTAATACTTTAGGTCAGCTCCAAAGAAAAAAGACTGAAGAGATTAATGACAGTTAAAGTACAACCTGACTCCCAGTCAGTCTGACAGCAGATTGACACTTGACATTTTCATTTGCATAGATTAGATTCCAGTTTATTGGAACCTAGGTGCAGTTCAGATTACTGAGTCCTCTAGTTCGAGCCTTGCCCTCATGAGTCAGCAGACTTGGCTGATTTTCAAGCACTCATATTCAACCAACCAGTCATAACCAGGAATGTTTATATAAAGAACTGATTTATGTTGCTTTATCTTATGTTACTAATCAGTTAGATGAGGGATGAGTCATGAAAAAAAGGGTGGAACCAGGTTTACCAAGCAGCTTGACAAACTGGTATTGGCTGATGGGATGATTTTGCAATTTATTTTCTTTGAAAGGTTTTTGAAAGCCATGCTGGACTATTGGTTTGGTGATCAAGTTTGCTTTTCACTTTAACTTGTCAACTACATGACAAATAAACCTAGGACTAAAAAAAAACAAACAAACAAAAAAAAACACTGCCATCCAATTTCATGTGATCAAGTCTTTAAAGGACACAAGTTATGACCCCTATGACCCGGAAAGGAAGAAGCGATGGATGGATGGATGGATAGATGGATGGATGAATAGAATGTAGTAGCTTGCATTAATCCCCATGATATTGCAGAAACCAGAAATACAGTACAGTACGAAACATCAAATTTTTCTCTTGTGTTTTGTTGTGAGTTTCCAAGCTAAATTATTAGGAACAATATAATTTACTATTTTTGTAACATAAACATTAATGTAAATTCAGTTCCATAAAAAATACAATACAGTCCATTACATTACACATGCCTATTTTCACATAAAACCAAATAAAAATATTTAAATGTTTTGGCTGGGAGCTCACTGGCGAGCCAAATAAAAACCTCCCACAGGCTGGATGTGACCCATGGGCTAAGGGCATAGATACTATATAAAAATTTAAAAAGTTTTAATTTGTACAATGACTTTTTATTGACCAGTTCCTACAACTCAATAAGTGGTGATAATTGTGTTTTTGTTTTAAATAACCTCTGCATTCATGTTAACCATCTGCCAATTAACCATACATTTCCTACAATGATGAGCAGTGCTTTAAGTGGAAAAAAACAAGTGCAGGTACTCCCCTAATGTCATATAAATATAGGACAGAAACATATGTAATGTTTTTACATATCTGTCTATCAATATATAGATCTGGTTTTATTGCACAGAAATGACAAAGAACAAGGCCATTTCTAAATCCAATCCACATGAGTCAAATTCAAAGTGTCTTGGAGCGCATAGAACTTAATTACTTTTACTCAATTACAATTACTTGAGTACATTTACTTTGAGAAAAAATGTACTTTTAGGAGTAGTTTTACTGCATCTTGCTTTACTTTTTCATAAAATAGTTTACCCTAATAGACACATGAGGTGTGTTGTGCAGACTGCCACACACTCCTGTTGGCGAATAATTTTTTTTAAAAAGTCATAATAATTTGATCAGTCTTCTTTCAACTTTTCAGCAACTATTCTCTGATGAAAATCAATGCTAAAAATACTCAAAAGAGTTTCATTCTAGTGTCCACTTTAGCCCTGTCGGAGCAAAATGTTGGATTTACTCAACTACATTATGTCAACTGGTTCCACTAAACCAGTGGTTCTCAATTCCGGTCTTCGTGACCCACTACCCTGCATATCTTAGTTGTTTCCTTGCTCTTCAGCATGTCTTTAAGTTCTGCAGAACCCTGCCAATCACTTGTTCATTTAAATCAGGTGTGCCAAAGCAGGGAAACAACTAAAACATGCAGGGTAGTGGGTCATGAGGACCGGAATTGAGAACCACTGCACTAAACCAAGATGAGTAATAATAAAGCAATTTACATATTTCCTTTTAAAAAAAAGTTAGATAATTGCTTTACATTTACGCAACTTAGTGTAGTGGAACCAGTTGGCATAACTCGGTTAATTATTCAACATTTAATTTCTTGGAGTGCAGATATGAAATGTTTAAATGAACTATTGCCAAGTTTCTGTCTTTATCATCAGGATACAATTAAATAAACCTCCTATTCAGATGTTCAAAACTGTCTTTAAAAAATATGCTACAGCTTTCAAGTGTAGGTTTTTTTTTAGAAAATCTTTCTTTGTGTGATATTAAAATAATTGCCTGTGAACCTTCAATATACACATTTACTACAATTATTTTTATAAGTGTGTAACTCACACACTTTTTAATCTTGAACTAGCTGATGAATACATCTTGATTTGTGAGGTGGGATGACAGCATGGTGTGAATAAGAGCTGGTTGCAGTTTTAGAATCTGAAACTGGTTCTGGTCTTGAGCTGGTGCTGATCTTGCTTTAAGCAGTGGTGGGGCAACACTGAAGCAACGTGTGGGACTGCGGCTGAGGTGTTTAATCTTCACAGGACATCAGGAGCAGCCTCCTTCACCTTCGGTATAGCTTGTGTATTTAAACCGTCCTAAAAGATCCATCACTGCTCTCAGTATGTGTGCAATAACAACCAAGAGTCGGCACACACACCACGCAATGCATGCACACACAAGTAGTTGGTGCACACAGTCATCCAACATGTTGTAAACATTCTCTATTCATAGACATTGGGTGTAAACTCTCACAAGGCTTGGGGCATTGTACTGAGCTGAGTCCAGTTAAAAGAGCAGATCCAGAACAGGTCTGGGAGTGTGTTACTTGAAAATAAATATCATTAAACTTAGCTGTCAAATTGCATAAGGCACGGCTGTGTGTGCCACCACCTATGAGGTGTTGGCTGTCCTCCCTTGAAGGTGCAGGGTTTTGCATTTTCCTCCCCATTGAAACACTCAATCGCAACTTACCAAAACATACACAAGCACATGAACAACCTTTATCACAATGCTCAAAAGACCACCTGAGAGACCCGTTTATGTAACTTGACAATGACAAAATCCATGCAAAAAGCACATTTAAGCTGAAAATGTTCCAAATACACTCAGTCATTTAGCCGTACTCACGCAAAAACACGTCAGAAAGGAATTTCATGTCTGTGGTCTATTTTGGTAAATATTATAATCTTCACCAGTTTTATAGAAACTGAGCAATCAAATTAGCACAGGCAACCCTGGCAACAAGAACAACAAATACACAATGTAGCCACCAAACACTAAAAATAAGAGTGATTGTGAAGATCATGATCACCCTGGATTCATAAAACATTAAATTATTCTGACAGCTGCATTTGGCCTCTAAATGACTCCTGTGTGAGGAGGTGAAAAAAAGGTGTGTGTTAGCCGACCTGTGTTGTTTCGTGCAAAGCGAACAATTTACAGGCACCCACGTTATGGGAGTTCCTCCTCCTGTTTGCACGCACAGCTTTTTGTTGTCTACTCTTGAAATTTTTTCTTTTCTTTTTTTTAACTTGTCTCCTTTTTTTTTTTTCATTTGAACGTAACCCAAACAAGATTGGCAGACTTAGATTTTTATCTAGACAGAGTTCATTTAAAGGGAATCCCAATACACTTTTTTGTCTTCACAATTAAGACTTGAATGCCTGAAGGCAATCCAAACAGGTTGAGCGCAGTTGGGACAAGTTATATCCTGTTAACAATTTTAATTTTTTATTTATTTTTTTTGATTAAACAGGTTGTTGAGATTTTGCATGTTAAAGACTTGGAAGGTGTCATGAACTTTTATTCAGGGCAAACTGTACAAACAACAGGTCTTGTAAGGTGAAGAAGCACAATAATTCTCAAAATATCAAACTCAATTTTTTGTAAAATTAAGCTTAAAAGCTTTTACTTTTGCTGTCATCTTTAGTTTAAAGTGAAAAAGAAAAAAACAAGTGATCAAAAACAGTATAAGTTAAATGTTGACAGTATCAACCCCTCATCAAGATCCCGCATGTTGGTTTATGAAAGCAGCCTCAATTGTTTAGGCACATGGCATCAGACCATGGCCTCACGCAACTGTTGCCCTTGTAGATGAAGGTTGAAGATTTCTGGCCAGTGGTTATACTGGTATACTGACTAGTTCTTCACATTAAAAACAACTGTGTTAAGGCTGTTGTGTGTGGAGAATCTACAAATATTATGTTACTGGTTCAGGGTCTGTCCAGTCACCTAAATATTTTTATTTTATAACTGAAGTTTCATGTTGATGTTTTGTGGTTGGAATCAACCATGGTATTTTTTTTTATTTTTGTTATACCTTTTTTAGAGTGACTTAATGTGACTGACTTGATTGGAAACATGACTGAATGAACAATAGACATTTTCTAGTGATGGGAAATTCGGCTCTTTTCCGATAGCTCTTGTAGAACGGTTCCCAGAGAAGAACCGGCTCTTTCAGCTCCCAAACGGCTCTTAACTTATTATCCTCTATAGCCTAATATTTTATCTTGACTTGGCAAATATAAATGCTGAAGGTGTTTTTTGAGAATTATTAGAATTGCGTAATATTTTGTATTTGTTCTGTTACAAAAGCAGTCAATCTTTTAATTATTTTGTTTAATAATTTATTCAAACTTTTACTTTTTGAAATTATTTTAAAATGCTGAGTCCTTGAGGGGACGTTTATTTTTTTACAGGCAGCGGTCTGTTATTAAAAGTTATTTAAATAGCTCCACCTTAAATGGTCACATAACAACAGTGTTAAAGAAACTCATAATTCATCCATTCAAATCAGGTGTTGGAGTGTGGAAACACGAGAAACATGTAGGATAGCGGCCCTCAAGGACTAAGTTTGCCCACCCATGTCCTATATTTTCCCATGTGATTGACCACAAAGCAAGAGAAAGGAAAAAAAATGAGCTCCCGTGATGGGAGTCAGTTCTTCTGATTCACTAACAAGGCTCTTAGAGCCGATACTTTTGAGTATGACCCATCACTAACATTTTCAGATTTCATCAGGTGTCTGCGATGAAAGATAGTAAAATCATTGCCATAAGACTGGGATGTTAAACTCATTTTCTCTGAGGACCATGAGTGGTGAGCTGGCCCTCTAAGGGCCAGTTGTAATTAACTTAGACATTTTGTATGTAACTTTGACTAAACATGAAATGTCACATTGCCATGACGACACAGCTAACAAACAATAACTGAGCTCTACCTGGTATTTCATGCATAGAAACTGTGTTTTAATACATCCTCTTATTAACACTGAAAAGTGCTACGCGTAAGACTGACTAAATCTGAAATAATTTTACTCACTGTTGAGTTGTGGTAAAAAGCTGCCATCTCGAATTCTGAACTGAATTTCTGAATGGAGAGAGCATTATGGGAGGTGTAGCTTATGATCTGTGCTGGTTTCAAAGCAACTTATTTTGAGAGGTTAATACAGGGCTTTTCAACAAAATTGCTCAAAAGACCACAGTTACTCAAAGCCAATATTATCTTTCACCTTATTATTATTATTATTATTATTATTAATATGTTGCATTGAATCATAAATTTAAAGTTTACAGTTGATCTATTGCCTCATAATAAAGAAATGCTTCAGAAATCTATTTAATTTTATTTTATTTTTGACAGGCCGGAGGGAAGTCACCCATGGGCCACATTTGGCCGGTGTGCCTTGAGTTTGACATGTGCTATAGGAGCTGTAAACAACACATGTAGCCTAGACAAAAATGCTATTCAGACATTTATTTTCTAATGCTTGATGTTGGGAGGCAAAATTAAATTTGCACAAAATTTCCAGTACCTCTAGAGAACCATGTAAATTTAAATTGAACTGACTTCTACAAGCGACTTGACCAATACATTCATGACTGAAATGGTTCAAATGACACAGGCTGCATGTTTACCTGCGCTTCTCAAGATGTTTTAACTCTGTTCCTTGTCAGTAACAGCTTATAAGAGTTTGTCTGCTTGCGCAAAGACATCACTGAAGACAGAACCCCAGAAAGAACAAACAGAGAAAGACTCGGTCTCTTTCTTTTTATGTTTTCACTATCATCACTCACACTGTTATGATGTTTTACCCTCAGTCGGTCCGCAAATTGTTTTTCCATCTGTGAGAAAAACTAGAGTCAGGATACATACCTCCACATTTTGTGCTGGAGCTTTGACAGAGTTTCCCCTTACTCTGCTGCTTTTTGTTTAAACAAAAGCTTGAATGAGTTTATATGAGAAAGGTTAGGAAAGAAGTCTGAAATTCCAGCTTGTAAGTCCTGCGGGAAGTGGGTGGTGTGTGTCACTGTGTGTGTTTATGGACAAGTCACAGACAAGAAAGAGAACCATGCACAACACACTCATCCAGGATCCATTTAAAAATACCAAGTATACCCTGCATTCATTTGAACTGTGGGAGGACAATTGAAGTACACACAGGGTATGTATAAAGAACATTTAGATGAAGTGAGTGGTGTTGACCACCACATCACTGTGAAGCCCCAGCAAATATAGACTCTCTTTATTTCTCAGACTGGGTAGCTCAAGTGATTGTGCACCTCTTAAAGTCAAACATTTCTTGTCTGTTTCCACAATTATTTGGTTTGTGTCACCAAAAATTACTTTATAATAAAGAAATGCTTCAGATAAGTGTTAAGATTTGTAAAATTTATTGACTGAATTAACAATTAGTTCAAGAGCAATTGCCTAAAAACAGATTATATTATTTATCATATGAATATTTGATACTTACATTGACTTGCATTCAAACTAATACACTTAAATTAGGTCTAATAAAAAGTTTTGTAAAAAAATAACTAACCATAATTATAATCACTTTGGAAATTAGTTAACATAATGTACATGAAGAAGTTCTAAAACCAAATTATAAATGTAGACACTTTTTTATTATATGGTTATTTTTTGTTGTATAAATTTTCTTTTTAAAATTAGGATACATTTTATGTTTACAAACAACTTAATTAATACAAATGATTAAAAACAAGTTTTTGATTTTATTTATGGCTGTTTTTCCTTTTATAAAACATGAGAGAACTAGCGTTTTCCAATATGTAAAATTTACAGTATGTTTTGTAAATCGCTTGCTCTTGCATTTGAATGTCAAAGACAAAGAGTGAACTTCCAAAGAGACAAGATAAACAAAGAAAAAAGATTTTGCTTTCACAAGCTAGGATGAGATTTCCAATTTAATAAGTTAAAAATGCTTAGAAGAAGTCATAAACCGATTATATCTAAAAACATGGATGTGTGAAAAAGTGCAATGCGCCTGTCAAATGCTGAGATTCTCATCAGTTTCAAAGCATAGTTGTCAGTGTTCTATATTTAGTGACTGACGAGGCATTTTTGATAGAATAAATAGTGCTTAAATGGCAAATGGACAAGAAATGAACTTAACTTGTAAACAGGAGACATGGCTTCAAATATTGTCCAGACATTTCCCCTCAGGAGTTTTAAACTTAAAAGAAAAAAAAGACATCAGATCATCTGACATAAATCTACAGTCTTGCATGCAAATTCTTTGTGTTCATTTGTTTGCTCAGACAGTTGCTGACGTGTTCACCAGGATATTTTTAGGCATGCAGAATTTGTTACAACAGTTTACATTGCTGAGATTCTGAGCAAAGTTTGAATTGTTTTCTCATAGATTTTAAACATCTGTCGTGAACCTACTGAACCTATAGATGATTATCTCTTCAAACAGCAACAGGAACGCATGAAAAAAGTATAGCAATCCTGAGCAAGAGCAAGACATTTCTTAAATGGCATTACAAGGATTTTGTTTATTGTGTTGAGTGATGAAAATAAAAAAATTATAAAATTATAATGAAGAAAATAACCATGCTGTAAAACATGACCGAAAATATGTTTGAATTTCCACTGTATGTCTTCATATCGTCATATCCTTGTCAACAGAATAGTCTCTCCTGTCAGTTTTATGTACCCAAACTAAAAATTTATCTAAGCTAAGAGTTTTAAAGTTTGTACTTTATTTTATTTTTCAGTACTGCAGAGAGTCAACATTTCTGTTTAACTGACAAGTACAGTATGACAAATGACAGTTCCTCCAATTGCTGGTTTTGGCTTACCTCCACATCAATGTCAACAAGGACTTTGATGTGAGCAAGAACTCAGTTGACATCACCGTGGACCCTCAGTAATAAGCATGCAGTAAAAAACCGGTCTGTGTCTGTTGCAGTGCCAACTGTCACCCAGCCAGCTCCCACACACCTGGAGGCTCGGGACTCATACGCCAGACTGCTCTTTCTGGATTTTAGTTTTGTATTTATCACCATCATCCTATACCGGGGGTTCCCAGCCCTGGTTCTCAAGGCCCAATTTCCTGCATGTTTTGTTTCCTCTGTTCTTCAGCAGGTCTTCAGATTCTTCAGAAGCCTGTTAATCACTCATTCGTAGAAATCAGGTGTGTCAAAGCAGGAAACACCTATGCTGGATAGTGGGCCTCGGCTGGAAACCACTACTGTAGACACTAGTCGATAAACTCCTGTTGCTGGGACTGAAACTGTCAATGTGCAACTGGGCTTTGAGTGTTTTAACAAGCAGACTATAGTTGAGGAAGATTCAAAGTGTCTCATCCTTCACTGTTGCACTCAACAGGAGCTCCCCACAAGGATGTGAGCCCTGTCCTGTACTCTACTCTGTAAGGTACCATACTGGGAAATTTACAGATGACAGTGCTGTTGTTGGACTGATTTCCAGCTATGATAAATCTAAAGGAAGTAGAGGGACTTGCTTATTAATAATATAATCCATATTGTGAGCTTATCAGGGAGTTTATCAAGGTCCAGGCAGTTGAGCCTAATAGCTAAGTCAGCCATTTTCCATTCAACTGCAATGTGAATTTTGAGCAAAAAACCTAAAAAACAAACTAAAAAAAGAAAAGAAAAGTGAATTAGGTGTGTTACCATAGGTTTGGAGCAAATCAGCCAGGCAAAGCATAATTTCATCAGACGTTGACGTTACTCCTGGCTGTAATAAACAGGAAGTAGAGGTTACAAACTAGCTGGGACCACACATCTCAGGACAATGGAGAGAAGTTTTCAGTAATTTGTTGCTATCGGGTAAATTGTAATTGTTCTGTCATATCAGCTAGTATTGGCGCTGTTACATGCTGTCCAGAGACGTAAAGAAAGAAATGTAAATTTATGGAAATATTAGGGAAGATGCTGAAAGTGGAAACAGCTGATCAATAACATGGAGTAAATGTGATCATCAGAACAACTTTGGAAAATGTGTTTCCGTCTCCCTTTTTTAAATCTTCTTTGGAAAATCCAAAAACCACCTCAAGCGAGTGTAAAAACCTTTTTGTAAAATTGAGGATGTTTTTTTTTTAATTTTTGCCGTTTTCGTCAACCTTTTCTAATGCGATACTTCAAACTGCGCTTAATAAATGTTGATGGAAACAGGGCTAGTCTCTGTCAACACATCCCTGTTGGTTTATGCGTTCTAAGTGCAACACGAACAAAATTAAATAATTTTCAATGGATCAAAATCAATTGAACACATTTCACAAACATGTGAACTGTTTCTTTAGCCATTTTGTTTAGTTTTTTATATTGAATGAATTTGGTTCAAATTAGACATTGCATTTTTAGTTTAGTTGAACTCCTCTCACCTTCACACACTGTACATAGACTTTAATAGAACACGATACTGGTGTTAATAAAGCAGGCATGAGGGTAATTACTTTGGCATGAGTTTAAGATTCCTAAATGCTTACAAGTCAGACAAAATGACCACATGTTAATGATTTTAATGAGTTGTTTTCTCCAAAGTTTCATTACAAGCGTCATTGCTTTATTCAACATGACAGCAGAGCCAAAGAGGCAGCACACTGCAATGAAAACCCTGACCTAAAATCTTAAAATCAGTTTGTCTGAGGTGATGTGCTTTCATTGTTGTCTCGTAGGTGTCACAGAGAGGTCAAATTGTTATTATTGTGCTGTTCAGACGAGAACATTCCTTCGCTGTCGAGATTTTTTTTTTGTGTGTTTCATTAAATGGAGTTGAAAATCTGAAGAAGTTGTTTACAAACAACCGATTCTGATTTCTAAGGAGTTCATAAATCTCATAACACGAAAATATGAAAAGATATGAAAAGAAAGAATAAGTGGGACCAAAATAGCAAAATAGAAAAAAAGACACCAAGTCCATTAAACACCCCACTCAACCCAATTTTTTACTTCAGAACTCAAAGCCGGGTTTTGTAACAAGAGTTTTTAAAAATAAAGATATCTCAAAAATGTATCACGCTTAAAAGTATACAATTTGTTTACAGTGGGGATTCATTCTTGCAATTCCACCTACCAAGCCAAAACAAACAACTTAAGCTTTTAAGCAGATGACAATACACACCATAACAGACACAAGCTCCTACTTGCAGTGAAGCAAATAAGCACTTGCTATTTGAACTCCTGTCCTTGTGCGGTTAGCTCAGAGGGATCTACCTTTTGACATGCCACCATTTAAAATAATGACTTTAGTGCAGTGTTGGTGTCACACTCAACACAAACAGATAATTAAAGCGAAATCAAAACATTCACATCAGTACAAACATGTGGGAGCTCTACACTTTTTCAAAAAAACAACAGCTTGCACACACAACAGCACACAGTGACAATGTTTCAGTGGTATGAGGATGATGTCAACACTGGCCTGCAGGTGTGTTTACCTGTTCACCTTCAGCTGTTACACAACAACAGCATGGAAAGCTTCTGTTATTCTGGACGTACAAACTAGCAGTGACAAAGATTAATTATCGAATTAACTCGTTTAAATAGGTCGATGGGATAATATGCGCGCATAAATGCAAAGTAAACAACAAGGAAACAAAACTTTTTAAAGGTTTTACTAAGACTAGTATAAAACTTTTAATATGCATACTTAACCTCAGCTTAAGTTATGCAAAAGCGAGTGCTTTATTCAAACAACTCAAAACAATTTATGAGCTTTCTTGGCAAAAAGCACCAGGAAGAAGAAAACTTTGTATAAGCAGGAAAAACAGACTAATGTTGGACTGGGTGTAAAACTTGGCAAGAACAGCTGGGGTTCTTACCCAAGCAGGAAGCCTTTTATTTAAAAGGCCACTTTAATAATGTATTTTGTCTGAACTTTTTAAACGGTCCATGATGATGTGGTTTATTGTTGAAAAGGTGCAATGTCATGAAGACCGATTCAAAAGAAAAAAAAAATCTTATCATAAAGGTACTTTTTTTTGGTTTTTTTAAGTTGTCCCTAATAAAATACATAAATAAAATAAAAATAATAAAATAAATAAATGGTTGCAAACAATGTGCGCTATTGTTTTTTTTTTTTTTTTGTCTTTTGTTTTTTTTACCAACAAAAATAGCTCAAGTGGGATGGAAAAGTTTCAAAATTTTGATGCATTAGAACATATTTACTTTCAAATTTACTATATACAGTATTCAGATGAAAAATGTTTTAAGTTGAAACAGTAAGATGTGTCACAATGGCTTTTCATTGTGTTTGAATGCTGAAATCTGGAAAGCTAAAGGTGATGTGTGTGTTGTAAATGGAGAGAACCTGGTCCTGGTGAGCACAGTCTGGTTGATTGGAACAGACTTTCTGATTTTTGGTAATTTTTGGTAAAAGAAATACCAAAACTATATATATATATATATATATATATATATATGTGTGTGTGTATGTGCGTATGTGTGTATGTGTATATGTGTGTGTGTTTAAAGCTGTTGATTGTATAGTGTATAAACTCTAAACCTATGTGTAAATGCAACAATTATTGTATATCTGGCAACACAGACCATAAATGTCCAGCCTACATCGAGCTTTCACGTGTTTTTTGGTAGATCCTGCCAAGTGCTTCATTTTCATGAAATGTAAACCCACATTTCAGACATTTAGATATGAATATATCTTAACAAATGAAGTAAACTCACCACTAAATTTAATATAGTTCAGAATTTATTTATTTTTCATATTTGCAATAAGTAGAGTTAAAACATAATTTTGCCTCCTAAAATAAAAATCCTGTTTGAAACGCACCTGACGTTTGATGGAGATTTACGCCCTCTTGTTGTTTCAGGTGAAACTGTCTCAGACTATGATGAATCACATTCCACAGGTAAGAATGGGATGTACAGAATGCAGCAATGAGATAAATGTCCTCACCTGGTAATTGATGTTTGATAAATGCTAAATGCTGGTTTTTGTTTTATCTTCACGCGCACACGATGCTTTCTGACTTTCTGGATCTCTATGAAAACATAGCTCCGCCTCTTTTGGGTTGGTCCTCAGGTAACCCTGATATAAACTGTTGCTCACACTATAAGAAGGTAAGATCGGCTTCTGTGCTCTGGCAGGTATGACTGTAAAGACACATTTCTTTGGAGACTGCTCAAGGCATCGCGCTTCTTGACGCACGAACGGGTTTTACGCACAGAAGTCTCCTGTTTGTTTCTTTAGACTGAACCTTGGTGCTGACCTCTGTAAGGATGAAGTTAGAGGTGTTGTGTGGGAGCCATGACATGAAACATTTGAGACTGATCGGTGGTGCAGAAGGGAAGTCTTCCTCTGCCGAGGAGGAGCTGGGGTCGGATGGAGACTGCGTGGCTCACAGCCCCTCGCCCCCCGCTATTCCGTGTGGGAACAGCAAGTCCAAGCCGTACACAAGGAGACCCAAGCCCCCGCTTTCATACATCGCTCTCATCGCCATGGCCATCCGGGACTCCCCCTCTGGACGCTTGACTTTGGCGGAGATCAACGACTACCTGATGAAGAAGTTTCCCTTCTTCAGGGGCAGCTACACCGGCTGGAGAAACTCGGTGCGACACAACCTCTCCCTGAATGACTGCTTTCTCAAAGTGCTCCGGGACCCGTCGAGGCCCTGGGGGAAGGACAATTATTGGATGCTCAATCCGCAGAGCGAGTACACTTTCGCCGACGGGGTGTTCCGGCGCAGAAGAAAGCGCATCAACAAGAAGTTCAGCCTGGAGCCGGAGGTGTCGGAGCGCGCGGAGGAGTCGCAGATTCCCCACACACCCGCCCCCACCACCGTGACTGACCCCTGCCCCAGGTTTACCAGCTCGTTTGCTATTGACAGCATCCTCAGTAAGCCGTTCAAAAGGGACTTAAACGAGCGACATTTCCCTCTGTTTCCTGCGTTCATGTGGCCATCCTACACTGAACCTCTGCTCCATCGTAATGCACCTGTCTTGTTCCCCTATTAAACATCCTGTCACCTGGACTCTGCTGCTTTCAGGGACAAAAAGCATCAGAAAACAAAACAGACTATTTTGTTGTTTGATGATTAAACCAGTTACTGTGCACTAAATGTGGATACAAGACAGGAAGCACAAAGGACAGCTTAAAAACTATAATGGTTTTGCGTTGACACTTGAAATTCATATTTGTTTACCTTCTATTTGTCTCTCTTTAAAGCACAAACTGCTGTTTTACTGAACATATATATTTGTTGTAAATGTTACTGAATAAACTATTAACTTTTTATGTCCAACAATGGACTTGAAATGCAGTTTGAAAGTTTCTTTTTGCTGTTTCCCTTTCAAAAAAATCATAAAACTTGTCAATTTAATTAAAAAAAGTAATTTATTACGCTGGGACCATGTGTGTACTTTTGTTTTATAACAGTAACTTGGAAGTTAAGAGAAGCTGAAGCCAAATAAGATCAGAACCCAGGGACCAAATCAGTTGTGAAAGTAATAATATGTTGTGGTTTGTTCATGTTGTTCCATAACTGAAGCGCTTCTAATGATCAGAGTCACATAATTAATGTGACTTTAAAAATAATATTAATAATAATAACTGCTATTTTTTTAGATCTGAAAGTAGAAATAATCTAATGATGCTCACAGGCAGCTGTTAAAAAGAGGCATCTAATACAAAATTAGCTTTGTCAGTCATTGAGCATGTGCAGAAAATGTCATGTTTTTTGGCCTGAGTTCAAATAAATATGTAGAAAAGATACAATCATGTCAGTATCTTTTTCCTAAGGAGTTTAGTGGTTGCTGGGAGTTATTAAGATTTTATCTTTGCTGATTTGACAGAATTTCATAAATATTATTTTTAATATACTAATAATCTTGATTGTTCTTAATCTGGACGAGTCTGTAATCTATCTATCTATCTATCTATCTATCTATCTATCTATCTATCTATCTATCTATCTATCTATCTATCTATCTA
>JARVJO010000431.1:9342026-9372878 GCA_031762555.1 Cynodonichthys magdalenae | reverse complement strand
TATCTATCTATCTATCTATCTATCTATCTATCTATCTATCTATCTATCTATCTATCTATCTATCTATCTATCATGTTGCCACAACATTTTAATTCTTCATTGAGTTTTTTTCCATATTTTCAAACAGTGTATTATTTTCGCCAGAGAAATATTCCATTCTCTGAGATGTAAACTAGCCTTTGTGCATTGTGTGATAGTCAGCACACTTAATTTGGGGAAAAAAAAGAAGACTCGAGATTTCTCTTGTTCTTTTCTTGAAATGCAAAATAATACATAAACAAATAAAAGGAGGGGGGTGATTTTTTAAATTGTTTAAATTCTTACAATTTATCAAGGTAATATTTCAAAGTATCAGGTTGTCAAACGTGGAATTTAGAAAGTGAAGAGGAGGAGGTTTGTCTTACACTACTGCGCCTGTCTCCAGCTTTCTGTTTGGATTTTGGCCATGTGGGGAGGGGAGAGGTTTTTTGCGATTTCTTTGAGGAGTTTAGGGGGAAATGGGGTAGGAGGGGGTGAACGGGATTTGTTTGGTGGTCGAGTTTGGACAGGGGGATATGCGTAAAGTGGACGATCTTTATCTTTCCTCTCCTCCGGGATGATTGAGAGAGGAAGGTCTGTGGAGGAAGGTTGGAGGGGTTTGGGGTTAAAATCTCGCAAAGCTTCGCGCAACGTTCAACCTCTGATATGTTTCATTTGGAGAACTTTTGTCCACACTTAAAAAGTGAGTAGAAGCAACATTTTTAAAAAAAAGAAGTGTTTGGAGTTCAGAAAAGAAGCATGACGAGCGAGATTTCCCTGCAACATCTGGATCCCCGCGTCCCTGTGCGCTCTGGTTCAGCTGCTGGTGCCGCGCAGCTGTGCGCACAGCCAGCAGTGGAGAACGGTCAGAGCGCAATTAAAGGGAGAAAGGGAAATCCAAGCTTGAGGCGCCCTGAGAAGCCCCCCTACTCGTACATCGCTCTCATCGTTATGGCCATCCAAAGCTCGCCGAGCAAAAGACTCACTTTAAGCGAGATTTATCAGTTCCTGCAGGCCCGCTTCTCTTTCTTCAGAGGAACTTACCAGGGATGGAAAAACTCCGTCAGACACAACTTGTCCCTGAACGAATGTTTTCTAAAGTTGCCAAAGGGTCTGGGGAGACCAGGCAAGGGTCACTACTGGACCATCGACCCGGGCAGCGAGTTTATGTTTGAGGAAGGGTCCTTCCGCCGCAGACCGCGGGGGTTCCGGAGAAAATGCCAAGCTTTGACGCCGATGTACCGGATGATGAACGGAATCGGATTTGGCGCGTCTGTGCTCCCGCAGAGCTTTGATTTCCAATCCCCTTCAGGTTCGTTAGCATATCACAACAGCTACAACTTAGACCTGATGGGTAATGCAGTTCCAGGTGGATTTGAGGGACTGGGAGGGGGACATCACGTCCCGCATGTCTCATCAAGCTCCGGATACATGGCCGCCTCTAACTCAGACTGTTACCCGGACAGTAGCAGCAGCAGCAGCCCCCTGCAGTCCCCGGCAATGGTGGGCTCTTTGGACTGTCAGTATGCAAATGCAGCTTCGCACTGGAATGCGCCTGCATCCTCTTTCATCAAACAGCAGGCTCAGAACGCGTCATCTCATTCTCTGGATCAGAGCTACCTGCACCGCAGTGCACGAGAATCGGCCTACATTTCAGGTAAATCCTCACTTTCATGTTTTATGCTTTTGGGTGATTTGCACAGTGAGGTTTTATATTTTCATTGAAAACCTCTAATTGCACTTGATTACACATTGAAATAATGTCAAATAGACTATTTTTGGTTTTAACTCAGTTTTGAGCAGGTTAAACGGATCAAGGAAGAAAATGCATCCAGGTAACGTCTGTAGATGCAATTTTAACTGTATGGTTCTAAAAATAATCCAATAAATAAATAACGTCTAACTAATACCAGACAAACAGAATAGTTATTTGCAAATAAAATGTATGTATTTCAGTTTCAATGTTGCAGCACAAATGTGCACGCAAAGTTTGCACAATTGCTGTGTCAAATGGTTTTCATCAAAGGCATATTTTTGCATCAATACACAAACATCACAGGATGTTGAAAAAAAAAAGAAAAATGACACAAACAAGGCAAGCCTTTTTTTTATTGTTGGAAATGTAGCTCAGGTATTTGATACCTTCAAAGTGATCCAAACCTGCCTCCGTGTTGTTTTCACTAAATTAACATGTTTTTACTTTGTGTTGTCTTTATAGATGACTTTATACACAGAAAAAAATGAGGAATGAACCAATTTTTCTGATACAAAACAGCGTACAAAGGTAACAAAAATGTCAGTTTTAGCAATAATTTTTTTTAAATTAGCAACTTTATTGTAAAATTCAGCCTCAGTCAAATTTGAATTAACGATTTTTTTTCCTTATAATTATGTTTGTTCATCCTTTGTAATTTTTTACTGTACGCTTTCATTTAAAACGTGAAACATGCTTATGATAAATAAAACCATATCATTTGCAAAATATCAGCTTATAAGTTCATAAAATCAATTTTAATATCTTTGTGTTATTTCCTCACTTGTTTTTAAAAGCTTTCTGGGAGCTGTGAGATGTAGTTACAGGTTTAATTTGAACATAAATGAAGTTTAGCACTTTTATTTGCAACCCATCACTGGCTTGAATCTGCTGACATGGACCCTGTTTGTTCGCAGGAGGATTGTCTCGATTTTCCAGCCCCTCAGCTGCTCCTGTTCGTGACAGGAAGGAACTGATTTTAAACATGAATGGAATCTCTACCCTCCATCCCAGCAGCGGAGGATCTTATTCCCATCATCATCATCACCACCATCAACAGAGCGTTTATCAGGACGTGAAGATAAATTTGATGTAACAATAAGAGGAGATTGGGACTAAAAAATTAGACTTCCTACGACATGTCTGACTCGAAATAAATTCAGAAAAAATACGAATTACACACACAGTTACATTTTGTTTTCTGGCAGTTTTTCTGCTGACTTTTCAATTAAAAATTGTTAATATTCTAATAATTCTTATTGAAACGACGCATGTTTCCTGTAGCGTTTATTTTTATAACTAAATCTAATTCAAGCAAAACCATTGATTTGTGGCAGGTAGGTACAAATAAAACAAAAAAAGAAAAAAAAAGTTTATACTTTAAATGACAATTGAAATAATAATATTTGTTTTTTTCATTTCTCATAAATACTTGACCACTTTATTTAATCAGTAAAAAGAGATGTCCATTGTCCGTCCTGTTTTCAAAGGAATAATACTCATGTCAGTTTATATTTTCTTATATATTGAACGAAAATAAGCAAATTTCTGATTTTTTTTTTCTTTGGGGCTGTTTTTCCAGCTCATTTTATTTGTGGTCTGTGGCTTTATCTCTTTACTGCTTCCTATCTCTGCAGTGAACAGAAGTAACCTCGGCCCAGTTCACTTGACTCACACTGCCACCTTGTGGCTTTAAGAAGCTAAAGCAGGTCAAATATGTTGACCAGTTCAGCAAGTTAAATATTGAACAAGTTCTGCTGGTGTTTCAGGAATTGAACATTGACCCTTTCTGTCACAGTAACATTATGTTTATCATTTACATAAAAGTATAAAATTAGACTAAAATTTAACTGAATTATTGGTTGTTTTTCTAGAATAAAATCAAAGTTAGATAGTGAACACTTTATCTGTCTAAATCTATGTTAACTCAGACTCTGATATGTGGGTTTCACATGCATTTTCATTTTTGATACATTTTGATAACAATGTTACTATGAAATAATAATTTGTAAGCTGTTCATTGTCCTAAAAAAGTAATTAAAACCCATTTTAGATTGTTTGTAATTAAATTCTCTAATATTGGCTAAACGGTCACACAGAAAATGATTATTAGTAGAAGTTGTGAAAATATGTACATAAAATTGTCTTAGCGATTGCAAATTAATTATAATCAGACAGAATTTTTTGCTTTAACTGAACACAAAGAAAATCAGGAACTCTAATAGATCATTTTCATTTTCTGTCAATGTTTTTAAACTTTTAGACTCTGGTAATTATTCCTTCCATTGGTTTGAGTAAACAAATCTCAGGTGTAGTTAATATGCAAAGTGTGTCGTTTTATTCACCCAATGTAATAAACACAGTGTTGGTAAAATTGTGTGCAAATATTTAGTTCCTGTTGTTTTTTTTATTGAATGCATGCTTTAGTTCTAAACAGTTGATCAGAACCAAAACTTATTTTAAAACATTCAAAGTGGTGAAAGTAAGCCACACAACTTCCTTCAGAAAGTTATGATGCTTGTCTGTTGGATTATTTGATCATTTTAGTGGGTCAGGCAGAATCATAGCTGTGTTTATGTGCAAAATTATCTTGCCTGAACATTAAAAGAGTGGTTTATAGTGGCCCGTGGTTTTAGGTCTATTGGCCCCAAATTAATATCTGTCTGAAGGTGTCATAAAACCTTGGTTTTGCTTTTAAATGAACATCAGACCTAACAACAGCCTGGATCTGATGGGCTACCTGATGTTACATGATTAATGCTGCAGTAAAGCTGCAGATGATCATCATCTGAATGATCAACATTTGTTTATATAAGCCATTCACAATCATTTTATGTCAGTGAAAAATAAAACAAACACATTTGCTCAACCAGAAACACCTTTAAATCTGGTTCCTTTTTTTGGCCAAAGTATTGCATGTTTACTGCTCAACTTTTGATGACAATAAGAACTAAGTTTTTAATGTAATAACTAACTTCACTCATGTAAACCACTATTTTATTTTTCCAGATGCCAACAATTTTATAAGTCCTTTAAATAAATCTGTTTTGCTGTTTTTAAAGGAATCTGCTACATTTGTACTTTGGAGTCTTTATTTTGCCTTTCAATCAAAAAAACACACATCAACGATGTCAAATGAAAAAAATGAATGGTTAGGTGAAATAAAATAAAATTAAGTACACCATCAAATAAAAACAACAGCAACACCTATCAGTATGTTATTTATTTACTATTAAAATTAAATTCAATCAGGTTCCTCACAAAAGATTTGGTGCTGGATGTGACTTTGGACCCTTCCCCTTTGATCTGCTGGTACTGTAGTACTAAAATAAACCAGGAGGTGGGGACACCCTCTAACAAACACTTTCTTCACCTTTAGTGAGACTTCTGAAAGTGTATTAGAAAAAAAAAAAAAAACACACACGAAAAAAAATAAACACGAAAAAAGGAAACGTTTATAATTTTCTTTCTCTCCATTGACTATCTGACGTATTTACAATACAAAAAGTAAATAAAAGGGCAACTGTATTACTTTGGAATTTGTACTCAATAAATTAGGAATTCTATTTGACCAGAACAGCCAGTCTTACATTGAAAATCAATAAAGTCAAGCGCGAAATGTCTGAAAACATGAGCTTTTCTCGACAGCAGAGGTATTTCTTCATTTGACCGCAAGGGGGCGACTAAACTTCAACTTTCACACTTACATAGGCTTCTCTGTTTTATTTTATTTTTTTCTATATATTTTTCCCGTCTCATTTAAGGCTGTTAGCCATATCATGGGTATAAATTTTTGCGTCACATTAATTGGCATTTGTGTTTACACATCGGTATGTTATTTTAACTTCAATAAAACAAATTTAGATTTTTTTCATTCGCAAAAGTTCGTTTTTAACACTCGTGAAACAATCATACCTATTTATTCATTTACGTATTTACAATTTTCTTATTTTTAAGAGTGTCATTGATTTTAAGATAAACATTTGAAAAAAAAAATACTTTCAATACTGATCAAGCCCATTTTGAGCAGTTCCTGTATTTTAATGTTTATAGGGACTAAAGAATTGTCAAATGTTTAGGTTTTGCGCATTAATTTGATTCTTTGTTATGTCTGTCACGGTGCCTCAAAATGATCAGGCGTTATAGAGAGGCTTGGGTGGGCAGGCCGGGGTATTAAGTAAAAAAAAAAAAAAAAAAAAAAAGGCCCGTCGTGAATTGTGTAAACAGCCCAGGGCGGTGGAAAAAGTTCATGCCCGGGTCCATGTAAGGAGAAACCAGCGGAGCCCTGCAGGCCGCCGCGCGGACATTTAATGAGTCCGGCCTGAGAAGGATTACAGAGGGACCCGGACTGGAAGGTCGTCTCACGATTATCAGGACCAGTTTTAGGCGCCGGGTCTCTGAACAGGAGGGCGAAAGCAGCCTGGAGGCCTGCGGAGTCAGGCTGATCAGAATACTGTATTATCTTCTGGATTATAAAACCCTCCAAGCCTCAAACTCCCTCATTTAATTCAATACCTTCAACATAAAAACGCATTGGAAACCTTGAAGCTGTAATATGAATTAAAGGGTTGTATTTTTTTGCTGAAGAAAAAAACAAGCTGATTTTTCATAATAGTCGTGCCTGGTTTATTTAGTCCGTCATGGGGCCTCCGACATAATCAAACATTTTGATAAAAGCGCACATGGCTTTAATTGGTCCTGACTGCTTCTCTTTAATAAATTCTCACATCAACAACTTAATAACTTTTCATTTAAACTGTTTTAACGCTTGTTTTAATTTTAACATTAAACTTAACAGCCTTCTGCTGTATTGTCGAGTTGTTTCTATCACAGATGTTTATTTTGACACCACTTCTTTCAGTTCAATTTCTTAAGCGCGGGTATTCAAAGTTTATACATTTTTTAATTAAATCACCTTTTTTCTCCCAAAAAAGATAAAATAAATGTATTGAGTTCTAAGTCCTATCATTTGATTTTTATTAAATGTTCTTTGAATATCTAAAATATAAAAGAAGCTTCCAGGGCTTTTTTTCTATTCAAATTAGTCAGAGATGCACTTTACAGGAATGTGCTTCCATGATCGGACGGTTCGCATGTCACGTCTGAAGTTTTTGCCAAGCCAGGACAGGCAGTTTGACCGACACCTCCTGAAGCTTTTCTTTAAAAACCCACGAGTGTGTGCCAGCAGCTCCCTGCTCGCGCCGCTCTTCCTGGCTTCCCATTGGACCAGCCGCACACTCTTGTGAGGGGGAGGCGGGGCTTCCCTGGTAGAGAGAAGAGGGGGGAGTGGGGAGAGGGAAAAAAGGAGGAAAGAATTTAACTGCGCAAAAAGTCTTGTGTGGTGACGGATGTCCAAAGTTCAGAACTTTTTCAATGCGCGTCTCAGGCGGACTGAAGGATGGGGACGGCTTAAACTGCGCTTTTCTTTGTTTGAATTTTCATCTTTGCTCAAAGGAACTGTGATTTTGATTTTATTTTACGCACAGCAGCTCTCAGAGGAGGGAGAAGCGGAGCTTCATTTTTTGGGGGATAGTTTGGAGTTTTATCCTCGACATGCAGGCTCGCTACTCCGTCTCCAGTCCCAACTCTCTGGGCGTCGTACCCTACATCAGCAGCGACCCGAGCTACTACCGGGCAGCAGCCGGTGGGGGCTACACGGGGATGCCAACACCTATGAACATGTACTCTCACGCGGCGCATGATCAGTACCCCGCCAGCATGGCCCGGGCGTACGGACCGTACACCCCCCAGCCTCAGCCTAAGGACATGGTGAAACCCCCCTACAGCTACATCGCGCTCATCACCATGGCCATCCAGAATTCACCGGACAAGAAAGTGACCCTGAACGGGATTTACCAGTTTATCATGGAAAGGTTTCCATTTTACCGAGACAACAAGCAGGGCTGGCAGAACAGCATCAGGCACAACCTGTCTCTCAATGAGTGTTTTGTCAAGGTGCCCCGCGACGATAAAAAGCCAGGCAAAGGCAGCTACTGGACCCTAGACCCGGACTCTTACAACATGTTTGAGAACGGGAGCTTCCTGAGGCGGAGGCGGCGGTTCAAGAAGAAGGACGCGCTGAAAGAGAAGGAGGAGCGGCTGCAGAAGGACCTGCCACCCCGGCAGCAGGGCCGGGGTGAGTCGGAGCAGACCGTGCAGGGCTCCCAGCCCGTCCGGATCCAGGATATTAAAACTGAGAACGGCTCCGTGACACCGCCGCAGGCCGACTCGCCCTCTCTGAGCACCGTGCCCAAAATCGAGAGCCCGGACAGCAGCAGCAGCATGTCCAGCGGCAGCCCCCACAGCATCCCATCCAGCAGGTCGATCCCCGGCATGGACAGCTCCGAGCACCACCAGCACCACGGCCAGGCTTCCACGCAGGGCTTTAGCGTGGACAACATCATGACTTCCCTCCGGGGTTCCCCACAGGGGGTCACCGAGCTCACCCCGGGTCTCAGCGCCTCCACCAGGACGGGTATAACGCCAACTTTGTCCCTAAACTACTCCCCCAGCCAGACATCAGCGTATAGTTCACCCTGTAACCAAAACTCCATCTCTACTACCTCCAACGCGACCTATCATTGCAACATGCAAGCCATGAGCCTTTACACTGGGGACAGGTCAGGCCACTTGGCACCGAGCACCGTGGACGAAACGCTGCCAGACTACTCAGTCACAACAACCTCGTCTTCCCTGAGCCACAATCTAAATTCCGGCCAGGAGAGCCATCACAGCCACCAGGGCAGGCTGGCCTCGTGGTACCTGAACCAGGCCGGAGATCTTGGCCATCTGGGCGCGACCTACCCGGCTCAGCAGCAGAACTTCCACTCGGTCCGAGAGATGTTTGAGTCCCAACGGATCGGCTTGAATAACTCCCCGGTGAATGGGAATAACAGCTGTCAGATGTCATTCCCACCGAGCCAGTCCATCTATCGCACATCGGGAGCTTTCGTGTATGACTGCAGCAAGTTCTGACCAAAGAAAAAGGAGAGAGGAAAAAAACATGGAGCAAACAAAAGACAAAAAAAAAAAGAAAAAAAAAGCTCAGTATTTTACCCCGCTGAACTCTGAAATTAAAACCCATCATTATATACCTGCCCTGACTGTATGGACTCATAAAACAAAAACCAAAAAGACTTGATCGTTTTTTTTTTTTTTTTTTAAGAACAGTGTTACTTCAGATAACACGTAAGTCTCTTTCTCTCCCTTTCTTTTGTTTCTGCTTTTGTGTCTTTATATGCTAAATATGATGTGTCACTTTTCTTAGACGTGTAAATTGCATATAATAATTTATTTCTAACCTTTTGCCGGGTTTATATATGGACCAAACACCTCCCAACAAGAACATGATAAAACGTGTTTCTAAATTGAATTCCCCTGATTGTCCAAAATGCTTATTATCAAAGTAAGAAAAAAAAGGAACGTGTAAATCGCCGTATTATTTTAAAGATTGTTTTCATCATGTTGAAACAATATTCTGAAGGATTTGTGTGTATGTTTAATAAATTGCCATTTTATGTGAGTTAGTTACGCCTCGTTTCTTACAGACTTGGGCTCAGGATTTAAAGATAAATTGCATCTTTGTGCTGCATATTTTTTAAAGGCGTGAAACGTAAAAAAGTAACAAAAATATATATTTGGAGTTTAAAAAAATAGTCTTATTTTTCCAAAAAGCAACACTATATGCAGGTTTTTTATCTGATGAAAAAAAGCAAGATTATTTTGACTGAAGCTTTCCTAAAAAAAGATTTAAGCGACATGTTTGGGGTTTTTTGTGCAAAGTGTTGGTGAAAGTAGATTTTATTTCTCATAATTATGACATGTAATCAATTAAGCTGAGCCCATAGGCCGCAGAGAAGCTGACTGCAAACAGAGCAGCTTTGTTTTGGACCAGGCTGTGTGTTTACTGGCGCTCACCACTTCTTACCTAATATCATACCACACATGCCAAAGATATTCCCGTTGTCACTTCAGGTTTGATGTTTTAGGTTCTCACTGTTCTGACACGATGCTCAGTCTGAAGGAGGAACATATGACAGCTCCGTTTTTTTTCTTCTTTGCATGTTTCTCTTTGGGTTTCAGAACATTAAACTGGAAAAGAGCAGGTGACGTCACACACAGCGAAAATATTATTATTATGAAAAAAAAAATGCTTCAGGGGTTATCAAAGTTTCTTTAGATGAGTGATTCACAATAATTTGTTTTTTATTTTAAAAAATACAAGTGTTTTTTTCAGTTATTGATAATACACACCTGTTGTTTTATTAACGTTATCAGAAGGTTTTTGAAATTTATTTTGTAGCAATTTAATTGAAAGTTTTAACACATTTGATGAACAGATTTATTTCTAAATACAATAATTTGCGTAAAGCTAAAAGTCAGTTTTAATTGCGCAGACTTGTGTGCACAAATAACGCACGGGTTCCATATGCTTAATAATAATAATAGTAATAATAATAATAATAATAATAATAATGTTAGTGTTATATTTATTGGTACTAGTCGCACGTGCCTGTAAATTTAAAACTAATAGGATACATAAAAAAAATAAATAAATAATTTTTTTTACATGACATTTTTATTGTTTTAATAATAATAATAATAATAATAATAATAATAATAAATAAATTTGCTCATCACATCTTTAACTGCAATGTTTGTTATTATTTTATTTCATTATCTCCAAACCTGCTTTCGGCTTGGAGACTGTTATACGCACAACCATTGGCTGTTCAAGTCTTCACGTTTGAAAGTTTGAAATGTGGCAACTTGCTTTAGATACAACGAAACACTCGTAAACAAACGACCTATTAGAATATAACATGATAAAAGTACATTTAGATAAAAAACTGAATTAGAAGCACAAAGTATCGTTTTGTGAGGACGCAGAGTTAAACCATGTTTATATTTCTGATTTTGACTTTTCGTCTTTGACATCTTTATTGCACAATGCACCATTAAATCCCCCTCGCGCGAATTTCCTCCGATTGCTCCACAATCAGGACTGATAAAAGTCATTAGATCTTTTCTCAAGTGTAGGCTCAATAAACAAATGTCGTGTTAGTCTGAATGATTGATGGCGCGCTCGCAGAACGGAGCAGGTCAGGAAGGAATAAAATTCAATCAGAGAGCTGGAATCGTTTTTCATGGGACGGCGGGGGGAAAAAAAGGCAGAGAGGGAGACGGGGGGTCAACGAGGAGGATGTCGGTCGCCAAAAGCTCCATCAACAATGCAACAGGACAGAGGGGAGCGCGAGGGAAGAGTGTTTTAAAAGCTGTAAATATGATCGCATGAGGGATTTTAAACTGGGCAGGAGTGAGGGACTAAAACTGGACCTTGTGAGCAGCACGGAGGCCACGTTTCCCTTTGTGCCTTCCGGGATTTAATCTGTGCCACGACAAAATGCAGAAAAAATAAAAAGCAAATTGATTTCACTTCCATTTGTCTTTTTAGGATGAGCTGCGAAGAATTAATTGTGATGTTTGTCCTCAGCCCCCCTCCCCCTTCACACACAAACACACACACACAAAAACACACACTTGATGATGGTGAAGGAACTCACAGTCTGATGATCGCTCGGGGGCTAATTTTCAATATAAACCTGGTTGGGGTCCATATAGACACATCTTGCAGGAGGTTCCAAACGCGCAAACATTTAGAGGGACGCAGCTACAAGTTTTTCCTCTGCATCTTCCCGAAACGTTCCGCTACATTCCTGAAAAGTCACAACTTCCCTCGCTGCTTTGGGTCAAATGGCAAAGACAAAAGCCTCTGTGACCGGTCTGTCTTTCATATCTGCAGAATTTGGGGCTGTTTGTTGGATTAGAAAATATCACATACGTCCAAAAACAGATAACTAAGATCTTAAAGCCTAAATTTTACATTTGTACCACTTTTTAAATATTCATAAAATAAAAACAAATAAGTAAGCACTAAAACAATTATAATATTGTCAAATTTCTTTCAATATATTATACTTTTTAAATGAGAAGCAGCAGTGCGGCGGATGGATTGTTTGTGCGTCCGGCTGCGCGTTCACAGGACAGGTTCAAGTATTAAGCACTACAATAACTACAGTTAATTAGTGACTTAATTATTAAAAAAGAGCTGAAATATATTTTTATAACTAACTTTTACTGAAATCTCACACCTATCTGTTTCTCATGTTGCACCCAGTTTTATAAATGAAATATGAATTAAAAGACAAAATGCTAAACTTATTGCTTAAAGCGAAGCTTATTGTTGAAGGGAATGATATTTGAAAAAATTTGATAATTTAAAGTGAATGAATTATTTTTGTTTTTTATTAATATTTAATTGCAGACAAAAGCAGACGTTCCTTTTTTGAATTATTTTTAATCATTATAACCGGTTTTGCATCAACCAGGGAGCCAATGTATTAAATATTGGCCTTAGGTTTACAGTTAAATTGTCATTAATTATGTCTAAGACTAAAAGCTGTGTCAGCAAAGCTTCCCGTTTTATAATCTATTATCAGTGGCTTTTTTTTTTTTTTTTTTTGGAACGTTGGATGCGCAAATAAGCCCGTGTCTGTTACTTTGGGTTTTCAGAGAATATAAATAAAGTGAAAAAGTTTCGGTGAGTCCTGCAGACTGTGTGCACCTGTATGGCTGAATGACCGCAGCTCAGGGTGGAAAATGCTGGGTTTCAGCTCTGCGTCGTTCCGAGCGCCATCTGCTTCCAATTAGGAGCTCATAGACGCAAACTCTGTCTGCTCGACTGTACAGGGCCAAACGAGTGGAAGGCTGGAGGTCCAACACTTGTCCGTCAGACTGTGAGAGAGAGAGAGAGAGAGAGAGAGAGAGAGAGAGAGAGAGAGAGAGAGAGAGAGAGAGAGTATTGCATGCAGGTTTTATTATGGAGGATTACAAAAAAGTTACCAAAGAATTATTTTTCAGTTTGGTGAGGCCTTCTTAAAGCTTCAGAAGTGAAGTGAAAAACACTTGTGCAGCATTTTTGAACCAGATGTAACAAACTGATGCAGAGCTGATGGAGGGATAATGGCGGTTCTGTGACTTCAAACCGACCCGAGAATAACCCGGCAGCCGTTGGCGAGACGCCTCCACGGGAACAGAGTCGCCTTCAAGCCGCACAAAAACCTGCCTTTTTTCCCCTGCAGGTCGGACTTTCTAATTATAGAACATTTTACATAAATGCTCCAATTATACAACAGGATTATAATGTACAGTAATTTAGTGTCGAATGTGGTTCAGTTTTATACACGAAACGAAGCCAAAAACGAATTTCTTTTTTTTTTTTTTATCTAAAATTGTGATAAATTCTCAGCAGCGCGGGGCTGTTTATTGAAACACCGCCACATAAACAAATCTGCTAATGCCTCTGATGAGCTGAAGCTTCGTTATTTTGGGCAGAAAATTGTGTGTAGAGCCCATTGACTTAAGCGTGAAATATTAAAGTGGAATACAATTATGTTTTGGAAGTTAAAACAAATCTGCCTCATGAAAAAAGACAATGATGCACCTGAGTGCATAAACAGATCTTTGGGAGGAGCTGAGACCCTCTCAGTGCGTTATAGGAGCAGAGTGGGCTGGACAAACTTGAACTCTGTGTCACATCAGAGCAGCTCAGCTCAGCTCAGCTCCTGCTATCTGAGCCACGGCAGCAGTTGTCTGTGTCTTTCGAGGGTCCCATCTCATTTATAGAGCCAAGCGACCCCTGGGGCCTGGCAGCAGGCCTCTAGCAGTACAGACACGCAGCCTCTTTTCAGACAGAAATGTGTCAAAAATTGAATGTTAAGGCAAATACATGCTCATCTCTTGTGGAGTAAAACATACTAGATTTCTTTTTCACTTACAATAAAAAATAAATTATTCAGCACACATAGAGCAAAAAACAACTTTATTAAATTCATTTTCAAGAGCAAATATCTCAGCTGCTGATCATGTCTGGATCTTTGGAGGAAAAAAGAGGCACAGACAGAGATGGAAGTGATCTGAGGAGGAGAAAAAAAAATCACACAGACCAGATAAAATGCATTCTCTAAAAGAAAAAACATATTAAATAAAAATGGAATGCCAAGGAATTAAAGATAAATAAACTTGATTATAATAGGAGATGTGTGTGTGAGGAGGCCAAACGTCTCCAACAACTAACTGCACGTTTCACTGAGTAATTTATGAAAATAAAATGATTTTAGGGTTGGTTTTAAAGTGGTTGCTGCAGAACTCCATTAATTGTTAGAAGAAATTTTGTTAAAAAAATCCTGCTGCTTCTTGAATATTGAGATTAAAACAATCCAGTAATCAGCAGATAGGGTGGGAGATTAGAAAATAAATTACCCTTATCAGTTGTATTTAAGTTGATGATAAAATGTATTTTTCTTTTATTTTACTCATTTTTCATTTGACACACAGTTGTTATTTGACAAGCTCGCTACTCCACCAAATTTACCTGCAACCCCTCCTGAACCAATCCTCAACACACATCGTTAAACACCTTTCAATTTACATTATTTAATGAGAAATATGCAGGGAAAAATTGTGTGAAGTGAAACACTGGCATGGAAAAACAAACTGATTCGAGAAAAAACACCAACCTCCAGCTTCAACAGTTACATATTTTCAGTTTTTGAGGATTAAGAGTTTATTTAAAACAGGATTTAAAAAAAAGTGATCCATCCTGCTGACAGCAATAATCTTTATTGAATGTTACAAATTTCCTGCAGCTAAAAGCAACATTATCAGCCAATAAAAGGCTGACAAATGCATGAAGAACCACTCAGAGAATATGTCACAAATATCTGTTTAACCTCTGAGAAGAATACTCTGATGGCTCTTTTATCAGCTGCATGTTTTTCAGTGCTTGACTACTCATTGTGAAAGAAGAAAACACATGAAGGAAACCTTTTTGTGCACACTGGGAGGGAAAAAATAAAAAATAAAAATAGTGCCGGTTCAAAATGTCCACGTAGAGCTTATCTCCTTACTGGGATGAGATTCCACATCAGCTGCGGTTCCTGTGAAGTGTGCAGGTGTGAGGTTGTTTCTGGGAGTCCTGAAGCAGCCAGATGGTGTTTGTGTGTGATGGCGAGGAGCAGCAGCAGCACCGATACAAGCAGTGGTTCCTTTTCACAGATCAGCTCTCATATCTCTGTTCCATCTCCAGGCTCTCTGCTCGTATAAACATCCCCAGTCCGTGGGCCTCTGATGTTTCTGCCTTTGTGTTTACAGTGAGAAGTCAGGCAAATACGTGAACTTTGGGACAAAGAGAACAAGAATGAACAATAGAATGAGAAGCTAACAGCTTGAATTGGTTCCAGAGAAACAACAGAGACCCCACCTTTTTTCATTAGGTGGCTTTTATGATTAGTTTTTGTTTAGTTCTTGTGTATTTTCATATTATTACCAGTGGCAATCAGATCTTATAACATTTAATCTGCTGGAATACACTGTATAAAGACATTGCATCATTTTGTCCAAACATTGAACTACAGGGAAACATGTTCAGTTCATCATGAACGTGGGCCGACCCCCCAAAAAAGGAGGGCCTGTGTCAAACCCAAACGAGTAAAAAAAAAAAGAAAGGAAAGAGAAACACACACGTGGAAATAGGGTGAAACATTCTTTGAAATGAAGCAAATGAGATGTAGCGTTCACTTTTAAAAATAGTTTTGTCTGAAAATAATCTTAGCAAAAAGAAAAAAAAAGAAAGAAATAAAACAATCACGCACGTTTCCAATCAGACCCAAATCCCCTGCAATCCTGCAAACATCAAAGCATATACTCAGTCGTCTCCCCCCTTGCTCCTTTAAACTGCTTTTTTTTTTTTCAAATTTGGAAAGAAGAAAAAATCCCCTGTACATCAAAGAGGGAGACAGAGAAAGTCATTTAGTGTTATCTTAATTGAGCTGCAATTTTAATAATGATCTTACACTTTGGGACCAAGGAGGAGAGGAGGAGCCTGCGGAAGGGAGACCAGTCTCCTCGTGCTCTCCCGCTCTACTCGGTTGTCTAATCTCACTTCCAGACATGCCATTGGCTGATGATTTATGATGACCTAATGTTTTGTTTACTTCATGTTCATAACAGGCAGGCGGATTGCACGGGCCATGCAGTAAAAGGGGAAACATGAAAAGAGCTGGAGCTGCTGGCAGGACTGCAATCCCAAAGCAGTTCACAGAAATAAACAGCTCTGTGATTCAGCCACCTGGTACTGAACCTCCTTCAAATTAAGAGCTGGTTCTTAAAAGCTTCTCAGAAGTTTACAAAAGTCTGTGCATTTCACTGATGGTTATGATGCCGCCATTAGCCGGATTTGTTGAAGTTCTGCACTTGATTTAAGTTCTTAAAAGCCACTTAGCCATCTGACGGAGAAAACACACAGGCTCTGACAGTAAAGTCGAGAGTCCAATAAGTCACTCCATTTGGATTCAGCTTCTGTTGGTGGTTTTTCTGGTTAGCACAGTCTAGAGGGGTTCAAACAGCAGATAATGCTTAAGGGACAGAAGGTTTATGTGATGCTTTGATTTATGAGAGCTATGTCACCAATACCAAGTTGCTGATGACTGTTTTGCTTCCACAAGCCTCATCCTGCATATCTAATCAGGGAGAAGCAACTTGTGTTTTCTTTTTATGAAAGTAAGAAAAAATTATGTATATATATTTTGTAGGGTGTCGCATGTAAACAGACAATAAATCCAGAGAGACAAGGGCTGCATTATTTTCTGTTTCAAGGGTTTCGGCTTTCTGATGCGGGCAGTAACCAAAAAAAAAAAAAAAGCTGATGGCCCCTTGTGTCTTTTCCTGCAACAGAATGATGATGGTTTACTTACATAAGGAAAACCCCATGTGAGAAAAAAAAAAATGTATGTTGCTGTATTGAAAAAACCCTGTAACAATACAATATTCCATAATTTGTGATAAATGGCACATAAATCATTTATCTGTAAATGCATGAGAAAATATATTATAGTAAAAGAGGCCTGGGAAAATGTGTCACTAAATGTCCCACAGTCTTGGAAAGTTGTTTAATTTGATGTATTTCAGTTGTATGTATTATATGACCCAAAGAGGCCATGCCTACAACTCATTGTGATGGAGATGTCACTTGTGTAAATATTTTGCCTTCTTCTAGTCTGGCCATTCAAAATTCAATTTGAAAATCCCATCAGATAGGAATTTCCTCCTTTTGCACCAGCAACCAGGGCAGACGACTGCTACATTCTTATCTTATCAGCAGCAGCAATCTCGCGTTGCGTCGTGCCCAAACAGGGAGAAGCAGATTTAATGAAAAGTGGTGCTCCAGTGCCAAACTCCTACACAAACGTTAAACAAGCAGTAATGAAACTGTAGCGCACCTTGTTCAGCCATTAACTTTGGTGAAGTTTTGACTCTTTGTCTAGCAAAGGGGAAAACAGTCAGCCATTCTTGCTCTTAAATATTCCCTGAACTTCCACTCCTATTTTTTTTTTCCTGCTTTCCTCTGGCACGATGACACACGTTTTAAGGTCAGTGAAGCAAAGTGTGAGCTGTGTCTGCACAGGAAGTGCAGGCGAATCAGTAGGGCTGTCCATTAATGACAGCTCTGCTGCCGTCAGAGCCAAGAACAATGGCCACAGACTCCCCCCATGGCACTGGGAAAAATTTAGTCAGTCTGTAATCTCGCTTGCACTGACAGAGGAGGTAAAGCTAACAGGAAAATAAAAGAAAGTAATCTAGAAAACGAATTTAGCTGGACGCACGTGGGCACATTGTGTTTAGTCATTTCAATGAAACTCAACTTTATCCTGGAGAAGTTCTAATGTTTCAAGATGTCTCAGCTGGTTTAAAGGTTGAATTTATGCTTGAGTCAAATAAAGAAATGATTGTTAGACGGCCTTACAGAGATTACCTTCAAAAGGTGCATGAAAAGTGTATATTAAAAAGTACATTTTATTAATTAATATTGAGTATTTTTCACTTTTAGCTCTAATAACTCATACATCTTGCTGAAATGAGCATAATTGGGTAAATTATTTGGCTACCTATAATCCCTGGTTACAATCATTTATGTGACTGTCTTCAGCAGAGCATCAGTCAAACATACACATTCCTGCCATGGATTTCTTCACACAGCAGGAAACTTAACCCCCGGTCACCCAAATGCAAAGTAAAGGCTAGATACCCTATAAAAACAAACAAAACCTAGAGACTTGTTAATGTACTGCTAGAGCATACATTATTCTGGAGGAAGGATTTTTCTTTGGTCAAGCCAAAACAAATATAGTCTACTCTCACATTGCACATAGAGGGATTGAAATGGTATCAATTAAGTAGTAATGCCCCCCCCCCCCCCAGAGTCACTGTAATGATGAAAGATCCAATTGCTTCTGTAAAAAAATGTGGTCAGCCTTCCAGGTTTTCCAAAGGAGGGGATTGTGTGAGCCAGATAAAAAGGCTAGAATGTCCCCAAAATATATACTTTTAAATCAGTGGAAAATATGGAAACACAAAGCCCTCCATGCCACACAGACACCCAGATATTAGACATCTGTCCTGGACAGGACCCCCCCCCCCCCTCACACACACACACACACACCCACCCACACACACACTACTCTCTCACTGACTGGAGAGGAAGAAAATCCTTGAGGATGACATCAGCACAGCGAAAGGGACACCATTTATCACTGACCACTGCACATGGAGACATTCATAACATCCTGACAGGAAAATCTTGTGGAAAATAATCACTTGGTCTTTGATAACAACTTGGCTCCTTTTTTTTGCTCATACTTTCAGTATTGTCCCAGTCAGACCTTCTTTCTTTGTTTTTTTTTTTTAATCTGTGACTTTTTTTGTGAAAATGTCTTAGGTTTTTTTAAGCAAAATGTGACTTAATTTATGAAGTTTTAATAAGGCTTTGTGGTAACCAGGGCAATATTGTTTTGTTCTAGAAAGTATATGTTTGAAAAAATTGGAAATCATACATCCAGTCAGTTTCCTTATGCAAATAAGTCTATCAGTGTGATCCACTTGATTACAAAAGGAGAATCGTGTTTTGTTTTTTGTTAGAATAAAGTAATTAGAGTATAGCTCTCTGCCATTTCTTGTATTACCAATAAAAAGTCTTCAGCAGCTATTTGCAAAAGACATACTCACTTAGTTTCCCTTTTGTATTGAGGTGAGAGGGGGAGTCTTTGTCATATGTCAGAGAAGCATGGACTGCAGCCAAGCCTGTCAGTGCGTCTTCCTATTTTGACACTCTAAAGCACCTGCCCTCAGTGAAGCATGGCAGGGAGCACAGCAAGAACAATAGAGAAAGGGCCTCTTTCCAGCCACTCCTTACTGGCTGATTCAACTCTGACTGCCCGTCACTCAATCCCATTAAAGGTCAGCATAGCCTACCACTCTCCAGCCCCCAGGAGGACACGTCCTAATGGACCCTGCCAGTTCAACATTCACTTTTCCCTCTCCAGCGTTTCTCCTTGTACTATCTATCGCAGGTCATAATAGGGGGATATCCCAAAAGGAAATGCCTGAGGTCTGAAGGAGGTGCCTCTGCTCTCTATCTTCCCCCCATTACATTTGGCATTGTCCTGGGTGTTATCACTCTTATGTAATGGAGTAGTGGGTGCTGATAACAGGAAGTCACATTGCCCTCTGTTATTGCACAATAACATGAATTAGTTTTTTGAGTAAATAGCTAATGATTTAGATCTGAAATGTGGCCAATTGGGTAAAACTGCATATTATTATTAGTAAAAAGCATATATAGTCAAAATCAACTGAAGCTTTATTAAAACAAAAAATAATTGAAGGCTTATAATCAAGCCAACAATGTTTTAAAAAGGCTGTTTGGTTTTGAATGTGTTACATGAGGCATGCAAGTCCATCTGTGGGTTTTTTGTTATTTAGAATAGAAAATCTAAACGTCTAGCTAAAAAAAAACACACATTTAAAGATAGTTTTTATGACAATGCATTAATTTGAAGCATTAAGCTATAGTTGGCAGTAACCTTTTATTTTCAGTAAATCTGTTTGATGTATTTATTTAATAATGTCTAGGAATAAAGAGTTATAAAATGTATTTAAGTTACACATAGACCAGAAATAACATGTATAAATCAAATGTCAAGCAAACATATAGAATATAAACAATTTTGTAGATGTTATAGTTCTAAACTGTGAATTAAAATGCATATGGAACATTAAGACCACATTACAACAGTAAATAAATAAAGAAGAATATTTTTCCATAAGCAGAAATGTGCATAAGGCTGTGCACACCCATGTGCATGTGTGTTTCCATCCAAATCAACCATGGCATTCCAACCTCAAGCTTTGATGCAAGTCATGATTTAAAGTCTTTCTCTCTGGTGATAAATGCTCATGCCTTCACTGTAGTAAAATGAGGGGGTTCAGGAGGGGAAAGCAGCAGCACCTGAAGCATTGAAACTGAGTAGAAGAGGTTGTCACGGCAATATTTAGGCAGCACCTCGTTTGTCTCGGATGCTGTGAGGACAGATAAATCTCTTTTTCATGGCAATCCCATCATCAGGTGCAGGGGATACAACGCCTGCTGCCATGGTGATGATAACTTACCCCTATCATTCAAGTATGGGGAGTTACGTCTGACTACCAGCCCACCTTATCCATCAAAACCAGATATGAAAAGCTTTTTTGTTGTATCATCCTTTTGGCTGAAATGGGGTGTTACCTTGTGGGTAGCTGATGACAAATGTATGACACAGTCAACAACTGTCCAACACGTGCCTTGACATTTTTTTCAAAAACATATATTTTTTTCTTGATTGTTGGCGATAATTTCTTTTTCATAAAATAATAAAATTTTAGTGCAATTGATTTTTTTAAAATGGCTCCATTTGGCTGTTCTTTCATTTCTAACAGACTATTCAACAGTTTTGTCTTTCTCAATGGCAAAGATTTTTTTCATTTTTTATGCAACGTCACAATTTGGTACATGGTTTCCATTTTCACACTGTAAAAATGTAATTAAATAGCCGTTTCTGTATCATGGATCCACTCAGCATTTTCTCTGATTAAGTTGTTGCTCCTGTGGTGAGACTATTCAAATGTGCTGCTGGCATCAACATTGAGCTTAGACTTTTTTTTTTCATGATTCTTCCCCAAAAAAACAGTATGTTTTGTTTGTTTTTTTTTTTTTTAGAATCGATCATAGTCATTTTCTTTTTTTGTCTTTTTTATTATTTTATGATAGGGTTTAATTAAACTAATGCATTTCTTCAGTCGTTTTTCAAGAGTTTGTACAGAAATTTGATCTCTATTTTCAAAAAGCAGAGAATGTTTAGAAAATGAGGTTTTACTCTGACAGCTTTAGTGGCTGTTTGCAACTAAATTGTTTGATCAATGAGAAATTAAAGAAAAAAACATAACTGAAGAAATGAAAAAATGCATTTAGACAGTAAAGTAATGGTGTTTTAAAAAATATATTTTAATAAAAGTAAACAAAAGGGTATTTTTGTTTAAGAATCCCATGATAATAGCACTCTTAAATACAATGAAAATGTGCGTTGTGTGGGGGAAAAAAATCAAGTTAAAAAAGTAACTCAGAAGGACTTTTTTTTTGTAGAGTCATAAACTATTTAAATGTGAGAGATGATAGCAGGTCGCCTGCCTCAACCATGGTGGCTGTCAACGTTGGCTCGTGGTTCTCTTCTTTGGGTCAGAGGTCATCCAGCTGTGACTCCCCCTCCACCCCCTCCTCCTGAAACAGCAGATGTGGTTGGACCACCGTGGTGAGGGCTTGACCACATCTGGCTCTGATTACAGCCAGACAATCCAGCTTTATCAGCTCCATCCACTTTGCTGAGCTCTGCTGTGCTAGTTCTCACAGAGGTGATGTGTGACACATTCTCAACTCACCAATACCTGCTTTTACTGGATGATTTATAGGAAGTCAAGTCACCAAAACTCTAACACTGAAGTCCCACCTGCTCTTACTAATTAACTAGAGACAAGACTTTAAATCTTTGTTCACTTGAAACTTATCTACCCACATTTTTATTCTAAAGAAAAGCTAAAGAGCCACAAATTTCAGAGGTATATAACTATTTACTTTGCTACACTACTTAAGTATTTTTTGTTCTTGTAACTTTTACTTTTATTATGTTACAATGAAAATAAAAAAATATATGTTTACTTCTTTACTTTTAAATTTCACACCTAGTTGCACAATTTTAAATAAGACCGGAACTCCGGAACTTGTTTCTGCACTTTAAAAAATATAGTGTTGAATTTACATAACCAAGTAAGTCAAAGTGAGTTTTCCTGCACGAGAACATGTATATCAAATCATTACCCGGCAGAAACACCTTTATTTAGATGAACAGTCGTATGTTTGGGGTCAAAAATGTGTCACACTTGCAGAAAGAAATCCCAACATCCATAAACAGAGGAGTTTGAGAAAGGATTGTGTTGCATACAGGGATCACTGGCTGCAGTTTATTTTCCCAGGGTGCCTTTTTTCACTATCCCCACCCATTTGCCAGTGAAATCTCCACAGCTCTTAGTTCACGTGGTTACATTGAGATGTCTCAAATCACTTCAAACAAACAGCTGACAGATGGGATGGATGTTCAATAATTTGAAAGCATGAACCTGTAATTGAGTTTGTTGTGAAAACTCATGAATATCAGGTAAGGTGAAGAAGAATACCACTTATTTGAATCATAATAAAACTGTCATAATATAAGTATGGCCTATTATCTTTTGCATTCAGTGATAAATCGCAAATGAAGAATCACTTTCTTTTTTTTTCACTTTCTTCTGTAGTCTGCTCTTATCATGATGTTGTAAACTTTTTGCAACTCATCTATCCTTTCAGCCATCATCACTCACTTTAACCCCACTCAACCCTAACAGCAGGCCAGACCTGAGATGCTTTTTTCAGGCTAACACATGTCAGAGGTCCCTACACAGTCCCCTCACAGGGACACAGATATGGGTACTAAAACTGTCACCACCTTCTTTTGCTGCCAGTGATGAAGGTCATCTTTCCTACAGAAGTCCCTTCTGTCCCTCTCAACTTAAAGCTCAGTTGCCTTGGACTTTTTTAAACAACCAGTGTATAGCAACATTTCTGGATGAACAACCAGCCCACATTAGCATTTTTTGAGCGTTCCTAATGGTAGAAGTTGAGTGACAGAGTTTGATTTGCTTTTTATATAAGGTATTCAACCTGACCCTGCTTGCACCTTCTCTTCACATGAGTCACAAATGTTTTTTTCACAATACTGGCATGAGAGTGATCCCACAACAACATGAGTGTTGGTGTGGTCACATGGTTTGCTCTAAGAATTACTAAGGAGAATCAGGAGCAAGTAATGCTTTTGTAAGATAAAAATGGAGTGATGTGCTCTATCAACAACAAAAAAAAAAAAAAAGGATTTCTTTTCTGTAGTTGAATATGTTTTTCTTCCCAGTTTAAAAGTAATTCCAAGTTTTAAACTTTTGGGATTTTCCATGTTCTGTATGACTGTGAATCTACCACAGCATATGGGCAATGTGTTTTTCCAAGATGGCTCTCCAACACATGGCCACTTTGACTTTGTCACTGTTTCATTTGCTTGTTTTTTGACACTCTTTACCAAAAGAACCATGAAACACAGATGGAGCTACAACCCATATGCTGGTTAGAAAGTTCAAAGTTGGGCAATGATTTGACAAAGAGCTTTTCAACTCAAACTGCTGTTGGGACTTTTGGTTTATGCATCAAACAACAACAATGCTGGAAAAACAAGCATACTGACCACTAATAGGAAATATGCACTTGTGAACAGCCCCTCTTTTAATGGTGGGAACAATATAAATGAACAAGGTGCCTGAGCTCTTTATTACCATTAAAAAATGAAATAAAAGAAATGCACTAGAGATCATTCAATTTTGATGACACCAATACATTTAAAAATGTTTTGGATAAAGAGGAAGGTAAATTAATGAAAGATGATTAAAGTATGGCAAAAGCAGGACCTAATTTCAAATTGCAAGATAACTTGGAAATTACTAATTTTTACTTTCAGGAAGAAAGATGACAATGGAAATGGGCACAAGTAGAGTCTAATATTAGGACAAAAACGGGTTGCTTATCTCAATGTAATGACAATTGCTTGATATTTCAGTTAAATTTATGCATTAATAGAGTGGTGGTGAGGATGGAAACATTTTTTGACCTTAACTAAAGCTGAGCTAGCTGATGCCTATGATTTACCACCAAAATCAAGATGGTTTAAAACTTTGCTGCAAAAAATAATTAATCCAATAACCATATTTCTTTGAATTGTTCATTTAAAAAGTTGGTAAATGAAGAAAGCTGTTTCTCAACTCCAACATTCCTCTGTGGTCTACTGTAATATCTCAACCACTGCAAAACTGCTGTAACACAAAAAGCTGTGCAAACCTGAATAACCTTCATTCACCTGGGACAACGTGAAAACTAATTTGCACCAAACTCACAATGAACTTTTTCTTTCTTTCTTTCTTTCTTTTTGGACAGATAATCAAATCAGACATGCTGCCAACTGGCTGAGGAGTTTGAAACTTTTTTAGGTGTCATTAAAGTCACCAAGTTGGTTAAACTTTCAACATGTGTGAGAGTGTTTTCTTTTGGGGGAGGAGTGAAGTTCTAGGGGACTGCAGGGAGCTAATTAGAAGCCATTCTCTAACTCAGGGCCAAATGGAGCAATTATCTGGCTGAGTGAGTAGATAATTCCTTCCCATTCATCTCCCCCTGTCAGTGTCCCACTACCCACCAACCTGAGCTGAAGATACTTGTTGACACCTTTTATTTCTTATAATCCTAGCATCACTTCTTTTGGGGAGGTAGCCATTGTGGATGACTTCGCTGATAATTTCTCCCATGGTTGTCACACACACACACGTTATGAGCAGCACAGCTCAAGATAATGTTGGATAGAGAGCAAGAATAAAATGACAACAAGCTTTTTTTTAGAGGAGAAGAAAAAGAAGAAAAAAAGAAGGTGGACTTGCTGATTGAGTTAAAATAAAACATAGTATTGGCAAAGATTTAGAAAGAAACCACTTCAGGAACAAAGTCCAAGCCACACTTAATTTTAAGAAAACTTTTGCATGATCTAAAACAATTCATGACTTTGTTATTGTATTTCAATATTTTGAAAATTGTGTGCTGTTAAAGTATTCTAGGTGAACATTTTCTGCACCCCATAAGTCAAAGGCCTGTATTGACGTTACAGCATACACCCGAGGTTAGCTGGAGAGTTCATACTGTTGACAGAAGTTGCTAATTCCTACAATCAATATCTCACTTATAACCAACACAAAGAGGACATCATGTCAACGCGTTCCTTTAACTGAAAAGAGGTGTTGAGAAAACAGGGCCAAATAACTCCCCTCATGCAGAGCAAAATATGTGAGGCATGGGCAACATGCGCATTTAACAGTCCCAATCCATGCTCTCACTTCAATATTAAACTCCTCATTACAAAAATATTATCAGCTGGCTGTACTACAGATTTTTTTGTTTTTTTAATGAGAACAAATACATTTATTGGATTTCAATTATGTAAAAAAACTAAAGAATAAATAGTTTCCATCTTGTTTTGAGATGTTAACTCACACTGGATTAAGAGGTTTTTGTAGTTTTAATAGTGTCATATGAAGGAGCGAAGTTAAATAAAACTAAAAAAAAAAAAGCTATATGATGCATGCCCTTATATTTTGTTTGACCTGTGCAGCTACAACATACTGTATCTAAATATGAAAAAAACAAACCCTATTTTTTTTTAACTATTTAATTTTCCCTCATTTAGCTTTAGCTTAGGGTGAAGACAGATTGATAAATAAATATGAGAAAAATCTAACAAATTTGTTGTTTATATGCTTCTATAAGTTAACTAACCCACCGCTTGGAGTTATCCTCAGTTTTTCACAAAGAACATGGACATTAATTGGTAATTAATATGGTGTTCTATTTTTTTCCCTCACATCTGCACAAGAAAAACAACATTTGATAAGCCTCTGTGTCTTCAGTGGAATTAGATGAATCGGGACCCCATCTCGGTCCGACATTGCCAGAGAGGGGTCACTGAGAAAGAGGAGGAGGGAAATTTAAGGAATGTCTGGTACTGGTCTGGGCGCCACTGATGAAATATTCAATCACTGAAGATGGAAAGAGCTGAGAAGACAGCACTGGGCCTCCCTTGTCCTCCCACCTCCAGAAATACAGACCTTGTCACACCTCAGCAATCTGTGCTCTGAGGTCATTTCACAGGCAAAGGTCTGTGTGACAGATCTACGTCTGAAAGACTAGCAGTTTCTGTCCACTTCTACCATTTTGTACCTCACTTCCTCTGCTCTGAGGTAAGCAGACAGGGTGAGAGGAAAGGGGTGGAGGCATGCACATGACCTTGGAATTAGTAGAACTCTTGGGACACTGCTTTCTGGGTGGGACTGCATTGGCAGCTGCTGAATTTTTCCCTTCTGAGTCTACAAGATTAATGCATGCACTGAGGGTTTGGGGGTTCTCAGGCAACAGGAGTTTTTAGGGGCATTTGGAACCAGAATGATTCAAAATAGGTCTGTGATAGACTGGAGGAATGTTGTGCAAAATGGGGAGATACAACAGTTTTGGTAAAATCAGGCATCGTTACAAAATTTAAAAAAAGATGCATTTGTGAAAGACGTGAAAAATTATTAGCAATGAAATTTTTATCGCGAGGATAAAACTTGCATTACGTTTGGTGTGCTTTATGATCACTAATGAGCTTTCTGTGAGAGTGGAATATACTGTATCTTTTTTAAAGTTATTGGTTAATGAAAGACATTTCAGAATTTTAGTAAAACAAAAAAGAATCCCAGACTAATTTTCTTTGGGTTTTGTTTAAGTTATTGTATTTATTAAACTCACTCAAATAATTTTTTACAATGTGGAATTAAAAGATGGAACTTAAAATTACTTGAATATCAAAAATGCACGTTGTATTTTTCTTTCATTTTTTTTTTTTTTTCTAGCTCAGCTAAGGTTTTAGTTTCTGCCACTTTGTCTCTTTAAAAGGGTTACTGTATTTGGACACAATTGAAGCCAATTTCATCAGACTTGGTGGATCGGTAAAAGAAGAACTCGTCAAACTTTACAATCTGGATAATCCATCAATCCTTACATTTTCTAAACCAAACTGATCCTGTTCAAAGTTCAGTTGCTGTCAAGGAAGCTATTTTCTTTTTTTCATCACTATGTAGGGTAATTGAAAATCTCTAATGGAACTTTTTTTATGGATAACTGACACGTGCTGACCTTTAGCAAGACTATGTGACAAACGACTAAAATCCTATATGGCTCCTAACAATGAATGGTAAGAACTGAGTTGCAGACAGTAAGGAGTTGACTCAGAAGGGACTCACGATGTAGCATGGAGCTTTTTTACTCTTTGTAAAATAGATTTTACCTCCTTAACCACAGACTATCACCCCTCCTTTATCTTTTTACAACAAAAAAAGATAGATGGAGTACAACGGCTCCTCCTCGACACATCAATAGTTGCCTATTGCTCCACTTTTATATCTCACTTGTGTAATGGATTAAATGTAGAAGACACATTTTGTCATTGTGTGCGTACACCTTTTATTAAAAATGACGCTGAATGAAAATGTTTGAATGAAAAAAAATGACACCTGTCATGAAGCTGAACATGACTCGATTCTCTCAGCAACAGGTCGCGTTGGTGACCATTTTCTCAGAACTCAAACCCCAGGAGGCAGCAGCACAGTAGCACTTTTTGGGAAAACCCTCAGACCTCAGCTGTTTAGTCAGTGTTGTCTTTTTTGTTAATTGGTGTAACTGTAGCTGTGTGCACACGTGTGTTTGTTTGTACTCTCCGAGTTTGTGTTACTTGTGGTGTGAGAACACGATGTAGCGTGATGCATTTATCATATTTGTGTGACATGAATCCAAAGGCCTCGGGCTCCAAGTGTCACCAACATAATAAATACGGGAAATACAGAACGACTGACATGTCATCAGCTGTTTGACTTCTGTATGTGTACTCAGGCCACATATATCTATTTAACCAAATGTATTTTGATTAGGTGAACACATGTAGAAAGATAAATACTAAAAACGACTCAGTCTCTTGAATAGGATGTATATTTATCTTGGAGCTGTGAAGTACTTTATAATACTGATCCTGAGACATTTTCAAGTGTAAACAGTATTTAGGATTATATGAAAACATTTTAGGATTATGTAAAGGAGTAATTAGTCAGCAAAGTTGTTGGCTGTGTGGACTGCATGGACACAAATCACATTCGCTGCACTCAGCAAGTCCTTTCATCTGGTATTAATTGAGAAATTTCATTTGGGTTTTCTCTTCTCAGAAGTCGCTTTGCTGTTTTTCTGACAGGTGCTGAGACAATAAAAGCAACTTCTGTTCTGAGCTTTTCGACTATTGTCTCCACAGTGATTTACTCTTTTTAATCTGCATGTTCTATCTTTTTTTAAATTCTCATTGACCTCATGGAAGGTGCTCAAGCAGGCCAAATCCTAGCTTTATTTCTCCATAGGAACTCATTTCCTTGTGGCAGTTCTTGGGTTCATGGTAATGTAACCTGAGGAGAGGGCAGACTGAGGGCCTACAGGGGATGAAAGTATCCAAAAGCCTGAGAATTAACCCCTTGGGTCAACTGCATTATCCACCTCTATTTATAGTTAAACTTTAATTTTTACTGGGTGGAAAAAGCAAAAAAACAGGATTACAAGGGTCACAGCATAAGATTTGCAGTTAATTAAATCAATCGTAGAGACTGCAAGAAAAATCTTTCCCTTCAATATTCTGTCAACTCATTGACATCCTAATCAGATTAGAAATTAAACGTAACAATTAGGTACTGTCAGTAACCCTGAAATATACATAATTTATATAGTGGGATGCAATGATACAAACATCTTCCTAGATTAATGCAAAGTGTATAATGTTAGATGGTTGGTGAAGAACAAAGAACCCAGGCAACAATCAGGCAGCACAACAGATACAATTCAAAACATGATTTCACTGACATGAAACAAAACCAAACAAGCAGTTGTAACAAAAGAAAAGGCCAGAATGGAACAGATTTATAAGAATCTACAATTAACTGAAAATCAAATGAGAATTGGTATGTTGAGAGTTGATTAGAGTGAACACAGCTTGGATGATTACAGATGAGTAGCAGGTGTGTGTAACAAGGCAAGGCAAGCTTGAAATAAAACAATGACTAGGAATGTGAAAATTAAAACTGAAAAATATTTTGCTGAACAAATTATAAAACACTGTACGCTAAGAACAGAAAACTCTGTCTGAAATAAACAATTAACTGAAACATTTTTTTAAATAAGATACAGAGAACACAAACAGGAATACACTAGATACAATAACACTCCCCCAAAAATGCAGCAAAATATCCAGAAAAATAAACTCACAATGTAAATGTTTTTTCTTATAACATTTATCATCTTGGACTTTCCAGTTACACTTAAATCCTAACAATTTGTTCCAACAAATAGAATCCATGAAAAAAAAATGTATAAAATGTCTTTAACAACACATACTAACATTGTGTGTTTATCAAATTGTTTCAGTGGTGGATGTTTTTAGAAAGGGGTTAGTCCAAGACTGCCCACTCATCATTTCCAGAATGCTTGTCATGACATTTTCATTTACAGTACCTGAATCATTTAATAGAGCTGTAAGAATGAAATTACAAAAATCAAGAAGCTTGAAAGGAAGGGATTAAATATGTGTGAGCTGTCACTAAATAAAGAAATACAGAAGAATATTTTTTTATTCTAGAAATTTGGATTTGATATGATCTCAATATAACTGAAATAAAACCATTAAATACTGTTTAAAAACATAAAGACATATTTTCATTGTTGACCATAACTATACGGTAAGTGTTTTCTATTTAAAAAGTTTGACTCAGGCAAAATATTATGTTATTGTTTAAGGAATCTCACAGTATATTTCTATGAGATTGGTATACTTTTATCTTCTTGAGAAATCTTGTTCTGATCATTATTCCTTTTGTACAAATAAACATGAAAACAAATACTTATTTGAAGCTCATCAGATATCGTTTAAATCAGGTGTGTGACCCAAAATCTAAACCAACAGACACCAAAAGATAAAAACTAACTGTTGCAGGGTTCTATTTGTGCTTTTTCTTCGTGTTTCCCATAAACTATGTTTAACTTGTGATTTAGATCTTTTATCTTGTTGGATCACAAAACTAACGTGTCTAATGAGATGATGGATGTTAACCTGTTTGAGCTTGGTAATGACCAAGTGATAATTGCTGCAACAGCATGGTCAACTCTGAGTTGCCTCATTCTTCTCCATCTTTGCCCTTAACTGCAGTTTGCAGCTGCCTGCCGCAGTAATGTTAACCCCAGTGCCCGCAGCACAAAGGGAGCCTGTGTGAGGTGTTAACCTACCCCCACCACCCAGCCTTCCACTCCCACACGACCTGCCTCTCTTTCCCTCCCCATTGTGGGTGATGTGCTCCATTTGCTGAATGATGAACTAAGGGGGATGAGGTAAAAGTTCACACACCTTTCCTGTTCACATGGTGGGGAGGCCGGCTTGACCCCACTGTGCTCGGTCTCGGGGGGCCACCTCCCATGTGTCACTGCTGGTTGCTGACCGTCCTCCTTGTGCTGCAATTTGTCCCCTCATTTGAGTCCACCCCCCCCCCAACCTCTAATGTCCTAATGCCATAACTGCTCTAAACTGCGATTAACTTACTATTTCTTGCCTGGGATTTTAAAGGTGGGGATGTGGGGAGCGATAAATAAAATGCTTTATTTAATGCATCATCTCTAAAAAATAAAAAATAAAAAAAATACCAATTTGACGTTCTTGTTTTTATCTCTATATACTTGCGCCACGATGTTCAATCTAAATGTTGCTGACTGTAATCTGAATGAGCAACAGATATATTGTTATGCCAACAGTAAAACAGATAAAAAACCTTCCAGATTTGTAAGGTAAGTTAGTGTACACCCAAACAATCTGTATGAGTGACCACAGCAAGCAAAGCAAATGGCCGAGCCCCCATGCTCCCTGTGG
>JARVJO010000431.1:9315348-9335841 GCA_031762555.1 Cynodonichthys magdalenae | reverse complement strand
TGGACTGCACTGGAAATTATAAAATTGGCACTGCAGTTCTGACCTAAGATCAGTTCTTTTGTTACAGTGGAGTTATTATAGAAGCTCAGATATGCATATCTATATACTGTTTTCTGTAAGTAACATATATTAAAATCACTGCTGACTTTAATATTAGTCGTTTAGGCTACAAAATTCTTGCTTTCATAGGCCTTTCTTTTTGCAGTTTTTCTTCTACAATGTAGGTTCTTCTTACAACCATTTAAAAAAACACAATGGGCGGTGTGTACCAATAACTGCCTCAGAGGTTAAATCTGAACCAAAAAACTAATTTCATGTCAATTTTCTAACAAGTGTCCATGGTTTACATGTTGGATTAAGCTTGAAAAATCATATTTTTGTTTTTAAGACAATAAAGAAAGCATCCCTGCATTAACAGTTTTAATAAAATAATAACAGTTAAGTTGGAATAACATTTTTTAATTAGGATTTACAGTTCTAACGTTTATTACGAACCTCTTAGAACTTAGAGTTTTACAAGTTACAAAACATTTTCACTTACATATACACATTTAAATTGAAAATAAAAAAAACTATTAAAAATTGAGTGTCTTGCCCAAGGACAGTTTGACATTTGGATTAATCTGTCAAACTCCTGGCTGACAGAGCTCCTGTTCCTACTAATCTTTGATTACTTTAAAATTAGTGATGGAAGTTATTTGTATATTCTAAACAAATATTTTTAAAGGAACATTCAGATAGCATTTATCTGATTTTTATAAAGCATTCCCTGTTTTGTACAATGTGCCATTGAAAAATAATGGCAAGACAATGAATGTTCTGAGTGAATTATTGTTTTATTTTGTTGATATGGTGATGATACATTTCTAAAAGAGACAATGTTCTAGGCAGGCATCTATTTTTAAAATCTAAATCAAAAAGCCTAAACAGAAAACAGCCACTGGCCTCTAAAGCTGAATGACTGACCCATGGTGTGACCTTTTCATGTCAAGCAGACAATTTTTATCAGAACCATGAGCTGAAGATGATTGTGATCTGCCTCCTGTTTGTTGTGTGTTTTCTCAGGCCTTACTTATTTCCCTGTGAGGTCAGCAACCCTGCAATTTTCTCCCACACACTGGTTAGTGCTGCCTGGCTCTAACACTGGTGCACCTCATGTTCTCTTCACTCGTTCACATTGCCTGGGGTGCTGCTTGAACTTAGGGACACACTCTGTCCCTCAGTGGGAGAACTTGGAACCAAGCGGAAATGGGTTCTTTCCCAAAGTTTGGACAGAGAGTGCTGGAGTAAACATGTGAAGTGACTTTAAAAAATGGAAACATGGAGAATACCAAAAAATAAATGAAATTCTGTGTAAAAATGAGTCTCTGCAAAAAAATATGATGGGTTTGTCCAAACGTGGTATTTTTATTTTTTGTAGCTTGAGGCCTAAATGTCAAGGGTGAAATGTAGAGTTTTAAATATTTGGTAGAAATGAACTTTTAACCCAAAATCTGGAATTGGTTACACTGTTGCATGTCTTCTTCTTCTTCTTTTGGAAGAGTGGAGTGCATTATCTGCTAGCATGCACTTGTTCTGCAAGGCTAAACACAAAACAGACCAATATTAGTTATTTACAATTTCCATTCTCTAACTCTAAAACAAATTAAACGAACAAGTCCATGCCTTGTTTAAAATGAACCACGCTATTTTCCTCCCCCCACCCCCTCACCCAAGCCATTTATTGCTTGTCTTTTAAATGAACTAGCTGCCTGCAGACGATATTACTCATAAGTCCTGTTACTGCCAAGTCCTGGTATGAGGGCCATTAAGGTGCTTAAACTCAGCCATTCATATTTGTTCTGGATTGCCTTTCTCTATTTTAAATATCCCCCTGAAATTTTCAATGAAATATGGCCACAGCAATTTTCTGAGAGTGCACTGCATCGTGGCTTGCTGTCCAACAATGCCAGGCATCATTCAACACCCTACATATTATACAGCCACCTTGCATTTTACTGCACATTTTTTTTCCAACTATTGAATTCACTGAAACTGAAGTTTCAGCAAACTTGAAATTATCTGCCATATAAAGGATATGTATTATGTAACTTCAATGCATTTTTATTTACCGGTGTATAATTTCATTACATGCAAAATGGTAAAACACTAAAAAAAGCATAGGATTGCTAAGTATTGCATTACATTTTATCCAAAATTATAAATATATAACATTCCTCAAAATTATATACACTTTTTAAAACTTGTTTTTCTAAGAGTTGAATAATTTTCACACTAATTGCATCTGTAGTGCAGCTAAAAGGGACTTTTTTTTACTTGTGAGCTGAGCCAAATGTTTCAAATCCCAGTAAAGAGCATTAATTACCATCCAGCAAGTTGAGTCCATGAATTTAATTTTTGCAGTAGAAGTGTTCCAAGATATTTCAGTGAATTAAAACTTCATTTGTGTGTGGTGGTTTAGAACACATTAAAAAGGAAGCATGTGGGAAAGATCAGCAAGTTGCAAGTTTTCAGTCTAATCAGTCAACCAGGTGATTTCACTCAACAATTCCCTTCATCTGATCGGACGGTGGCTAAATCAGCTGTTGGCAGCATAAATGCAGCATTCTTTTGAAAAATGAAGGTTTTATCACTGCTTTTCCTCCATGAGTTATTTTAACACAATGGCAGTTATCCAAAAACACGTTCTTAAGACAAACTTTTATTTGAAAAAATACAGCTTTCTTAACTGGAGCTACCTTTTTCTGTTTAGTGTACCTTGTGAAGAATTGTGCTAAACTGGCTTTTGTATGTGTTTGCGCAGACAGGTCCCATGGGTGTACTTCACCCTAAAGACAACAAGGCCAGGGAGCCATCCAAGTGACTGGAGCTAAATAAGACCCCTGTGACCTGAGGAGTCACACGGCTGAAAGCAAAAGTAACAGTGTGGATGACTTGTTGCTAAGAAAAATGAGCTGCCGATTGAGACAAATGATTTTCCCAAACCCAGAAGTGTTGTAAACAGTTTTAAAAATAAAATGTAATCGAAAATACCTACAGAATTACCTGAAATGTACAATATTTGAGTCATCTCAAAATGTTGGTTAGGTAGTTTTGTGTGAATTTACACTTTGTAAATAAAGGTTAAAAAAACAGGTGGATAAAACAAATAGCTATAATCATGAATTAGTTTTTGTTCAAACATTATTTGCACAATTATTTTACATTTAGCACATTCTTTCATTTGAGGCTTTAAATTTACATTTCAACATAAATATCTGTACAATTTATGTAGTTTTAAAGCAACAATTATCTCAACGATAAAGCAGTTGTATCTTAAACGTATATATTTTTTGTTGACAGAAAGCTTCAGTGATTATCATCTGCCTTACAGTGTGCAGGTTAGTTAAAATGATCTCCCCCTAAAATGCAGGTAAATATCCAAGATTTTCAACAGCTGCACATGTTCTTTGGCTTTTTCACAGAAAAAAATTTAATAAGTTGTTAAAAGGGTTCAAATTTCATTTTTACTTTCAATTTTCATTAAGGTGGTTTGGGGGAGATGTTAGAGTGTGTGTGTGTGCGTGTGTATTTATATCTATCTATCTATCTATCTATCTATCTATCTATCTATCTATCTATCTATCTATCTATCTATCTATCTATCTATATAGATATACACACACATTGTATATAGAAAAATCTGACTTGGTATTTCAGGAAAACATGACAAACCACAACAAGAAAAAACATACTACTATTGAGTTACAGTGGAAGAAATTAATCATTGTTTACTTTCACCTTGTGTGGTGAGGATTTTTGGCTTTTAAATTATTTTCTTTGGCCATTTCATGTTGTGGTCTTGTATGATCCATTTTTTTAAAGTCATAAGCTACAACTGAAATAGGTTTTACCTATAAATGCTCTTTTTGCATGTAAGTTGTTTTGAATTTTATTCACTTTAACTTTAAGTACATCTTTCAACTGAATGCAGTTTTGGCAAAGTTAAACGCTTCATCAAGGTACATTTTACTTTCCAAAAAAGGACAAAGGTTCAAGCCACTACCAATAAAATCCCATAGTGATCATGTGTGAAAGGTACATACAGTATTTCCTCTCTGCTCAGTGACTTAGCAGAGCAGTGTTAAGTGTGGTTGTGGTTTCAGCTACACACGTCTGTCACTCAGGGATTTTGGCTTTAATTACTAACCCAGGCTTGCTCCATAAGGCACAGAGTGTTCTCACGTGGTGGTAGTGGTTCTCTTGGGGGAACCTCTGCTAAAGTGAGTTCATATGAAAGAAACAGGGCTCCTTGTAATGCACAATATGTAAAGAGCACTGAGAGTACATTATGAAGGGTTTTTTTTCTTAATCTAAATCTTTCAATACCTTCTAAGTTTGCAAAAGTGAACATGAGAAACCTGAGGCAGTTTGGAACAATTTTGCATGCCTTTCACAGTTGTGCATGTGTGTGTGTGTATGTATATGTGTATATATATATATATTTATATATATATATGTATATATATATTGTGTTCAAGGAAGACGTGAACAGCATTTTTGTTTAGGCGTGCAAATATTGTGTCTGGAAGGGTAGCCATGTCCTCTGATTATGAAATAAATCTATGTTGTCATTGCAAGCTTCCTACATAAACACAAGTCATAATGTGCTTAAAACAAAAATAAAAAAAAGAGCTGGTCTTGATGAGAGCAAATGTCTGCCAGGAAAAGGAGCAGTAGCAGTCCAAATCAGATTTTATTTTTCCTTTTTTTTTGTCTGGATGGGTTTCTGCTGATAGTCTTAAATAAGGCAGGCGGACTAGGCCAGGGACACTGATGTTTAAGGGTTGTGATGTAAACAAGATGAATATCTTGTATGTTTATGCCTAAATTTGGTGCCCAATTGTAAAAAAAGATTGGCTTACAAATTGAAAAATGAAGGTCAGGTGTGGAGCCTGGTAGTAATACTCACCTTCTGTAGTGGAAACCACACTTTCTACAGTACACATACACAGAGATGCCCACAGGCACAGAAACTCCTTGTTTTCTCATGTTCCATGAAAACATCCATTTCATTCCATCAGAGGTTCGCAAAACTCAGCTGCCACTTCCCCCTGCCTCTGTCAGGGAGGTACATGCTTGCAAAGAGCCATTCCACAAAATGTCTGCACATAATCTTTTTACTGACATATTCTTTTCTCACACATTTAAGAAAGACTTTAGAGTTAAGAGTTTGTAGACCATTGCACAATGAGGTGATACATAATACGGAATTAAGTTGTGCTGCTGCTATGCGCTCTGTCATGAAATAATAATTTTAAGAAAACACATCTTGCTTTCATTATTCAAGGGTTGGCTGGGAGGAAGCCAGAGGAAAAGAGAGGAGAAATAAAAGTAGTAGTTTAATGTGAATGTCTTATCTGATGCTGTGTGTACAGTAAATGTGTGGCGTGTGTAATCATCAACAGACTCACTTGTGTTTGCACTGCAGGGAGATGGTTCGATCTGTGAGGACAGATGGAGAAACCCGATGACATCCAGATGACAAATGGCACTCCTAACAGAGCTGTCGCCAAGGAGCTGTGGTTAGCTTCAAATGAATTATCACATTTTGTTTCTGTTGTGACACTTTTCCAGTTTAGGTATTTGCCAAACAGTCGTTTGTGTGATCCCTGTGGCATTGTGGTCAAGTAGTAGGATCTGGTGATTGACTGACTCTTGTTACAATGCCCCTAAACTTCTTCATCCACAGAGGGTCAATATATACCTGACCCATATAGCTTCCTTCCTGTTGTCATCCATGAACCACTGACCCTAAGGCTTAATTTCTGCATAGGTTTTCCCAGACTGTGGTTAAATTCCAAACCTCTTTATTATTTAACATTTTTACTTGGATATAACTTTTAATTACGTGATCAGACTCTTTCACCATGATCACGATAAACAAATGTATAAATCATGGAACAGAAATTTATGGACTCCACTATAAGTTTTGCTTTTTTTTCCCCCTTTTTTTCCCTTTTATAAACCTGATGAACAACAAATGTGTTTATCAGCACTGAACAACTTGTAAAATGTCAAATCAAACACATCCCACCTGAAATGTTCTGACAATACTAACAACAAAAACATTATAAAAATATCAGTCTCTCCTCCTGCTCCCGTGGGTTTGGTTGCATCACTCGACATGTTTGTTTATAGATGGTGCTATCTGTGCATTTCAGCAGGAACTGAGACACAAAAAATGATGTTGGCTTCCTAAAAATGTTTTTCTTCTGTTCTTATCACATGTGCTCCATCCTTTGTCACAATCACAATATTGACTAAATTGACCATCCATGCCATCATAATAGTGTACTGTGCCAACCAAAGTCTGTTGTTTTAGGCCCCTTCTCTGCTTTGCTGAGTGTTTGAGATTTTGCATTTACAATTTAAATGAATGACTGTGATTCAAATCTTATGGTCTCTTATCTCATCTAACATGGTCCTAAATACAAATAAATGAAATGAACAACATCAGAGTAACATTTAGAGTACCAGAGGTAAAATGTGACAGGAAACAACAATTAGAAATGCAATTTTAGAGCTGAAGAAACGATAACTTGGCCATCAGTTTCCAAAGACAGCACAGCTGTTATCTTCGTCCTCTTTGAACACAGCAGCAAGCACGTGCCATGGAAGTGTCGGAAACAGGTGCTCTGTAGCTCAGGCAGCATTCACTGTTTGATATCCTTTATAAGAAACAGACCGTAAAAAGCGGGTGTGTCCACAAACACACTAAGCACAAGTCTGTGGAGATTTCTGCGCTACAGTCCCTTTATGCTTTAAGCTGATGCAGAAGGAAGTTTTAACAGTGTATGATTGAGTTAAAGTGTAAAAAACACATCATGTAAAATGTTAGAGTGCATGAGCTTTTTTGAACCTTTTGACCTTTGAATCCAAATGACCAATAATATGGATTAAACTATATAATCTTTTGTAAAACAAGGTATATATCAATAAAAACTTTAAAGACATCCATTTTGTCAGTTGATGGCATTCTGTCACTCAAAACAGCTTAATACACTCCATATGTCCAAATTTATGATCTGACACACTTGTCTGTCACATGAAATTAAGCAATGCAGCAAATTATGTTAAATACAACTTTGCAAATGTGCTGTGATTTGTAAAATGTTCATATTGCAACATTAATTTAACAGTAAAACAAAAGTTAGAAATTTGAAAAAATTAACAAATTCACACACAATATGTTGATTGTGAAGCTGCTTTAAAAATAAATTGTCATTTCATCATTATGTTAAAGCTTTACAAAATATTAAATTTAAACTTGCCTAAAAAACTTTAGGTAATTTCTGTTTTAGCATCTCACCTAACGGACGGACGGACGGACGGGCATCTCACCTAATGAGGCAAAAGAAGCCAAGCAAACTGAAAATATTTGTGCCTTTTTTGAAAATCTTTGATTTTGGGGGAAATTTTGCATATGTTTTATTTTTTTTTTATTTTTTAGGGATTAGGTTTTTAAAAAGTAACTGCCTCTGTATGCAAACGACAGAAGACAATACTTGAAGCAGAGGTTTTCAAACTGGGGTCCCAGGAGCCCTGGGGGACCATGAGCTGTACCTTGAGGGTCCACGAAATAAATTTAAATAACTGATTTATTATGCTATAATATTTTTTTTAAAATGCATATACAGGACCATTATCCCAGTAAAACAAATGTATTTAACTAACCACAGCAAATATTCCCATGATATTTAAAGGCTAAAATAGCTGTAAATTATTTTTAACGAGTATGAGGTTAATAGAGTCCTTGGAATTTTTTTGTCTTCTGTAAGGGGTCCCCAGACCCAAAAGGTTTGAGAAGCCCTGACTTAAACATAATAGCATAATGCACTCAAATAAACAGATATAATGGATTTAATTAAAAAAATAAATATGTCAACTGTTTCCACTCAACTGAATTGGGTCAATGTAAAGTAAATGTGTTACCTTTTACTCAATTCAGTTGAATAGAAACAGTTGTCAATTTTTAAAAATCAAAACCATTGTACAGAATAGTCAACACATTTACTTAATTTGTACCCAGCAGCAATCTACTCAGCTTGAAACAGCGAAAAACATTTTGTGTAACTTTACTCTGATACTGTAATTGTACTGTCCATTTTCAGTGATTTCTATTCAATCAGAGCATTGATTGCCTGATATTATTGTCAATTAAGTCAAACTGTCCTCGGCTTCACAAACACACGTGGTGGTTGAACCTGAACATGAAGCAACATAATTTAGGACACATCTTTAAACGCTTTCGTCTGTTCACAGGAGAAGCTTTCCAGTGTGGATCTCCTGTCAGAAGTCCCCCCTTCTGAAGACATCAAGGCTGATCGTGTCGCTCCAAAGTTCCCATGAGACGAACAGAGGCCAGAAGCACTGACATGCCCGACCTCCACCCAAATGATGCTGGCACAATGCAAATAAATCGCCTCTGATGATGTGTTAATCTGCTCTGACAAAGCATCTTGCCTCTGAATTAAGATGTCATTTTTTATCACCAAACTGACACCTGTTTAAGTTAGGAGGCCTGGAATGACTTATGTGCCTGTTATTCTTGCCTGTGAGCAGAAAAAGGGAAGGGGACCGCTTGGCTGATACGTGTGGCCTTTAGTCATTAACGCATTAGTGAAATGACCTTGAAAAAGGGTGTTTTGAAATGTTACCATGGAAGTAAATTTATTGGAACAGCCAAATTGGGATTGTATTCATGTCTTTGGGCTATATACATCATTTTCCACATTCTGGAAATAATCATTTGTCATAATAACAGCCTTGCTGTAAGTCTTAAAACATAAAACACGTAAAAACTCCTCAATTGATTGTCCCTATTAAATCTGAGCTGTTTTGGTTAAAAAGAAAAAAAAAAAACTATAACCGAACAAAGACGGCTGCTACCAATGCAAGCTAGTGATCAGCTTCCTGTAGAGCTGAATGCTTTGGCTCTGTTGCTGTCAGACTAAACTGTGGGGAGTTGGAGCATGCAGTCCAGATGTGAGCTTAGGTGTCCACCCTCTCGGGCTAATCAGATTGATTAGGGGCAGTAATCTGGTGGACTGGCACTGGACTTTGTGCTCCATGAGGCTCAGCAGTGAGAACTCACAAGATGGCTGGCCGTTACACAGTCCAGAACAGCTTAGGCTGGCCTGCACCTCCAGCTCACTGACATGAGAATGGTTTGGTGGAGCAGGGTTATGACTACAGTATTGTGTGTCTGTTTTAAATCAAAACCGCAGACTCAAACAAACCCAGTCGCACGGGGCATTCTCAGCCCGATCTTGAGCGTATTTTTATCCTGTTTTTTTGATGTAATATTGTGCCTTTTCAACTTGACTTCCTTCCATCGGATGAAACTGCCCAAAATCTTCAAATCAAAGCGGTCAGCGCGTAAGAGTGGAGCCGACCTAATAAACAGGCGCAGCAACAGGAGGTCTTATTCAGCTCCGGCCTGAATTTCAGAGTTTGAATCCAACCCATTGAAATGATTTGAGAGGGATGTGGGAACTGAGATATCAGTGCTGACAAGCTTGCCCAATGATCAGAAAAGGAAGTGCTGCTCTCAATGACCTTACTGTTACCCTTACAATTCTGCATAAGTCTCCTCTTTCTGATACTGGTCTGGGTCTGAAACATCCAATTCAGGAACTAGACTTCTTCTCATTTCCTGTCTGCGCAACAGCCGTCTCCTGTTTAAATTATGCCAGAGTGCCTCCCCAGTTCCCTTAAACAAAGTTATACTCTCTCCTGCTGTCTTTTTCTTCTTTGTCTCCTTCTGCTTATAAAGCCATGTTTTTTATTAAAATAAATAAATAAAGCAACCATATCTATAGCTATTAAGATCAGCATGATGTCCATCAAAGAGCAGGAAACACATTAAAAGAACTATGGCATTACTCTGGGTTTATAAACACTGGATGAGATGATTAATCTTTTTGTCACATCTGAATATTATGTTAGCTTTGCTTATATATAATATATATTTGCCTATATTTTACCCATTTTGATTGATATTAGATTTGATTAGAATGTGAATACGAATCAGAAAAAAATTAAAATATAAAACTGCAAAGATGGTAGTCTGAGGTGAAAGTGAATTTAACACATATTGTATTCACACATTTTCATTTAAGGCCAGATTATTAACATATTTTCAGTCATATGACATACTCTGCAATTAAGATTATATGAGATCCATGATAAAACATGATCATTGACAGCTTTCTGGACAGCCATTGACATCATATTTCAGAGAACAGTAGAAATAAGAAGACATTACAAAGATGTGACGATATATGGTAATAAAATAAAAAAAAAAAAAAATATATATATATATATATATATATATATATATATATATTATTAAGTGTGAAAAGATTGTGGCTAAAATCCAACAATTGAGGACTTCCACATTTCCTTGAAGATGTTATCACACAGTTTTAGTACACATGTGCCTAAACCTCAGAAGTGCACATTGTTATATTAACGGCACGGTTTGGCTTTTAACAAAGGTTTGTGAATTCCTCTGCTTCATGGCTGATTCCCAGATGTATAATATGCTAATTCACAGCAAACTTTGTAAAATCTATGGGCTGATACACACGTGGTACACACCATGTCACCAAACAGCACAGTGAGTATAAAGGCCCACTGACTGATTACAAAATTGTAGACACCTGTGATGCCAATTAGTGGACACACCTTGATTTAACATGTCCCTTTGGTCACATGGTTTTCAGGGGTACCATCATTTCTGTCCAGCCTTGTTTCATGAGTTTTATTAAAAAAACAAAACAAACAAAAAAAAAAGTCTGTTGAAGCATCATTGAAAAGCAAAGTCTGACTTTCATTTGTTCAATATCATAGAATTTTCATTTATTATTACTTTTGTCAGATTCAAGTTATTTCTGTGGCCATTGTGGGTTTTTCTTTCACTGAATGAGGGGCACCATCAATTTTGTCCACGTGTGTGTGTGTGTGTGTATATATATATATATAATTTTTCTCTTCTCAGTATGCATGGATGTAAAGAAAAAAGCTACCATCTCTTTCTTTCACAATGACTGCACTTTGTAAACTCTAAGCGAAAGTGCTGTGTTTCCCTTCCACTGCCTCTGCAGCGATCCCACACAGATTCCCATTCGAGACACGATCTACTGTTAAACAATTCCTGTAGAGGAGTCCCTCCTCGTCTAACTAGATAAATCATGTAAAATTATCATAATTTCTTTCAGAAACACAGAAACGTTTATGTTTAAATGTCATGATATTTTGCCTAACAAGTATATTCACTGTGGATTTATGTGCGGGTGTGTATATACATTTGCCTTCAGAGGTGGTTCTACATGTATACTGGCTCAGTGTGGAGTTTAAAATGGATGATAACGTGTGGGAATCATATTTGAGGCAGCTTCTGAAACAAATCAAACATCAGTTAGTCAAGAGACAAGTATACCTGTCAAAGAGCCAACCTATTCAAGCTAAAGTATGTCAGTGCAGCAGCTTCAACCACCCACAGTAATGCTCACTCACTGGTCAAAAAAACAAACAAAAAAAAAAACTAATTTTTAGCAATATTAGCTTTATAAACACAAAGCTTTGCTTAGCAGGAAGAGGTTTTATTTCATCCCTAGATCACAGAGATGATGTAAGATGATTTCAGTGAAGTTTCCCATATAAACCAGGGCTCACTGGTATCTGAAGATATAATGACACATAGTTAATAAATTCGATTAGTTTGAGTTTGTTTAAAGTCTAATTAAAATAGATTTTTAGAAAACCAAATCTTAAATTGATTACCATGCGATTGAGAATGTTTTTAACTCAAAGAATAAATTATACATTAAAAACAACAGATACCAATTTAACATTATAAACTGGTCAAAAACTGTAGATTACAATTCTTATAATGTGTAAATACAAGATGTTAATCCAACAACTCCTGTGTCAACACTCTATTCATTAAAAAAACAATCAATCCAATTCTATTATAAATAAAAAAAATAAAATAAAATTTAAAAACACATCTCTGTAGCCTGAAAATCACACCAAAAATGGAAGAGAGAATACATTTTAACTTTCAGGTAGAATTTTCACTTTTTAAACTAATTTATCATAGTAGATTATATCCTTAGATCTCTCTCTCTCTCTCTCTTTTCTTTTTCTTTGAATAATAACAATAAAAAAACTTATGTAGGAATAAAATAGTGTTATCAATGTTTAAAGTCACCCAGGGTATTGTTTTCTTTATTATTGTGGTCAGATGACAGATGTCATGAGGGGACTGGCTCTGTTTATTATTGTCTCTACAAATAGGTTGAGATTTCTTTTACCAAAGCGTGAAGTATCATTATACAGTTCCTCGGAGCAGCACAGTCTTATACCAGAGCAACACAGGTCTTCTTACCACAGAGAGCCAGCAGACTGACATGGTGGCCAATAAAATCAAAAGTACAACATCCCCTATTGAGTTTCATGGTCACATGTGACATCAATCACTGATGTCCAGGGTCAGCATTGCAATTTTATCCACAGGACTCCTGTGATCCCTCCCTCACACTCTTCAGCAAAACAGGCGTCTACATCACTTCTTCACTGGGAGGGCACTTACTGGACATGAAATTGTTATTGCCAAGAGTTAGGGGGGGGAAGGAAAAAAAAAACAGAGGTCTCTTTAACAATGTTCTTTAGTCTATGTGCAAGGAAAGGACAAAACCTGCTATTAGACTTTTTTTCTGAAGAAGAGGAGAAAATTGTGTTGACTTTGGAGTCTCTTTTATTTCTCTTCATCCCAGGAGTCAGGGGTCCAGTGATATTTTTTTATAGGCCATACAGCTGACATTTTGATTTTGGCTGTGTACTTTTGACTTTGATGTCAACTCCTGTGATTTTCTTTGCAAGAGAGGTTGTGAGATGTCAAGTTGGTATGTGCAATATTTACTATATTTACCTCGTGTACTACACTTCACTTTGAGTCCTGGGAGACCACTTCAGAGTGAAAGATTAGAATGGAAATGATCAATCATTACAGCCCCTAACTCTACTCACTGTCCACACAAGCTTCCACACCCTAACTTCTCTTCCACCCCCTTTCTTGTGGTCTTTAAGCATATTTCTGAATTCTATCAACTACTCCAAGGCACGTTAGACTGATTTGCTTTCAAGCTTTGTTGTCATGCCAAACAATGAACATGGGAAATATCCACCATGGGAGCAAAGCAAGAAATGTATCAGCAGATCACAGATGAAGAGAATCCTGGAAGTTAAAACTGTGAGTTAAAACGTGCTCTCGTGTACACATTTAAAAACAGTTCTTCCTGTTGTATATTATTATAAAACCAGCTACAGTTACTGCCTTCAATGTGAAATTAATTCAGATTTGACGTGCCATGCTCCGCTGCCAAAATTCTGAGGCCAGATTGTGCCATGTGTTTTTGTTTTTCTTTTCTTGCACATGTGAAAGTCCATGTGGAAGCAATTTTTCTTTGTTAATATGAGTATTATTTTAATTGTAGTAATTACAGGTTAAACTGTTCGACCACTCGCAAGGTGCTCAGCAGCTTTTTGACAAATGGACAAGTTGACTTCTTTCAGTCTGCTTCACCTCTCTGTACTTGTCCTGCAACTATAGACTCATAGTCAAAAATGTAACTGTTTAGATAATGACTAACCAAAGTACACAAAAATAGTAAAGCAGACATTTGTTTCCCATTTTTGTTAGAATAATTTAGATTCATATATAAAAGTGGTTTTGCTTTGAAATATAATGAAAGTGATTTCAATTGAGTTTTACTTAAGTATTAACTATTATGTGTATTGCAGAAGCAAACATTTTCAAGTATATTAAAATGTGTATGAAAAAATCTAATTATTTTGGGCTAATCCTTGGGCTCTGAGGACAGCTGCATGTTTGACTTAAAATATCCGCTATACATCTATATATCATGGTGATCTTTTAGAAACCAGACAAATTGCTTTGATTAATCTTGTCTGGATAACATGAAAAAATTCACAAGTAAAAACATTGAATATAACCAGAAGGATGTGGCATACAGTAGCAATAATAACAACAAAAGTATGTGTTAGTTTAAATAAAGATATCAGGTATTTTATAATGACAAAAACTTAATAGTTTCAATGAAAGTAAGCATAAAATAAATTTAATTTAAAAGTTAAAACATTTAATTTGGTTAAAACAAATAAAACCTCTGTTTTATACTTAAAACAAGAGCAACTATTTGATGTTACTATCAGATAATTTTGTATAATGCATAGTAAGACATCACATGTATTCAACATAAAAATAGATTTCTTGGATTTTCAAGGCACATTAGTGCTATAGTGGTGTAATGGAGTTTAACCTTTCTATAAAAGGATTTTGTTGTGTGGCTTTTGGTGAGCATGAGTATTCTTATTTTATCTTTTTGATTTACTTGGGAATTATTTATTTATTTATTTTTACAAGACCTACATCGTGATGATTCAGCATATTGGGCAACAAGAAAATTGTGGGTACACGTTTTTGCTGACTAACCTCAACAAGGTTGTGTTTTTCTGCGATCCTTGCATCACCACAGAGTTTAGTACTCCAAGTTGGTCTGGTGAATTTTATTTCTTAAGCAGACAGACATATTGTACAAATTATTTCTGCTAGACTGAGTCATTTCTTCAACTTAGTCATTTAAAAGGTTAATTTGATTTCTGTGAAACATGGTCAAGTCATCTTTTTTTTTTTGTCTTTGCTACCAAAGAACCGCACAAAATGGGAAGCAAAAATTCCTTATCTGCTTGAACTTACCCTTGAGGCTCATAAAACCCTTCAAAGCTGGATTTCAGAGAGAAAAGTTTATATAAACTGTCTTAAGGTTTTTTTTTGTGTGAGAAAGTGAAAGTGGTAATTGTCCACATTCCAACATTTACAATACATAAACTATGGGACCATCAGCGTGAACACCCCAGCTGCTAGCAATTTGTGTAACAGATAATAATCAGGCTACATGCAAAGCAGCAATTCTCTGTCAGGCATTAAGGCTGTGGCCCACGCTGTGAGGGATTGGAGACATTTATAGAAATGGTTGGTTTAGATCAAGTAACCTTGGACAAGAGGGAAAAGTAGACCTCCTCTGGCCACATTAACATTCTTACTTCAAGCCCAATTCAAACTTTTATCAAGACAAACTAAAACAAGGATAGACCCATACTGTAGTCTGCAGAAAGAACACATGTGACCATTAAAGCTGGCTCCCGTGTCACATTTTACTTTTATTGCACAGTAAACTTTCAAAAAGCCAGGTGAACATTAGTCCTGGATTTATAAACAGGCTTGTTATAAGCCTTTATAGACTTGCTTGTTTGTCAGCTTTAATTTAGTTGGCATTATGTTGGATTATTTTTAGGAAATCAGACACGTTTGTGGATGGTAAGCGATTTGTCACTGACAGACAAATTACAGACCTCCATGTGTAAACAGAATAATAAAGCAAACGCGTCCAAAGACAAGCTCCCCAAAGCAGCTATGGCAAAAATCCCAAATTCTTCATCACAGTGTGACACCGACAGCAACTGCAGTGTCCTCCTCTGTGATTTATGTCCATGCTCATAGTCTCTCAGGGTCCTGCGCGGCACATGATCACCCCTTGAACAGCTGGGTGAGAGATCTGACTGGCGGTCAGTCCAGTTCGAACTCTCAGACTGTATAGTATGTCCTGACATTGGCAGAGTATTTCTAAATGAACAGCATTTGAATCAAAACCTCTACTTTTGTAGAGTTTGCCCTACTTTATTAGATTATTTTTTTCAAGTAAATAATAATGTTTCAAAAAATATGCTGCAAATTAACTCCAAACATAGTCACACATTTAAATTAAGTTAAATAAGTATTGAATACATGCTTTTTTTCAAGTTAAACATGAGTAGATTAACTTATTTATATTGTCCTTGTAAAATTTAGACAATAGCTATCATTTATCTCCCCTGTATTAACTCTGTCTCACTATGTCAACTACCAGTTCATACGCTGAAGTGTGTATGGAGTCCACACAGATAGCTGGATGTTTCCATTAAGTGCAGAGATGTCCCAACAGGTGCTGTCTCAGTTGGAGAGATTAGGTGATCAGTGTCTGCAGATTCCTTTTTACTTGGAATGTCCCACATACAGAGGAGGACAAGTCTCTCACTGTCCCAAGGAAAGGGTTAGGTAAAGAATGGGTGGGATGTATTAGAGATAACAATGGCCTTTCAAGACATATGAGAAATTATTACTCAGACTTATCGGCATGAGACTCAGATTCAACAGGGGGAAAAAAATCAAGCTACAGCTTATTATTAAATATTATTCTGTGTAATTGATGCAAAACATTCTACTGGAAGAAAATGATCTCTCATGCATAAAAGTGATAAATATTTAACAAAATGTCATTTGTATCTATCTTTAAAAGCTCTAAACAGTTACACTGAAATCAAATAAGAACAAAAGTTCTTTTGGTTTAAAAGAAACTTCTCTGAAGGATAATCCATCCATGTAAGAATGAGCTGATCTGGATGGTAATGTAAAAGCTGGAGTTTGGTAAACAGTAAATTCTGGCTGTCAGGGGGCCTGAGTATTGAGACAGTAGTGATACTGTACTGGCGGGATCATATGCACATGATGTTGCAGGCTTTGTGTCCCCCAGGGAGTCGTACATGGCAGGATAAGAGAGGTGCCTGCATGTGAGGTGCAGCTCCTGGGCGCCACACAGATGAGCTCATGAAACGCTATGCTGTCCTCCTAACCAGGGGGTGGGGAATGGAGGGTGAGAGCAGAGGGCACACTCGCCATCAATCACGCAGGGTGGATCTGGGACCCGCTGCTCTCGGATGAGTCTGACAGACTAGAGGAACATGGGCCAAGGCCACATTAAAGGCATTAGGTGTCACCCCCTCAGCATGAGAGGCTGAGGATGGAGTCAGAGGAGAGAGACTGAGGGGATAACAACCAGGAGGTGTGGTGCCACGTAACTAGAGAGGTGTAGCTGAGCCAACGCAAGGAGTCATGACTAGGGCAGGGAGGGACACATCAGCAGAAGAGCAGCCTGTGAAACTTGATGTGAGACTTTGTAAAACCCCCACCAGCACGCGACCATGAGCTTAGTTTGTGAACTAGTCACCTTTGCTCACGTATGGCGGAAAAGAATGCTCTTTGTTCATTACGTGTGTCCATGTTTAGGTCAGAAATCAGTCAGAAGCACAGTCAGGTCCCTGTTAGGGCTCTGGTGTTCTGGGTAGTGGTGCTTCATGTTGGCAACAGTTTCAGACTCCAGGTGAAATGGTCCACTGGCACATGGCCTCTCACTCAGAGTATCTGGTGTTGACAGACAGGCAATAGACAGACCAGGTACCAGTTCAAGTTCATTCAGAGGCAGTTCTGGAAATTCATTTGAATCCAGACAATCCTCCTTTTAAGGTGAGTGTATGCTCTTATTACTCTGTGAGTGAACGGTTACTATGGTACTTTCAAATTATTTAACAGAGAGGCAAAAAATATTCCATTTGCTCTCTAAAATCATGTAAGTTATACCTTTGGAACAATTGAGTTGTTTAATTTTTATTTAAATATACATATGATCTTATCAAGTGTATAAACAAAATATTATTTATTAGTTTTTGTCTTTTCATATAAAAACTCTGTGCTTCAAAATTTTACTTGGATTCTTTTTTTATGTTATCAAAAGCCATAACATAACTCCTATAAAGTGTAATGCTGATCTATGCATAATTTTAATCTAAGCAAGACATATACATACATCTTTTGTTCCATTTCCAGTACCAAAACCAATACCAACCAGAACCAATAACATACTTATTTGTGATGTAGTAATAAATATTCAATATCCATTCATTAAACATAAAAACTCTTTAGCATTTCAAAATCTATTAGTGTTCAAATTCAGTAAAAACCAAACAAACAAACAAAAAACAAAACAGTTAGCTTCACTTTGTCGTCAGTCATTTCCCTGCCCTGCATTAGCTAACAATTGCACGCTATTTAAAAGGTAACACCTGTCACAGATAAATCTGTAACACACTTCCAGACTAGTATGTTACTTTTTAATAAGCATCACCAAACAGAGAAAGAGGGTGAGTGAGAAGAATGGCTACTGTATGGGTTTGTAATAAGAGCCAGCTGTGGATGGCCACATGGGTTCTGCATTGGGAGCGTGTTGCTGGTCAGATTTAGACTATTGAGAGAATGACTGAAAACGCAGCTTTGAATCAAATAAACTGATGAAACGATATAATCTGAGTGATGACATTTCACTTGTAATATCACACTTAACATCAAAAAGATGAAAGGCAAAAATAAAGAAGTACAGTGATCCTGCACTTGAGTAACTATACGTTTTATGTGAGCAAGGTACACATTGTTGGATTTGCTTCATAAAGCAGCAGGTTACAATCACAGACCTTGGAATAATGCTGGAAAATTGGGTGGCATTTTACAATGTTAAACCTGCTTCACAGGAATTTGTCTGTGTCTTCTGTTTAAACAATCAAAGTTGAACGAGTCTGAAACGGGACCATATTTTTCCTTTTTTTTTTTTTAACTCAGCGCCACATGCAAACATATGAAACTGTGTGTACGTACGCAAAAAAGTGGGGGGGGGGCATTCCTGTCTTAGCAATCATTTTAAGCACTACATCATGTTTATTAACAGTACTAAATCAGAGTCTGTGCTGCGGGAAGGGAGTTGAAATTCTCCTGAGGAGGCTGCAAAATGACTCTGCCTGGGTGAGGACACCGTTACACATTTGCAGAATGTAACAGAAGAAATTCCACAGTTTTATCCAAATATTTAAGATAACTTAGATTGTGTTATTTTGTTGACAAAAGAAAAAATATGAAGTGGAATGTTAAAAAAAAAAAAAACACTGCCATATTTTATTTATTCTACATTTCACATTTAATTTTCTCACAGGTCAGGATAGCTTTTTTGGGTAATGTTATTGCATCCTCATCTTTTTGTCTGCTTTCATAGTCCTCCAGGGTCCTTCTGTGTGGGCCTCAGGCTGAACACAAGACTCAGACAACCAGGAAAAATATGCTAAATTTGCAGACATTAACTTTAACACCAAACTTCCTTTCCTTCGACAACAGCGTTTGACCCTGTTTGTAACGGCTGCTGTGTGCTGATGCTCTATCCCTCAGCTACAGATTGCTTTTATAAGATGAACCAGTTCATCCAACAGAGGGAAGAAAATACATGCAACCTTGAATGCCAAACAAACTCTTGACTTTATAGTTTTGACCATATATGTGGCAACAATTATTTTTTGTTTTAAGGTAAAAGCTATGAAAGTTTTTATTTTTGAAGCATTTTATTTATAGTCTAAGCAGGTAAAAAATGTTTTTGCGTCATACCTTTAATGAGGTAGGAGGACGCAGAAACATGTCACTCAACTTCAGATCAATCAACATTTACTAGTTAGCACCCAAAATTGTATTACAGTTTATTCTTAACCTCTGTTAAATATTTCAGAGCAAAGGAACACTCTTGAGAGGGAACAAAATGAACTTTAAAGTTTTTGTGGTGCCAGAAGATTCAAAATTATTAAACCGTAGACATTTTTGATGTTGTTGCTTGTGTCACACAATGGATTTCATATATGCACAGAAACAAGTGTTTGGTTAATTTAAAACTTTGTTTACGCAATTATGAGAGCCTTGTGTGCTTAACTATCTCCAATAATGATCACAAAGTTGTAGTCAAAGTAATCCTGCCACTCGTCTTTTATGTGAGTTGATTTTGGTTCTCGACAAAGAGATGGCGCTGGTCTGGAGCTGGTTGTCTCGACTTGTCTTATAAAGTTTGAACATCTACACGTAGACTTAAATCTAATCTAAATATATTTATTTGTATTTCATGTTTAACCTTAAAGGGGGAAGGGGTATTATGCAAAAGCAAATGTTTTTAGCTTTATATCATGTTATAATGTAATTCCCTCATCAAATACATAACCAATGAGTTGCTTTGACTCATTCATGAATGTTTGAGAAATCCATGAATGTCTTGTGGTAGCCGCGTGGAGCTACCTAAATGCTTGTTGGTACAAAACGCCACCTATTTGTACATAACTTTTCCCTGGAGCTTAGTCCCCAGCCGAGCACCTGTAAGCTCCATCCCAAAGAGCACTCCTTCCCTGAAGCATCTTTGTGATAATGCACAGACATGAAGAGTAGACCCAGCATACGCAGCTGCAGCGCATGAAATATGGCCGCCATCTTGGAAAGGTCGGCATTGGCTAAATCGAAACAAAATATGCCTCAACATTGTGCTGCTTATTTTTGTTCTAATTGACGGACTGTTGAAATCAGAGTTCGTGGGATAACGTTTCATAAGTAAGATGAACGTATAATTGTTTATATTTTGTGAATAAAATATTACTGTAGTTATGACCACCCTTGAAATGCCAGTTTTGTGCCGATGT
>JARVJO010000431.1:9274996-9286045 GCA_031762555.1 Cynodonichthys magdalenae | reverse complement strand
ATATTATTTTTTTTTCATTTCAATCATTATTCTACAAACATCATAATTTGCCATCAGCCATCTCATAGAATCTGGTCTTTGTTGAGTAACAGTCTGCACAAAAACATGGTCTGTTCCATGCAGCTTAACTAGGATCATATTTCTGTTTAGCTCATTTTTACATGCTTAAGAAATCGTGTAAATCACATTTTTTAAAAAGCATGCACCTAATTAAACCATGGAACAATTCAACAAAGTGCACTGGAGAATATTCAGACCTCATTTATGGTGTAAACATGTCTTTACTTATCCAGATTAACTCTGCAGATCAGGTTACCCCTTCTTCCCTAATGTCCCTCAGCAGCGCAGTTATAGAAACCAACCCCAGTATCCCAAAGCAACTAGTGGGCCAACAATATTTTCTCTTAATTAGATGTGTTTTAAGTCATTACAGCCTATTCCATTCTGTGCTCGTGTTACAGAAGTTAAGCATTTTGTGTGTGTGTGTATTTACAGTGAACTGGATTTGGCCCACTTACTCAGAATCTAGTGAAGTCCAAGGCCACAAGCAGCGAGACCTGTCCATCAGTAGCAATTATTAGGGGAGACCACCGGTGAACCAGGGCCCTTTGGAGGGCCTAATAACAACTGGGATAACCAGGGGACAGGAAGTGCCGCGAGACATGCCGGTGCTGAGAAAAGCAGTTTTCAAAACGTGAGGCCTCCATGGGGAAAAAAAAAAACAAAAAACCAAGGCACGGCCTATTTCATACAAATATCCCATGGCCCAAAATCAAATGAAATGAAAAGCTATTGTGTTGTTTTGGCAAAAAAGTAAAAAGAAAAAAAAACATTTTCTTTGGCAAAAACTCTGATAGACAAAATTTCACCAATGTCATTAGAATGTTTTAAGTAGTCTGTAAACCAGGTGGGTGGTTGGAACTAAAGACAGTTGACAGTAAAGATTTGAAACCCTATGTGTTTAACTGCTCATCAACATGGGACACTTTTACTTTACAGTTCAGAATTTACAGGGTAACAACTTAAACATCTCAGGTTTCACACACAGTCTTTCACTGGTGCACTTTCCTCTTGTTCTGACCACAGTGTGAATGGGTTGAAAAAGTATTTTGGTTAACGTATCTATATGACTTTAAAGCCTTCAAAAACAAACAGAATTGACGTAAATAATCTTTTCACCTAAAAAACAATGAACTGATGAGGCATGCAATGTCGTAAATGTGGAAAACACACCATTTGTAGGCATATATAACCTAAATTTGTGACCCACAAAAATATCACCATGAATTCCACTCAGAAACATATAACTTTAATAACATGGAGGGATACATTTCAGTAGGAAAGCATCATCCCTTTGCATTTGAATATACATAAATAGAGTTATTTAGCAAATTAAAAATAGTTAAGGGGAAAGATTCTATGTTTTCAATCTATAGTAGGTTATAAATGTGGGTGCTCTAAAGGCTCATTTAATCGTTTATTTCCTGTGAAATGTCTGTGAAAATGCTGCAAGCTAGCAAAGCCTTTGGTGGCTCTGACATCAGACTTTCTTAACTCCTGAAATAACTCCTTATCTGGTTAAATGGACTAATGGCAGAGACAGATTTATGGTTCAGCATTAAGCAGACCCTGAAAAATGGGATGTTATACCTGTGTTTCTCAGTGTTTTTCGTGCACTGTAATTGCACAGAAGGGAACAGCTAGTGAAAATGATACTCTGAACTACTGAGGAACTCTGCTTAGAAATTCCCCCATCAATTGTTTTTAACAACGCACCATTTTTTATATAAGTTGCAGCACAGTTCTACATTCATTGACTGTATCAAATACTGTATTGCAAGAAAGTGTAACCACAGAAGACTATAATATATCTGTATTTAGAGTAATCACAATGTACACATTTATTTTGTCAACTGTTCTGGTATGTTGTGATTTTATTTACCTGCCTTGATGTTAAGCAGTGGTTTCCAAAATTGGAGTCAAGACAATAGGGCATCACCAAGGGGTGGGGGGTGGGGGTTGGAGTGTAGCAAATCTCCTGAAATTCTGTTCTGGATTTTGGTTTAGGTGTGCCAATTTTATTTATTTTTTGTTGTTTCAACAGAATCAATAAATATTAGCCACCTAAGTGTAATGACTTTCAATCTTGTGACATTTCGTTATATAAGCGTTTTTTTTTGTTTTTTTTATCATTTTATGTTTCCTCTACAACGTTACAATCTGGACAAAAATTGTGTGTTTTTGGCCTTTCTTATTCTGGGAAGTTTGAGGTTTGTTGTCTGAGGGTCTCAGCAGTCCTGAACTTCCTCTTGGCAGAACTTCATAAGAGGACTCATGCAGCTTAAATATTTCAGCTTCAAATGATCTAGAAAAACACATTCCCACTGGGTGGTTAATATTTGGCGTGCAGCTTGTGTGCACACTTGTGCAGAGATGTAACTGAGTGTGTGTGCTTATGAACTGTTCAGTGTAAGACTTTATTTATCTATAACTTGTGATGTCTACAGCTTCAGATCCTTCCAAATAATTTATCTCATCCCCTGTGATTATTTTCTTGATTAAATGAACCAAAGCACTGTATTTTTCTGAAGATGAAAATAAAAATATTTCTGATGGAGTGAAATCACAGGCAAATAAATTGAAAAGTCATTGCAGCCACACATCATTTATTCCTGGGGCATTTTGTGAAACAAAGTCCAAACGCCTCAGGGTGAACATGCGTTGTAATTTTTATGAGCTTCATCCAAAGATGCAAAACATACTTGTCAGGTTTATCAGTTTGAATCTGTGTTTGGGTTCATGGCCAAAGAGAATCTAATTTAATTAAAGCTTATAAGGCTAAAATGCACAAAGTTAAACAAGAAGCTCAGTGAGAAGTCCATGGTTTGTAAATGAGAAGCTGTATTGTTGTAGGTCCATCAGACCACTGGCATTTCTAGGCTTTAACCTTTAGATCAGGGCTATTCAACTTGCGGCCCGTGGGCCACATCCAGCCCATGGGTGACCTCCATCCGGCCTGCCAATGAGCCCACAACCCCAAATACATAAATAATTTTTTTTACATAATTTAATATAAAAATATATTTCAAATAACTTGTAAGTTTTCTGTTTATGTATAATACAACAAAATAAACAAATTTAAAAGATAAAAGATTATAATACTTGTTATGTTACATGCTGCAGTGTTTAACTTACCATTAATGGGCATTGCCCCCGATCAGGGGATCCGGCCCCCAAGCTGTTGGCTTTAAATAACCGTGGTCCCCGGAGCAATTTTGTTGAATAGTCCTGCTTTAGATTTTTAAACAACCAAAACAACACAGCTTCTGAACTCCCCCAATCATAAATAAAATTATTATTTCTAGACTTCTGACATTATGACTTGAAATAATGATGAGTATGTCAAGTTTATTTTAGGCATTTATAATTAGTCAGTGCACATTTGATGCACATGTAATATTATTAATGTTAACTATTTTTATTTATTTATTTATTTATTTATTTATTTATTTATTTATTTATTTATTCATTTATTTATTTATTTATACTATTAAAGCTAAACTGCACTCAGGTTATAGGTAAAAAAAAATAAAATGATAAGAATAATTGGTTAATTTGCAGTTAATTTATTTCTAAAAAATACAATTTAAAATGTGTCACCTATATAATAAAATGTTTTAAAAAATGCATTATGTTGCAGTTATGGACACATTTCTGCATAAACCTGGGTGCTTTATCAAATCTAAATTAGTATTTGTGCTTCTGTTTGGAGCGGGGTTTTTTTCCGGAGAGTACTGAAGTTTGTTATACATTATCTGCCAGAAGTGATTCAAATATACAACATAATATATGAGCAGCATGACTTCAGTGCAGAGCAGCTATAGGTCCATAATGTTATACCTTCAGCATCACCTTGATAACACCAAATCTAATTGGAAAAGAAAAATACACTTGAAAAGACTGAGGAGAGCTCAAAAAATGACCTAACGTTAAAGGACTTGAGCTGTGACTAAATGTGCCAGTCTCAAACTGACCACCTCCCATGAGTAAAACTGGTAAACAAATCCTGTGCAAAATCTGAGACGATGAAGTCATTTCCTACTCAAGTGGCCTATGAAGTTTGACAACTGTGTGGCACTTCTACCTCTGCAGCATTTTTTGGAGACAGTGATGTCATAGCTGTTACCTCAGCCGTACAGGCTAAGTGTTGTAAAGTACCAGTGAGGCCACAGGCAGGTGACTGTTAGCATCACTAGTGGCCCCAGCTGGGCTGTAATATTACCATGTTTCATATATATGATTTTTACAAGACTTGTTTAACTCAGATTTACACAATTATGTACTTAAAATTAATGACATGTTGTGTTCAAGTTCCTAATTAAAATGTCAGTATTTATTGTTGCATAACTGAAGCTAATTGTATGTAATAAAATTAACCGATTGTTTGAGATGCCAATGTCTAAACTGAAATCCAAGTTTAACCTTTAAATATTATTGCTATGTTTGCAGGAAATTAGCTAAATACTTTGTTGGCCAAATAAAAAACACCAAACATGACTTGATATAAATAAGCAGAGTAAATGATATGTTTATCTTGCTCTAAACAAATTAAAATCTACAAAGTCATCAATTGTACTGGATCAATAATGAGGCTGGGTTTATTACTTTATTACCAGCTGTTGTAGCTCTACTGCTTGCACAGAACAACTGCTGACTGCAGACACAGGTGGTGCACTCCCACAGTTTCACACCTCTGTAGGACGTCTCCCAAAACTTTCCATTCTGAGACCTGGTTTCGGGAACTTTAGATTTAAGAGAGAATAGGCTTTGTTTTTGTGTACACCAGCAGCTGAACAACGGCAAAAAAAGGTATGGTTTCAGTCAAAATCTGCATAAACGGGGCCAATGTATAAATACCCTTTTAGAAATAAGCTACTCTACAAGCCACGCTGAAAAAAAATCATAAGTGAGGCTGTAAGTAAACACGATGATTGAACCGACTAAATGAGAGGATGAGTAAAAAGAACCAGGCTCTTGATGAACTGTCCCCAGTTCTCTCCTTCCACCTTAAGCTACTTAGAGATACCACAGCAGGGAGGCTGTTTTTCTTATTGTACATCTGCAGATTCTTATCGTGCCTTATTCTTAACTTTGGTTCACTGTAATGTATGACCTGCAACTCCCTAAAATGCTTCAATTGACACCAGTAATCTTACCCCGAGACTCATTTATTTAGTGAGGTTGTTTGCAAAAAAAGTGACAATGTTACAAGTGGAAATTTCCATCCCAACAGGTTCTTATTGTTGTTTTATTTTTGTCTCTTGCTGTCAAACAGGTCTTAATCCAAAATTATATGCAGACATAACTGATTTGTTTAGATTAAAAGAAAAAAATTGGAACCAGTCCAGAGTGAACCAGCTTACACAGTGAATACTGGAGACGGGATGAATAGAATAGAATAATGGATATATAGCCTTGCGCTTGTTGTACTTGCCGGGTAAGTTAGTTTTACAGACTTTCTAAGCAACCTTCAGTAAGAAACCAAGTCTTGGTTTGTTTTTTCTCAAATGCACGTTTTAGTTATTTGCATTTATTTTAGTTATAGGTTGATAATTTAGTGCTTCCCTGTATATAGCAGTATAATTAAACGGTCAGTGCTGTGACATGTGGGCGGACAGACTCAGTTTAAATGAGCAAGACGTCCATCCATCCTCCCTGCTGCCCTCAGTTGAAAAAACTCTCAATCCATCAGCTTCATGTCTTTGGTTAGTGAACTGTGGTTCATGCTCTTATATTGCCTAAAGGAAAATGAAGTAAGCAGATACCAAGTTGTTCCTTTCAGATGCTGGCTTCTGCATGGGGTTGCCACATGGGGTTGAACTTGGAGGAAAAGTTTAGGGGTTGTTTTACAGCAGATGTCCAATCTGGGCTTGAACCTGCAGCCTCAGGATTATAAGCCTGTGGCACTGACCACTGCTACAAAAACATACATAAATAAATAAATAAAAATCTCCCTTCCTTTTAATATTTAGCACTTAAATCTCCTGTCATCCCCGCAGCATTTCATGCGTCCATCTTCTTGCACACGTGCATTGAAACGACTGATAAAGGATGAGGTGAGATGGGCACGCCAAGGAGGAGAGCTTAAACTGCTCGGTGTAATAAGCAGAGCTGTAAAACTGTGTCAGAAAAATGTTGCCTCCTCATTCTTCTTCTCTCCCCCTCCTTTTATTCTTTATGGGTCTGTAACTCCATTTGTTACTCGTTTGATGGGCTGGGGGAGCCGTCCGGGCCCTGGAGTACAAGATATTATTCTTCATTCGCCCCCTCGCCCCCTCAGTCCTTCCAAAATAACAGCCTCCTGCCTACTGTTTAAAGTCTCTCACCAGAGGCAGCCAGGGGGAGGGGAGCAGAGAGAGGAGCAGAGAGAGGCTGAAAGATGTCTCCATAGCTCTCCTCTGAGGAGATCAAAGTGGACCATTCCTTTAACTCCACGGCACCATAATGGTTTCGTGGAGTCAGAGCGAGAGCCCTCGCTGCTCAAGATGTTGTAACATGGATGATTAGTGACAGTGTAATACTTTGAACATTCCCTTTACAAAGGGAGAACCCAGCTGAGCGCGAAGCTTTAAACTTTTTTTCTGGGAGCAGAAGAAGAAAATAAGGGAGTTCTTTGGCCACCAGAGAGCATTAAGGACTGAGATGTAAAAATATATCACGTTAATTTTTGCCCTCTTTATGTGCGTCACGGGAATAAAAGACAACAAATAGAGTGTGGGAGGCAGCGTGCATGCCTGTCATATTTCCCCTGTTAGAAAAAAGATGTCTGGAACATGTTTATCAATGTCTTGCTGACACGTTTTTTTCAGGAAAGTAGAAGGTTTTTTGTCAAAAATTTGCTCAGAACACCATCTGACAATTAATCTGCAACTGAAACTGTTTCAATGAAATCAGTTTCCTCTAATTACAAAAAGAAAAAGTTTATTTCTGCTTTGTTTGTGGTGGATTTACACACTCATGCTTATAGATGGGTAAATAAATAATTGGCATACAAATGACAAGTATTATGATTGCATTTGCATCTCCTACAATTTCTATAAATTTTAACATCTCAAAAGTCAAAAAAGCTTATTTGTATTTTCTGCTTTGTGCTTTCTCAAGATCTGACACATTTTTAAATGAATAATTATTGAGATCCTTTGCAAATACAAAGTAATGCAACTAACTCTCAAAGATGTATTTTAGATTTTAAAAAGAACAAGATGGAAGAAAATAAGGAAACATTCACCTGTCATCAGGCTGCTCTGACAGAATGAAACTCCTATTTTGATCTTTTCATTCACTTCCCAGGTGGAAGTGTTTTAATGATCGCCATGTACAATGTCGGATATTGTATCACAACATGACGCATAAGTGCTAGGAATGGTGCTGTGTGAGCGTGTTCATCTAAAACATCTACTCGAGTGAAAATCTCCTTTTGAAGCCCACACTTTTCGTTTAGTCTAAAAATATTCTAAATATCCCGCTCAGAAATAAACAGGTTTAAAATAAAACAAAAAATGAGCCTTTTATGGCCTAGAATAGACCTGTCTTTTTCTGTGTGTCTTTCATGTCAGAGGAAGTGCAAAACAATCATATTGTTACATTGTTACATTTCCTTTTCTGGCTGTGAAAGCCTCACATTGATCTTTATGAGGTCACAGACAGTCTTTTAGGCTCCCTATAGGTTCTGTTAACCCTATTTTTGTAAATAAGCACAGTTTGTACATTTACCTATTTCATGATTTACTCATCTTTGAAGCTATATAAAAAGGACATCATATAACAGACAAAAGAAGAGGAGCTGTTTTTACTTTGTAAACCCTTCATGTTGTGTTCAGAGAAAGGAAACCTTGCATAAATACAGTGAGACAAGAACACAGTTTAACACATTTATTCCACTCTTGAACAGAGTACGAGTTACATAAAAAAAATGTTTCTAGACTTAAATGACAGCCAAAGTACTTAGCAAAAAAGCTGATGTAGAGCTGTGGAGAATACTAAGCATGAACCATTTCCAGATGAGTCCTTGGGAGTTAGAGGAGAGTAGACAGGTGACTGCTGAGACAAAATCAAGGTTAGTTGTGATGCTTGATTAATTTTAGCACTTGACATTGTGTTCAGTCTGCCTGTACAGCATGGGGTGAAACCACAAAGTGGGATAGAGTCAAGACTAAGTTAATACACATCTTGGTAATGTAACACAGATGGTAAAAGTTACCCCAAGATAAAAAGAAAAAAAAAATAATACAGTGGTCTTGTATTATTGACAAGGTAACACTATTTTAAGACAGTTAAACATGTATACAACAGAATATACCAAATAAAATGGCTCAAGCTCAATCAGTAAAAGTAATACAAATTCACATTTATTGCAGTCTATTGTGATAGCTGAATGAAAAAAAATGAAATAAGTCATATCCTTCTTTTAAATCCTTCTTTGTCACATTTAAATCATTCAATGGGGGGGGGGTATATAAAGTGGAACTGCAAGCTTTAGATTTAAAATGTAAGGATGGACTGACTTCAAATTTCCTGCACTCAAAGAGACTTCAAGTACACAACAAAAGGCATTTAAGGGTTAAAAAGGGAGGCTTTGCATGATGTGTTCCCTTTGAAATCCATCATACTGGACCAAAAAACAACAAACATAAGAACAACCTTAAAAGTAACCTTAAAAAGCTAGAACATAAAGATTTATTGAGACTATGGACTGTCCTCCTTCAGAAAACCAAACTTATTGTTTTTTGGCTTAAACTCTCAAAAATATGTCAAAGCTTTTAGTGTGTGATTTTTTCTTTTTCAGGCTATATTTTGCTTTCAACTAGTTTTCACTTGTTTTCTGATGATGGACAGTCTTGTTCTTTTTAACCAGGTGTCTTGTAAAAATCACTGACCTTTGAAAAGCTGTGTTGAAGGACTGTGTAAAAAATATCTGAAGTCCAGAGGGGGATAAAAGCTGAGAAGTGCAAAACAGACAGAGACAAAGAGAAGAATGAAACACAGACACACACTTTATTACATGTCACAGTGTTGAGTCATGTACTTAACTTTGGCAGTCTGAGATGAGTGATGCACTGAGCTCAGAATATGATAGGATTTAATATACATATATATATCTGAGATTGTCTGTTAACAGTCACTGGCTTGCTTCCACTGTCAGGACCAATCATCTAGCAAGAGAAAAATTACGTTTGTCTGCAGCTGGAATTAATGAACTGGCAAGTCTGGTTAGCGGTACCTTAGTAATAACCACTGATAATGGTATATGAGAATTAAAAGTGGTTGAATACTCTGCAATTCCCATCAGCACAATTAGCAATTGACCTTTTTTTGTCTTCAATACATGTGCCAAGGAGCCTAAAGAGACAAACTCATATCCTCTTGCTGAGTGCTGAAAGGTTGTGGAAAGACTTAATATAAGCTTTTTTTGCTTATAATCCTGTCCATGGTGTCTTTGAATGATGACCTTCCACCTTCTTCCCCCACACCGTTGTAGAGCCCAGCTGTTGCTGCCTTGGCTGGCTCATTTGGTGGTAATCGGGTGCAGGCCAGAAGGCTCACATCCTCTCCTTGATTAACACTTCTCAAGTTCTGGCACCGCCCTCAGTTTGTTCTCCTTTTGAGCCTGCAGATCTGCTCACCTTCTGAGAGATGAATAAGCCATTTGCTGACACAGAGAACAACTCCATCTTTCGAATCCAGACCTAGACTCTAACTTGCTTTTGTACCTTTGATTGGTTTCCAACCATATTTGTTTATTTTACCAAGCCAGCAGTGGAAGTGTACTCTTTTTTGGTAATCAGCTGAGTTTCTAAAAGGTTCCTGGCCTCAGGTTCTTAACCTGTGATGGAATCTGTACCATTTATATGCTTCATTACCAGAACTGTCAAGCCTAACAAAGTCAAAGCAAAACACATGGAATAATTCCTGCCTGGCTTGTTTGTTACAGGACATTTGGTAAAGACATGTTTGTCTGATGAGAATAATTTGGAGAAGCCAGTCCCTTGAAGGAAACATTGTACAATTAAACTTTCTTCTCTGATCTGAAAGTAAATGAGGCAGAATTTCCACTCTTTTATATTGAAACCAAATAAGTTAATGTGAAAGTAACTACCCATCACAACATGCAAGATCAAAATGAGGAATCAATTGATGCACTTGAATGTTTTTTTTTTTGCCATTTTTAATGAATAACAAAATACATAAATGTTGATACCCTCTAATATCCAGTTATGATAGCAAATATTACAGCGATAAGCTTCAGTTACTTTAAACTGGATAAAGTAGTTAAAGCAGTGCCCATTATAATTAAATGCTTTAAACCTTTCTGTGTCAAATGTGACTCACCTTTTGAACAAATCATCACGTGTTCCTGCAAGAATGAGTGTTTATAATATTTTGTTGTTCGGATGCAGCCTGCAGAAACTGGACTTGTGTTTAAATAATCAGAGACCACAGGGGTCTCTTCCCTCCTCGACTCAGGCTGTGAAGTTTACAACTTCTCCATCCTCCTTTTATTTATCTGTGATTTTTCTTTTGATACATTGAAAATACCTGACCATGTTTCCCTCCGGTGACATGCCTCTTTTCATTCATTCCCAAACATGGTCTTTTGTGGCAAGGCACCCCACTGCCAAATCTACTCAGAAGTGCCTTTGAAGTTTTTCCCCTCTTTCTTTGCTTTATCAACCCTGGATCAGAGGTGATGACATCTTTAACCTTCTAGCTGTCTCCAAAGCTTCCAAAGCCTTTGAATCATATCATAGTTGGGCTATTTTGCAAACCTTTAAACAGGTGTCCATTTTATATTACATGGGCATTCTGTGAGAACTATTATGATATCCCTCCTGCACCCTAAATGCTACTGTAATAGCTGCTAGCATTTGTCATTTAGTTCTAATTCCTTGTGTATTTTTTTCCAAAGTAGATCATTCCATCGGACATGGGTGGAGCTCCTGTATTAAACTCAGATACTTACAACTAATAGGAAGTTAAACATGTTAGCAA
>JARVJO010000431.1:9199530-9234057 GCA_031762555.1 Cynodonichthys magdalenae | reverse complement strand
CAGTTCTGAAGGCAAAAGGGGGTCCAACCCGTTACTAGCATGGTGTACCTAATAAAGTGGCCGGTGAGTGTATATTTCCTGGAGGAAAAGACTCCATCTCTGCTTTTCCTTTTTGGCACACTAAACAGAGACAAAACCCAGATGACTGATTCTGAATCTATAAAAACATGGACTAAGTACACCACTTTGGATGTGGATACTGGAAGAAAATAATGAAAAAGCCACTAGTGGAAAAAATAGCTTCTCAAAGGACAATTCAATTGAGAAGACACAGTTTCCTGTCACAGTTAGTTAAAGTTCTTTGATTTTTTTTTATTTCTTTTTTTTTTTTTTTTTTTAAGTTTTTGTTACATTGTGTGTTTTAATGTTTGGACAGATGCTCAAGCCAATGTTTTTGAAATCTTTTTTTTTTTTTTTTATCTACAAGACAAAGTAGCCTAAATTTTTTTTTTCTTTTTTTTACAAAGCCAATTAAAAACCTTTTTACCACCCCACCTCATTAATCTTTTTCATGTGAGTTGGTCGCAAGTCTCAGGCTCTTTAGCAAAAGTCCTTTCGTTCCACAATACGGCCAGTCTGATTCCTTAAGTAGCAAGGGGAATGGTGCAAGATAGATCTATCATAAAAGTTTGTTCAGGTAAATCACTTTTCAACCTATCATCACCCACAGTGGTAATATTATTGGAAACAGGTGGTGTGTATAACATGTGGATATTGGCTACTCGTTTAAAGTCCCTTGAGACCCAGGCACTGATGAATTCCACACTTCTTTGTGAGTTATACTTAAACCTTCTCCTTCAGACACTTTGATGTCTTTTTCCACCCTCATTTATTTGAAAGCTCAAATTTTGATGTTGCACTTAAATTGATATTTGCTGCGCATAAACCGGAAATAGTCCACTGTAAAAGATGTTTTGAGATTTTAAGTTAAAAGTATAAGTTCTTCATTAACACATAGTTCTGCACAGCAACTTAAGCAAGTCTTGTTTGTTTTATATTATGTAGTTTGTTCAAAACTATTGGGAAAAATGTATTAAAAAGGATTTGTTATAGGACTCTACATATTCAAAACTTATAGGTTGGATTTTTGCAAAGGTCTCTAACCTTTACTCTGCGAAAATTGTCCATCTAAACAAGTCTCATTCGAGACTGATATACTAAGCAAGAGCAGAATGTGTTAGATTATTATTTTTTTTAGTCTGAAAATTTTCATTCTTTCAAGATGTCTTACCAAGTGCAATTGTCTAATTGCACTAGCAAATTGTTTCACTTACTTTAAGAAGATTCAGACTCAAATTAAGTGAAATAATCTGTATAATTACACTTGATAAGATTGTAAAACTGTTAGATAAATAGTTTTTGCAGTGTAGGACCACTGCAGTACAATTCACACATTCTATGTATTGCAGTCTACTGCTGGTCACACCAAACTTTTACATGACCTTGAGAAATTGTTATCTTTTGCTGCCCATTTTTTGTTTGTTTTGAAATGTAATACAAAAAAGATCTACAGTAGTAAAATATTGTTTGATATGTTAAAATTAACATTTAAACAATTGTGTCCAAAAACAAGGTTTGGTACAAAGTAAAATAATATACGCTCCACAAATTGAGGAGGGAAGAAAAAAAAAAGCTATCTCTTCTTGAATATCAAATCATGTTGATGCAATTTTAGTGGAAAATCTCAAGTTTCTGGTTTCAGTAATAATAATTCAGAAGATATTTGAGTAACCCCTCAGTCTGGCCAAAGCGTTATCCTCTAAGCTTCGTCTCTGGGCCGCCCATTGTTTGTGTGCGCTTTGAATCTGGAGGCTTTACCGACTTTCCTCTTCCCCAGGCGGGGCGGAGACGCTGCTGACTCCACATTCTCATCCCTCGATCTCTTTTTCCTCCATCCCCCAGTGTCCTGTTTACTCTCTGCAGGCCTGCGGCTACGCCACCTCAGAGACTCTCCAGACCACCAAGGTCCTGATGGCTGCCTTGGACTGGTCGATGACTGTCCTTACCATAGGAACAACAAGAGGTTGTGCAGGAGTGCTGAAAGGGTGCAGTGTGGAGGATCGCTGTTTAAAGAAATAAAATTAAAAATGTTCAAAATTAATGCTGTGGTAACCCGTGACCTCTTACAAGGAACTTACACTGCACACAAGTTTTGAGTTTTGCGGTGGCTGAAAACCATCTCAAAATTCTAAAATCATTATTAAAAATTAATGGGATTTTACAGTCTCATTGGAGAAATCTTCAGGAGATATTACACCTCTCAGTTACTCAAGCTTTGAATAGGAACAAAATCTTCCAGCAGACTGTACCGTTACATTTAGTCTCAGCTCAGGTTGGCAGGAGGTTTTTATATCGTCCTTCTCAAATTTCCCTTATAGCCATGAAAGTAATGGGAGATGTTATTTTTGACACTCTGAGAAAATGGGACGGGGGGGTTCATGTTGCCCAGAAATGCCCTGGAAGTCTTTCCAGAACATCGGTCGCCCTCTGCTGGTTTGACACCACTGTTCTCTTTTCGTCGTCAGCAATAACGTGGTCTGTTTGCACAAGAAACACCACAAAAGCAAGCGCCAACATAACATTCAGTTTTGCATGGGTGGTCCCCGCTTTACATTGTTGAACTCAGCCTTTACAAATGCACAAAGAAAGCACTGGTTCAAATTTGGGCAATAAAAAAAAAATCTGCTTGGTTCAGTTTGTCAGTGACCCAATAAAGCAAACAACACAAACCACGCAGCACATGCAGCTACATTATTGAGGGTTTTCTTCAAATGCTCACTGGAGGGACATTGTTTTCCCCTCAAAAGACTGGTATTGTGTAGGAATGAGGGACAAGTACTGATTTGTGTGTGTGTGGGGGGGGGATGTGTACAGAGTAATTTAAAGAACTAAAGTGGGGAGGCATTCAAAACCTAGGACAAAATAAAACCACTTTAGTAAAATAAGTGGGGGGTGAAAGGTGAGCTATACAGGTGTATCCTTCATCATGAAACCACTTTAATAATGTTCTGTGGACTTTTTGGAAAGTGAGTCGCCCCTCTGAGACAATCTGTAAAGTTTCCCCAGACTGATGTGTGCTGATGTGGCCTGTAGTTTTTGATAGCCTCGCTTTTTCTGACTGGATGGGGGAAATTGTTAGGTCTATTTATTAAAGAAAATAAAACAACTTTTTTAAAAGCTTTCGTCTGTATAATATAATAACTCTGTTGTTTAGTAAATTTTTTTGTTTGTTTTCTCTCTTTTTTTAGAAATGGTTCTTTCAAAATTACTCTAATTTTATTCTGATCCGAGGCATCAACGTTTGTTTACTCGAGAGTCTGTGTCTAACAACAAAAGGAAACACAAAGCAGAAAAGCAAGGTTCTAAAAATGTACTTTCCATTTGAAAGATATCGATGGACAAGTATTGCTTTTCAAGTCTCAACAAAACCTTAGTCAAACTGAAACAAAACCTGGAACATCAAGGCTAAAAGGGTGGAACTTATAGGCTCCTGACTGCAAAGTGCTTTTGTGAAGACTTCAAGATTTTGACAGGCACAGGATACGAGCAGGTCATTGTTAGGCACTAATTCAGCCTTGAAGCTACCTCTCACACACACAGACACATAAATACATTTACTCACCATATGTTGAACCATTAGGCAGCCCTAATTCACTGTGTTTAAAAAAAGGCACATATAAATGTAAATTCTAATTTATTCCTAAAAGTGTTAAAATTCTATTAATCCATTTCAATTTTTTTTCATTGCTTTTTACACAGAGCCACTGAAAGCTACTACTGGCTAAATATTACTAAAATGTTATCTTAAGGTATATCTTTAAGTGCTCTGGAATACAGATAACCAACATAGAAAGGGAAACTGTATTTTTTTTTTTACATTAAATATTACAAGGGCCTAAAACTTCAGAGTATATGTATAAAGGATGATCTTCTACAATATAAAATACATGTGGATGTATAAAATCTGTGTTCTAGCAACATGAAATCAGGTTTTCTTAATATTTGTTTATTAATTTCCCAATTTTAGTTGTACTGTTTTCCACTGAAATAAAAGCCTCAAATCTACTGGTTGCATGACTATCCAAACACCCCTGAATAGACACAGACACCGTAAATCTTTTTTTTTTTTTTGCTTGCACTGCCTGCCATACAACACATAAAAATTTCCCCCTCAGAAATGGGCTCTTTGTGTGGTCAAGTGAATATGGCCTGAAGAATGAACCGCAGCGCTGTGACTCTTTTCCTGTTTCCCCCGTCTAAAAGCAGACCAACCTTAAATGAAGGCAGACCTTAAAAAAGAAGAAGGAAAAAAAAAAAAGCCAAACCAAAGAAGAAACCCGTGAGGAATTCTTTAGCTTAGTTCAGGTATCAGGAATCTCCCTGCTGTGACGGACACGCTCATATTTTTCTTTAAACAAGGTTGAAATATAAATGCAAGTAAATAGTCCTTTTGATTACACATGAAGTCCCACAAGTGCTCATTTTAATCATCCTGTTCTTTACGTTTCAACAAGATACGCTCATTAAATATTTACATCTTTCACCTCGACCCTTGTCTCTTAATTTTAAAATTGTGTCATCTATCTAATCCTTCTCTCCTGCCTCGAACTCCATCGTGGGAAACATTTCACACTACAATAGCAGCAGCCATGCGGGTTGCCATTTCAGTGCCTTGTGCTGTGTTTTTCTTGGCCATTGGAGCTGTTTTTGAGAGTCAGGCAGAGAGCAGACTAAGGGTCTTTTCCCCTCAGTACAGTCTCTGCTGCAGCGAGAACCACAGCTAAACCCATCGATCACTGTGCCGTGGGAGGGAGGACAAACTCTGTGGGTGGGATGGGAGAACAGGACTGAGATATGTATAATATGGATAAGCAAGAAGAATGATTAGTATGCTGTATCCTGCAATAAACGAAAGATTTCTGAAGCATATTGTGTGTTATGTGTGTGTAATCTTACACCGAGTGTGTGAGATGAGACAAATAACACTGAATAAAACATGACAGGAGTAGGTTAAGTAGATGTTTGAGTGGTCAAAGGGTCAAGATGGCATTCATTTGTCTGGTTAAAAAGGTTTAAAGAGGTAAAACGTGCATACAAGCGCCATCCTGAACATGAGCCTGTGTTAGCACACTAATCCCATACTCAGAGAACACACAATCTGTTTGAACAAGCCACTTGGCTCAATTTAGCGCCTTCAGCAAAAACTCCTCAGTATGAGTTAGAGCATGAAAGAGTGAAGCAGAGACCTAATTCATTGTGACTCTTTTAACAACAGAGGCCTCTCAACAGGGCTGGTCAATAGAACAGAGACCCCATGCAGGCCCAGGGATGAGCCAGAGGGATGGATAAATACAAATCTGATGAAATGGGCCTCGTTGTGAGACCGCCTGACCAGTAGTAAGATCCAACCTGGAGGTGATATGGAGCAGAGAAGATGACCCAACAGTGGGGAACCTCTGAGATCATTAAAAGACCTCAGCTTGGCCATTTGATCATAGTGGAAACCACTGAATGAAAACACAGAACAGAGCAAGCTGCTGTGTTTTCCCCTCATCTGGGAATCAATCGGCATGTGGGTGGGAGTTCTTTTCATCGCAGAACCCAAGTCTAACTGTTTCTGGGTTTGAAAGTAACATGTAAATCACACATTGATGTGATCAGTTCACAAAATAATAAGATTATCACATCATTGCATGAAACATTATTAATAATTCCACGGTAACATTAAAACAAAAGGCTTATATTTTTGGATGTTTGATTATTTTTTGATGATTGAAGTGTGAAGAATCTAAGAAACCGTGTAATCCTGGTGCCATCATAAGGTATAAATCTTTGCACATTTAAAGTCTTCCCCAGGAACAAAAATGTAATTTTGATTTCACAGAAAAAGATGTATTTTTAAAAAAGGGGGACGGTTAAATTTGGGGTTCAAGTCAGCTACCCAAACATGCTGAGAAAATCTAAACAGGCACCAAGAAATTGTCTACAAAGCATCATTCAATCGTTTTACCCATACTTTACTGACATTATTTCCTTGTCTTCCTGTCTACAGTTTAAAAAGTTACAAAGCAAGTTTCCATTATACTCACCATCAGAGTTTAAAGCAGTTTAAGAATTAAACAAGGGTCAGCGATAATTACTCCAGTAGTCATTATTGTCCCTTCCTGAGAAGAGTTGCTTTTATTGCAGATGTCTCACTTTGTGGTCCCGTTTCACTGGGTGGCAACAAAAAAAAATTGAAAAAAGAAAAAAATCCCGACAATGATCCCAGACTGTGTGAGAAAGTTGAAAACAGGAAACCAAATGAAAATGGGCAGGAGTTGTTGGACAATTGACTGGTAATAAAGACACCTGGAATTTAGCATCAAAAATGGATTTGCATTGAATATTTAGTTAGCTTTTGAAATCCTACTGCATGTGGTACATTTTGGTCATCTATAGAGTAGATGGACTTGGTGCTATCCAGCATGTTTTAGAGGCTTAGCTGCTCCAACACACCTGATTTGAATGAATGAACAAATTGGGTGATTAAAAGGCTTCTGCAGAACAGAGAAGAGGTCATTCAGGCATTGAATCAGGTGTCATAGAGCAGGGAAACAAGTGAAACATGCAGGATGGTTGTCCTCGAGGACGAGGATTGGACACCCCTGCTCTAAAGCAACAACACATGCAATAAAATCAAAGATATTATCTGTATTCTTTAGAGCTACCTGTCTTTTGTGACCAATGATCATGCAACTCAATACATTCTATGATTATTGTTGCTTATATTAGCGACTGCCAGGGATGTCTGTTTTTTGGGAAACCTATGAAAAGATAATTGAACAGTCTTTATTGGCAGCAGACCTCAGCGGTGTGAAAAACAGATCACTCACCCAGCGTGTTTCCACCACTGGACGTGACGACACGTGTACTGCTATTAACTGAACATAAACGTGGTCTGTTCCCCTCCCTGCGCAAATCAGAACCACCTGCCCAAGGTCCTGAGAACTGCCTGGTCCTCTCTCCCCGGAGCTCCTTCCAAAGAAAGAGAGAACACCACTTGTTTGGACAAACATCAGGACCCAGCTCCAGGGGCTCCTACATGAAACGAAGAGCAAAGAGGAGAATCTTACCCTTCACAGAGCCTCCTTCAACCTGGAACCTCATCTCTCCCCTCCTGAGCCGGGCCTAATATTTTTTAATTACATCCAGGAAACTCCTGTTACAAAGGACACTTTCTTAGTTGGTCAGGAGGGAGTCTATGAGAAATTTAAGGGTCACTCTCCTTTTTCTTCTTCCTCCATCTTTTTTTCTCTCCCCCCACTGGGTGTGTGGGTGGTAAATGTATCAACTAAAAAAGTTGCAGGCATGCTAGAGCCGGGTGAATTTTGACAGCCTATTTTTCCAAACCCAGGAAGGCATCAGGTCTTTAAATGTAAACCCCTCTATTGCAGACATCATCAAAATGAAAAAGAAAGAAAAAAGAATCTCTACTGGACAAGAAACAATAAAAACATTTCAACACTTTCCCTTTTTTCTCTTTTGTTCCCATAAACTCTAGTTTATTACTTGTCAATTTTAATTAAATTTTATCTAATAGGACAGAGGTTTAGACGTGTCATCAAGCTTTTTGTTCGCTCCGAGGTTCTTTGCTTCGGTGGTCTCTAACTGACAGAAACTCAGGCACTATTTGTTATCTTTAGGTCCAATAAGTCCATCTGGTTTAGATTTGGCTCCTTGAGATCGCCCCCGGAGATGTGGATGGAGGAGACTTAAGGGTGAGGAGGAGTGGTGGAGGGGGAGATCTTCTCTTTTTTTTTTTCATTCCTTAAATTGAATTTCTCACCATTTTAACCTGGGCCTTAAAGCAGGGATAGAGAGATAGCTGGCATTTGGCTTCATACCCTCGGGCTCGTAAAAAAAAAAAAAAAAAGACAGAAAGAATAGAGTTGGAAAAAGTCCTTGAAAGAAATCAAGATCACCTGTTTTGCATGTTCAGAATAACACCTACTTTCTGACTCAAATTATCCACCATTATTGGTTGGACAGGAATGTATGAACTCCTTCTGAACCAATATGAAAGCGTTTTGTGTCTGAAGAGTGAACAGAATGGCAGGAAGTTCAAATTTGTGGTTTTGAATCTAGATTGTAAAGACTTGTAATTTTAGCAGGATAAAGATATTTTATTGTAGTTTTTTTTCTTTCTTTTTACGTTTTGTATTTTTTATGTACTGTATCATGCTTTAGCTGTTTGTGTCACTTACGTGTACTTTTGTCTGCTGTGCAATCACTTAACACAAAGTTTGTTTTTTTTAAAGGATGAGCAAGAAGCAGGTGTTTCAGAAGCTGAAAAAAGCCCCAAAAAGAAGATTGTTTCAGTTCAACAAAAAAGATGGTGATTCTGCGAGGACAAACATTCCCTAGACACAAAGTTGGCAACAAGTAGCAATAATTCTTTTTACCTTTTCATGAAAAAAATTGCGTCTGTAAGAAGAATATAGGTCTAAATTAAAAAAAATTGGAAACCAGTTCAACCTTAACATCAAAAGCTTAAAAGTAGCTCTATGACATTTTTTACAATAAACATTGTACTTTTCTTAAATGTATTTCAATTTTAATACTTGGTAGTTACAGTAAATGTGTTTAATCTGGATTTAATGCTAAATAAATGCTTTAATCTTCTGGAAATGTATTAATTTTTTTTTATTTTCTGTATCTCTTTTTCTAGAAAAATGAGTGGACAGGTTGTTTCTTTCTCCTATCTCACTATGGATCATAACTTCCATGTACAGTAAATCAAAACTACATGCTATTTTTGCAGCTTTTCTTACAGCCAAAACCATGTCAAAGTATGTGGACAGAAAAGTGGTCGACTATGCATTTTGGTGAAACACTTTGCTTTTCTGGTATTTTTGTGCAATTAAATACATGTTTCTCCCGCTACTACCCTGTGTAGTCTGCACTTATCCCCGACTAACCCTGTGGCTTCTGTAAAATAAGACCTTAATTATGAAGAACAGAGCAGGCTGAACATTAAGGTTCTTGCGAAGATGCTTGAATTGCACACATCCTCACCACCTAAAATATTTCATTTGTCTTCTGTACAAAGAAACAAACAAAAAAAAAAGCAGATATTGTTTTTTTTTCTTCCTCAAATTCTGACCCCATTTCCCCCCACACCATCAGTATCCCATGCACTCGGTTTATTTTTTCAGGTGGCAGTATTGCTCACAGATGCTTTTTATTAGGCTCCCAGAATCACTTCTGCTTTAATCTTATATTAGAGAAATGGTTCTCAAACTTTGCCGGAAGAACATTTTTCAGAGCTTCCCTTAAGCTCAACAAGACCACAGCAATGTAAGTCAAATTAAACCATCTTTAATCTAAATGTTTGTTTGGTGACAGCTCTCCTTGAAAAATAAATACAATTTTCCCCTTTTCACTCATCACTTCTATTGAATCAGGTGCCATTTGATTAGTTGGGAGTGAATAGATTTGTGTAAAAAACAAAGAAAGAAATGACACCTCTGAGATGAAAAAATGTCGAAACATCTATGCAGCCTGCAGCATTAAATAAATAAATAAATAAATATATATATATATATATATATATATATATATATAAATGGTCTTGCACCCACCCTCATATGGCCTCCACTAAGAAAGTGGCATACAGTTTGAGAAACACAGAATTAGTGTTTTTAATTTTATTTTTATTTGAAATGCTTTTTTAAGATAATACCAAGATTACAAACTGACACTGATCACGTTATAATAAATGCTTCACAATAAATATAAGCATATATGCATCTATGTAGTTACTGTGGTTTATTTGAGTACATTGTTGCATGTTTTTTTATTAATATATCATTAAGTGAGCAAAAATTCGCTAAATTGCAAAAGTAATATTGAAAACAAAAAAAAAGAAAACTGAGCTATTTTTTGATATATATTAAATCAAATATATGTTTTTTACATATTGCCCATATAAAGTATACTTAATTATTTTTATTTATTTATTTATTTTTATTTTTTATTTTTTGTAAAAGTAGAAAATGAGTAAAACCAAACAAACTTTTTAAGACAGTTTCAGTTTAATGGGTGCATACAGACTTCACAAATACATGCTGGATTTGTTAACCTTCAGTTAGAACAACTTCTACAAGCACTCTGTTTTAACAATCAACTAAACATTCATCATCAAGGTGAACTGTCACGATTTATACAATAAGTAGATTATTTTTAGTGAATGGACCTTCACAGAAGGTATGTAATGTGGAAAAAGCATCTAAAAGTGTTTAAAATATGCAACCAGAGACACAAAGTATATCAGATAAATATTACAGTACAGTTAAAAAAAAAAAAAAAAGCTAAAAATCTAAAGTTACTGCTGAGGTGAGATCAAGCACATAGCTAGCTACAGTCATGTAACAGAAATGATAACACATGTTGTCGATAAGACGTACACTTTGTTGTTGAAGTGCCTTTTTAAAGTCAGATATGTTTTCTCTACAGGGAAATATGACAAGAAGCAGCCGTACAAATCTGTCCACCAGAGCATCTCTGTGAATTATCTGTGTTTAAATAAATAACATTTGAAAGTGCACGTACTACTTCTGAAAGCAAACCATACAATTTACGTCCTGTTCATGCACACATTACCAACAACACAGTGTTTTTGTGGATTACATCTTAATTTAAATCAATAGTTCAGCCTATATTTACAGCCCAAAAGGAATATTTATAGATAAGAAAAATCCCACACAGAAAGAGACTTTTGCAATGAAATATGACTATGAATCTTATTATAACCTTCATATAATAGCAGCAAAGAACATTATATCTATTCAAAGGGATAGCTTTTTTGGTGAGGGATGAAGAAGAGTGAGTCGTGAGTAATTATTTAAAATTAAGAAAAAAGAGTCAAATGTGCATAGTCTTGATGGTAAAAGTGACACAAATTCTGTCTTAAGTGTTTGTCTATTAAGGTTTTGTTTGATACATTTAGCACGCTTTCTTGATAAATAATTAAACTCTGATCCCCACCACAGATCCTTGACATAGTTTTAGACCTAATTGGCAGGTTTTCTGGGTTGTGTAGAGTTATAAAATGCTTACAGTATTTTTTGGTTTGTTTGTTTTCGCTGCGACAATACAGCACAAACTACGAATAAAGTTGAGTTAACTAAACCTGATTTCCAGCAGCATATTAGCCAAATTTGACACAGGAGACATTCTGAGAATTCAGGAGACTTGGGAGATTTGAGCAGACAGAGGGGTTGGTCCAAGTAGCCACAGCTGGAGTCGTCTCATCTACTTCAAGGTCTACAAAGAGATATTGAGGAGTTTAACCTTCCCAAGTCCATGTATGTGCTCTACTGCTGTTTGACACAAAATTTGAGACATGCTTCCCCCTTGTGGATGATCTGAAAAACCTTATTATCCGGGTCATGTGTCTAAACTTACCTTAGCTATCAGTAAGAGGCACGCACGATGATCTACGTGATCTGCACATAGTTTTCTGTAAATAAGACCAAAAAAAGCAAAAAATGTTCAATAAATAGTATCTCAGGCTGCTCTGTTTTTTTTAAGATAAGCTCCAGATTTTACTTATTGTAGTAATTATAATGAAGTAAATTGGTAGAATATTACAAAATTCTGGGTTGGCAACAACTTAAAATGTTTCTAAAAATACCCAAGAGTCTTTTTTATTGTTTTCATAGAAGTATATATTATCTTCTTTTTTTGTTTGTTTTCAGTCACAGTGTGTTCTACCTTTGTATAAAGACGATGATGAAGAGCAGGGTCCGAAAGCCAAGGATGCCTCAGCGCCTCGCACGCTCCCATCCTCCAACTGATGACAAACACACAAAAACCTTTGATTTTATATTCTTATCATCTAAGATTTTACCAACAGCTCAGATTTTACAGACAGAAACAGAAATCTGTCACCATTTATTTGCAACGAGGAGTCTCCGTATGAAGTCTTTGGCTTCTTCCGACGTGTCTACAAACTCTTGTTCCTCTAAGTTCCACTGACAGGCCAAAATGTTGTTCAGAGTCTCGTTCTCATTGTCGCCAAGGAAGGGACATAGACCACTCAGACTAATGAGAGAAGAAACAAAAACATTAGTAAAAAATTGATGCACAATTCAAACATGCATGTGTGTTTTTACTTACAGCATGTAGGTGATAACACCGAGGCTCCACATATCAGTGTTGAAGGACACATAGTCAAAGGTGACAACCTCTGGAGCAAGAAACTCCGGCGTTCCAAAATTGATCTTCAACTTCTCCCTCGGTTTATAACTAAAAGTTCAATTAATGCAGTCTTTATCAAGAACTAGTGGTTTTCAAGATGATTGCAAACAATAAAAGAGAAATAAAACAAAAATAAAATAACAGTACTTACATCCTGGCAAGCCCAAAGTCAATGATTTTAATTTTATTTGTGATTCTGCTCACACACAGAATGTTTTCTGGCTGTAAAACAAAATTATTTCACTTTACATAAAAAAGTTCAAATGAGACGAGTAAAGCGTTAAAATAAACATTTGATCTGTGTTATAGTTACCTTTAAGTCCAGATGTAGTACAGACATTTTGTGCATGTACTGCAGGCCCTCACAGATCTGCCTCATGAACACCACGGCATCCAGCTCCATTAATGTGTAGTTTTCATCAATAATTCTATCAAACAGCTCCCCTCCTCCAACACTAATAAAAAAGACAAATAAACCAAATATGTTACAAAACAACCAGAGTTCTACATACTTATATTTTAAAGTGATTACTTATTTTCTAGGCACACACATTTTAAACAATTAAATAAAACGTTTCAGTATATCAACTAATAAAAATGTGGCTGAACTAACTGATCTAGTCTAAGAAATTGAAGGAAACCATTTAATCGGATTTAAAAAGAATCGACATGCGCTAAGAATTTTTAAAAAAGAAGAAAAAAAGAAGAAAAAGGGATCATACTATTCAAGTACAAGGATGATGTCATTTCTGGACTCATAAGCTGCATAGAGCTGGATCAGGTTGGCATGATCCAGATGATTCATGACCTGGATCTCATTTTTCACCACGTCCTATCAAGAACACAGGCCCAGAAAAATGCAGAGGCAGACAAAAACGCACAAGAGACACACAGACAGGCAAGCAAACACACACACAGACAGAATGAGAGGTGTCAGTTGTTGTCTGCTATCAGAGAGCTTCCATCGTCTCTTCTAGGTCAGTAACTTGTCACCTTGGAGAGAAGTATTTTGTTTGCCTCTGTTCTGACACCGGCCTCGGAGCGTTCTAGTAAGTTCTAAAAATTCTAGCTGGGCCCCTGCTTTCCATATCATGTGTGACTTAGTTCTCATGGTAGGGATTTAAATAGATAATATATCCCAGGTTCTGTACCTTTTCTTTTTGATTCCGAGCTTTAATGACCTTTGCTGCCAAAGTGAGACCTGAGGAGTTTTCAACACATTTGTGTACCTGGCCAAAACGACCCCTAAAAGAGAGGAACAGACAAAAAATATCTTTATTAGTGTGAATCATGCAAATACAAAAATAGCAATGTTCCATTATAGTTTCTTTTTTTTCCGTCACAAATCTTCCTTCAAACAGGGATGCTTCTGGAAAGTGTTGTGCTTAATTTGTTATTTCAATAAATCTGAGCTGTCCCTGCATCTCTTCTTTGAAGACCAGGATTAACACTTAGTGATAAGCTACCAGCTGGCTCCAAGGGTACAGTTTCACATGCCAGTCAGTCCGAAAGTAAAAATAACTGCTGTGACTCTGAAGTTATGGATCATTGAGGAAAGGGGGGGAAAAAAACTGATGCAGGTGAGGAGAGGTGGGTCACTCAATAAAGCTTGATAAAAAAAGTAATAATAAAAACTTCAACTATTTTCATTTTGTTTATATTCACTTAGAAAAATTAATAAATAAAAAAAACGCAGCACTCACCCTCCAAGGACCTCCTGCCAGTTGATGGTGTAAAAGTTTCTGATCTGGTTTGGCTTAGCCGACACAATGCGATGATTAAAAGGAGCTGCCGGAGGAGGAGCTGTGTCTGAAGTCGGAACGACAGACAAGAATGTGTGAACATGCAAGTTTCACTGCTGTGAGGCCTTTTTAAAGTGGACTGACATGGTCAAGTTAGGATATTATATACTGCACAAATGTGATGTAATGAACTATGTGTTAAAGAGGAAAGGGCACCATGTAGGTCAACTTGTTTAGGGACCCTGTGTTTGAAGATCAAAGGTCCTTAAAAAGACCTGAGTTCAAGTCTCAAGTTCACTGTGCTTTACTGCATTTATAGCTACTGGGATCAGTTTATAATTAAATCTTCTGTGATTGCCAAAGACACCTTTCTGCAAATTACTGAGACTGAATTATTAGACTTCATCTATTGATCTTAATACATGTAAAAATGCAACAAAATAGAACAAATAAATTAGTTCTGCTTTCATTTTCTGTCTTTATTTTGTTTTATTTTGTAGGTCTGGTACTAAAGATTTTTCTGTTGTTTTGTTTGGTTTAAAGTATTTCTAAAGTACATATGTCATTAAATGCTTTTACTTAAAATATTATTTTTGTTAATGATTTAGATATAAAAAATGCTCAAATTAGAGTTGCCAAAAGGCAATTGTTGCTCACAGCAGCATCTTTTTTTCATTGCAGACAATGATATGACTACAGTACAGAATCCTTTTAACATCCCTACATTAAAATGACCTAAAACCAAATGAGCTAATGTTTTGTACCTGCATAACCCTCTTTTCTGACAAAACAAAAACTCACCAATAAAAAACTTTTCAATGTCATCGTCATCTTCCTCCTGCATTTGCTCTCCATTTTCTGCATTCTCTATTCTTTCTTTAAGGTTAAGCTGAATTTCCACTCCATCTGCGCTGAAGATGGCCCAGTCCTCTGTTTGTGGTTTCTGCTCATCATCCTCATTGTCATCTTTCTCCATCGCCACTGCTTTGTCCTCTTGGTTCTCCTGGTCTGCACATGGTGTTGCATTTTTCTGCACTTCACTATAAATTGAAGTTAATGGAATTGACATGAAATAGCATAAGTGTCATGATTAGTTTTTATGCTGAATCAGGATTAATGCAAAAGTTTATGTTGTATATGTTTTTATGTTATATGCATTATGCTGGCTGTGAAAAAAACACATCAGTGCATAAATTTAAGAGTAATATGCCTTTGATCTGTGCTGACTTTGCATTTTGACAATTTACTTCATGTAAATGAAACATAAGGCACATGTATTACTAATTCTAAGTCATTCTAAATTATATCAGCCATAAAACAACAAAATATTTGTTCATGGTTTTGCATTTGCAGCTTTCGGACTAACTTTATTTTATCTAAAATGTGCCTATTACTATTTCTGTGGCAGAGGAAAGATTTTAACACAATTATACCTGGTGGTAATCATTTCTTTTTCATCTCTGTAGGAAGCAGAGACCTCTGGGACTTGAGGTAATTCTCCAGCAGCTATGATAGTTTCTGCCTGTGTTTCCTCTGGGACTTCAAGCTTTTCTTCTCCTTTTTTCTTTCCCACTGCTTTTTCTTCAGCAGGCTCAGTTTTTTTGTCTGATACCACAGATTTTTCGTTGGGCTTCTCATCCTTAATCTGCTCCTCACTAACTGCCTCTTTAATCACATGTTTCTCAGCCTCAGTGTTTTGGGAATCTTCATGCAAGTAGCCCACCAGGCTGCAAGTAGGGACCTCCATTTGTTGATCTTTGGGGGGCACTCCAGCCTCCAGATCCAGAGAAGAGAGCTGGTGACCTGATTTTGCTGCATTTTCTCTGTTTAGTTTCTGCACCTCTTCAAGAAGCAAGGCCTGCTTTTTTAGGGAAATGGTATCTACAGAAATAAACACACAGAAGTAATTACTAGGCTTGCACTGTTTTTAAAAAAAGATCATCGGAGCTCTTTCAATTTCATGACGCTGACAAATATTTCACGCAAAAATCCTGAACTCGTTTTCAACATAATAGCACATGCAAACATAAATTAGTCATTTACATGCTTCTAAACTTATGTACCATTAAAGAAAACTGCAATTAAAGCCCCAAACTTTGTAAAGAAAAACATGTTCTGTTGATTTTATTACCTGCAGCATCTGGAGGTTTCATCTTCTTTTGAGCTTTAAGACTCTTCTGGCTCAAATCAGGCTTATCTGACCCATCTTTGCTTTTGTGATCTTTCAGCTGTGAAATACAAAATGAAAACGGTGAAACCAGTAAGCTTGAAAATATGTGTGTACCCTTAAAGAAATGTTATTCACTAAAATGTTGCTGATTGATGTTGGGTTTATTGTTGTCTGAAACAAACATTCTACCTCAGTCTCTCAAATCAAAAAACTGTTTTCGTCTTTCCCTTTTTCTTAAGTAACTCTGCTGTGGTGACTACAATGACTCTTGGCATTAAATCTTCTTTTTGTTAGTGAAGTCAGAGCAACAGTATTCACTACATAAAGACAGTGTTTAGCCTCATAGCGTGAAGAGTGAGGCAGCACAGACAGAAACAGAAACAGCCAGCAAAGTCAGAAAATGTAAAAGCACACTCACAAAGACAACATAAATAAGAAGACAAGTTCTAGTATACAGTTTATAAACACAATAAACCTACAAAGTTTCCACATTTACGGGATGCGAGGAAACGCTTTGGTCCGTGGAGCTTTATCTTGTGAGGGGGCTGCAGAGAACTGGCCTCACATGCAGGATTTACTTCCTGTTTTCCTTTATTGGCTGTGTTAAAGGTAGTTTTCTAATAAAAGACAAGATGAAAAGGCTTACTGTATAATAATATAAACTAAAGGCAAATTAAATTATGTTTGAGTCACAGACATTACAAGCAACATGGTAACAATAACCATAAAAGATACAAAACATGACATGAACTACACAGATATTATACATATTTACAAAAAATATATTGACTTAGAATTTCACTAAATGACAAAGAGAGTGCTGTAAACGAAAACCCCTTACAAAATGTGCTCATTTATTGCACGTCACCATGCAGATATCTGCTTATGTAATGGCATGCCTCTGCTTATTCGTGGCTGACTGATCGGCGGCAGCAGGACAGTGAATTTATAGCTTATCACTTGTCGCTCTCAGCGGCGGCATGTAATGCTGACCCTCTATGGAAAATATTACAAGGACTGGAGGTTGTTGTTCTGATTTCTGAGCTGAGTCAAAGATACTCACTAAATGCACACTGATCAGGTTGTGATGGAAAAAACTGTCTTGGACCAGAGATGACGCACACTTGGTTATGAATGTTGTTGCGATGTAAACAGTGAAAGGCAAGTTTTCAGCTCGGTGATTACCCTAGAGACAGCAGGGCGGGGGGGTAGATCTCTGATTGGGAGACTAGGGAGTGTGTGTAGAAGAGTTAAGAATTACATGCTGAAAATGTCCCACCCCTGAAGGTAAAGTAGGATGTGACAACGCCTGATGACGACAACCGAACATCACTGAAACCTGAGCCATGAAACACCGAGATTGGTGGACGATCATTAGTAATTAGGAAGCAACTAGATTAGTTATAACTATGATGAAACATTTTAGATTGAATCAAGAGAATTTACTCTAATTCAATGTATAAAGACCATAAAACAGTGCTGTCACCACCTTTCTGATCAGTCAGATCTTTACTTTCAGGTCTAACTTGAAAGAAAAACAAACCCTCTGCAGCCATGCTAGTGACAGGAGTGTTAAAATGTCTCTGCTGCCAAGTAGAACTTAATGACCTTTTCCAGAGAGCCATCACACTCAGATTTAATATTAAAGACAGAAAGCTCAGATCAGATTTGTAGGTAGCTTCAGTGCCAGATTAATGGCTGTATATTTGAACATGTCAAACCTTTAAAACTATGACATTAACATGTGTTTATGAGTTCTCATAACTTTTTGACTGCCATTGATCTCTCTGTGTGTTTTACAGCTTTTTGTTAACTTAGAATCACTTTGCATTAACTTCAGGCAATGTCCACTATGTCCAGCCATAAGAAGTTGAACGGGTTCCCCTAATTGGCACAGCAATAACAGGAACTCTGGGACAAGGTAAGACTAGTAGTGCTTGCTCAACGCACCAACCGAAATATGAGTAAGTGAGAGAAACAGAGATCAAATGAAAAATGGAGGGAAATTTTACTCATCAGAAATTGTTGACACGTTGTAAGCTGAAAAGGGGGTTAAAACCCCACAAATTCTAGAGACACCCAAAAATTAAAAAAAAGAAAATGATCCTACTCTTATTTCACCCTCATACTGACTGCCATGTGTGATGCCAGCAGTCGAACACCAAGCCTTGTGCCAAGGAGGCCACGTTGCATCCACCACAAGAAGACAGCCAAGAGCAATAAACGTGAGTTAAATTGAGACTTTATACAAATGCCAGTTTTACAGTTCAGTAGCAACACATCTAAAAATTAGGTTTCTTAATTCCGTCTCCAAAATGTTGTCAAATGTACATGCCAAAGTCCACTGGTGTGGTAGGCCATTTCTCCACCTTCTCTATATTGCAAAGAAATATGCATCCATGTGCAGCAAAGGCTGCTGATCGTTTACACATGTTCTGCCAAAAACAACAAGATACCAAGATCTAAGATGCCAAAGTCAATTTAGAAAAGCGGATGTACTGAAAAAGCAACCCAGACAAATACAAGATGATGAGTGAACAGGTAAAATTCAGATACATTAAAAATGCTCATTGGGTAACAAAAAAATAAACAATTCACACTTTTATTTCCCAAATTGTCTCACCTTGTCAAGTGTTTTAGTTATTGTATCTGTGGATGATTTCCTCTTAGTAGTTTGTTTTCCTTTGTTGTCTTTAGATTTGGTTTTCCGAGCAGCTGGGCCTTTGAACATCCTCTTTATAACCTTTGAACCTTTTACAGTCTCCCCAATGAAGCTGATGACCTGCTGCATGCTTAGGACCAGTTTCTCCATCCCCTCCAGCTTCTGAGCCTGCTGCTCAGACCGCTTGTTCACCACCAGCATTACGGTGCTCATCTCCTGGCAGATTTCCCTCACCTCACGCCCCATCACCTGGGTCTGATTCACCACCTTAGGTGGGAGATGGATCTCTTCCTTATCAACCATTAAATGCTCCATATCCTGTTCGATATCATCAATTTCCTGAGACATTCCATCAAGTCGACTGAGGACCTTTTCTTGAATGTTGATGAGCTTGTCCATCTTGTTGCTCAGTGAATCGATGCGATTTTGAATGAGGTCAAAACCTGCATTATTACAATCTCCCATTGCATCTATTACCAAGGAACTCATATCTGACAGTGATTTTTTTTAAAAAGTCATGCAAAGACACCACCTTGGGTTAAAATTGGTACAAATAGTGTCTGTGAAACAGACAAAAAAGCTTTAAGAAAAATAATTGCCAGGTCTATTGAACGGAGAAGAAACAAAAATGAAAGGAAATCCAAAAAAATATTCTAGATCCTGATTGTCAGATCAAGACACAACTGTATTTTTTTAAATCTGTAAAAGTAACCAGCTCAGATAATCTGACCTCTAAATAATATAAAGTCAACTCTCTGCTCTTCTCTTCTAGATACAGTATTAAGAATAGAGTGAGCTGGTGCACCTAAATGTAAATGGTCGGCCTGCGTCAGCAGGGTTCAAGTGTATGAGGTGGGGCCTTGGCAGTGGTTGGGTTATGAGACATTTGAGAGCCTTTAAGTGCTGAGCCCATCTCCATCACTTGCTTGCTAGGTGTGAAAATGATCACTATACACAGTACTCCTTGTGTTGAACAAGTAGGGAAATTCTCAATGATCTGTTCCAGTCCTCTTGTGCAATTCACAACAAAATTAACTTGTAATAGGTGGTCACAAAATAAGTAACATGGTCGACTCGTCTGAAAATAAAACACCTTCCAGCAAAAATTACATAATTTGTGAATTCTAAATTGGGATAATGTTATTAATTTATTCTTTTTTTTATTTATTGTCAGATGGGTTAAAGATTGTTCTTGATTATCCGTTTGTACAGTATATGATTGTCTGTGTTTGTGTGGGCGGGGGTTGGACAGCTGTGACAGAGACTAGATACAATCTAAATTCCTTCATTGTCTTTCAAACGCTTGAAACATTCAGTGCCAGTGAAAACAAGAGGACGCCTGTTGGCTGAGGGGTGCTACAGTAAGACATTTAGCCTTCACACTGAAAGAAGAGACGCGTGACTCAGATGATTTATGTCCTGCTTACTCACTGTCAAAAACATCCTCCGATAACCTCCCTCAAGAGAGTAAGGGATCAATTTTAACTGAGTTTGTGTAATATGACCTTCATCTATGTTCCATAAAAATTAAAATAGAGGATCTAGAATTTATTCAAAGACTAGAAATATGTGCCAACTATTGTTGTTTAAATAGACATGAACATCTATCTTTTGAAAACTTCATTAAGATCTCTTTCAAGATTTGTTCACACAAGCTGATTGCCAATATTGAGAAGGAATCCAAGTGTGCTTTAAGCCACGGCTATGCTTCAAACAGCAGCACAGACCTTAAACCTGTATGCAGTGACCCAAACCGAAATCACCTCACATGAATAACCTCATTCCAGAGTCCTGGCTCATGAGTTTCCCAACCAATGAAGCAGGGGAAGTTGAACAAATGGAAGAAATTAATCTGCCAGGGCAGATTTACTAACTCTCTACACCAGGTTGCACATTAATCCATCTCCTGTGTGGACAAGAACCAAACTGTGTTGACCAAATCAGAACCAGTACCTATGACAGGGCAGAAAGAGATGGAAGAGAATCCAGTCATCAATCACTCAGGGAGGGAGAGACACGCTTACACCTGTCTCTAGATGCCAACAGCTGACGGACGATGTAGGTCAAATGCAGCATGCTGTGAAAATTTAGGTGGCCTGGATGATCAAGAGTGTGTGTGGAAAACATTGCACAAATATTTATATTTATATATTTATTAATACTATATATAATGTGTAGTAATTTAAAAGAAAATTGTTCATGCTGTTGTTTTATTGTTCCATTACATCTTTCATTGTTCAACCCTGCAGTAGTTCCTGGAGAAGCTAAGAAAGGACTTGCCACATGGGATCCATTTTAAATTCACAATTCAGCTTTACTATTCGTAGAAGAACACTGTCATCTACTGCCATCCCAAATTTTGTCCTAATATGTCTAAAAATGACCGAGATATGGTCAATTTAAGGTCTTAGCTATGGCAGCCATCTTGGATTTTGAATTGCGCTACAGCATGTGATAGAGATTGTTCTTAGCTAACACCACACAAAATGTCATCCCAATTTATCTTAAATTGGCCAATTTATTGCAGTTTCAAATTAGTTCTTGCAGCCATCTTGAATTTTGATTTAGCATCCAGAATTTGCTTTGCAATGCATTCCTCCACTCTCCTTTTCATTTGAATTGGCAAGCCCTAAAAAAGGCTTTGAATCACTGAGGTTTATCACATAAAGCAAATATCAAAGTGAAGACAAAGAAAGTAATGACATTGAGAGTGATGGAAAAAGTCATGTCCCTGTCTCAGCTTCTCTGCCAAAAGCAAGTGTGTGTACACAAAAGGCATCAGCTGAAAAATCTCTGCCCTCTCTACTGGTGCGTGATACAATGTTGTTATAATGTGAGATCAAAATCATTTGGATGCTCAGAAAGCCCATCTAAAATGATCTTTTTTTCCATGCCTGTCTGTCCTTTCTACTCAGCAACTCATGAGTTAGACAATAAGAAGTGTAACGTTCATTTTATTAAAACATGCTAGGGATAAACAGCCTTTTCTGTACAAGAGATTTCTCTGTGGAATTTTATGTCTGCATATTTGGAATTGATTTCTGACTGCAAACAATTTAGATCAAGGTTGACACACGTCATTTCAACCTGGAAAGACTCACACAGAGAATGATAGCAGTTAAACAGTTTTATTGATATGGAGAAATTTCTTTGGCGCTCGAGCCCTGGCAGAAGACGTGGGTGCAGCGAGCTGCTGTGAGCCAACAATCAGCTTAGGTTTTAGGAATAACGTCTTCCCCCCCCCCCGGGCTCGAACACTGGTGGTGGTGTGGAGGCCGGAGGTTGCCAGGAAGAGCCAGAGATGAAGGTGGAGGTGGGTTGAACACGTCTAGAGAGCAGACCAATCCTTGGGTGCTGGGCCTTTAGACCTGGATCTCTGTGAGATGATTGGTTACGGCGAGGAGGGGATCAGAATCTGATGAGCCGCAGCACAACATGGCGAACAGGTGGAGCAGGTGAACTCTAAGAAATGAAATGTTGGATTTACTTAACCATGTTATGTCAACTCGTTCCACTTAACTGAGTTGAGTAAATTAAAAGCAATATACCAGTTTTTTACACAGAGAACATGAGTGTGTTGCTTTGAATTTACTTAACTCAGTTAAGTGGAACCAGTTGACATAACATGGTTAAGTAAATCCAACATTTCATTTTTAGAGTGTGAGGTGGGGAGAGTCTTCCAGTCTGAATTTATGCCTAGGCTTTATTTGGCAGGTTGACACATGCCTTAATTAACAGATCGCCCGCTGCAACTTTAACTGGCTGAATAGCTATTAGAATATTTTAGATTAGGTTAAATGCATGAACACCTAAATATGTGTTTTTGTAAACAAATAGCTCCTTCGAAACTTAATCACACCATGCAGTACTGGATGCTACTGACCAAATAAAGTAAGGAAATAAGTGTGTATTTTCTCTTGTAAGCCTCTGTCATGCAGAAAAGCAATAAAATCAAATATGCAAAAGCTGCCCTTTAATGTAAACATGTTTTATTCCTATTTATAACCTCAACATTAAAACTTAAATGACCCGTGTCCGAGCATTTGTCTGGCACAGCGACAGCAGCTGTTAAAAGTGGAGTATCCCCCTCCCTGACTGGGAACACAATGTCCTGGGGAGCACAGGGAGACATGTGCTGTCTAGTGAGTGTCCAGTCACCTCTGCTGTCTCCGCTGCACACTTCATACCAGCTGACAGCTCAGGCTACATTTTCCCTCGGAAACTTCTGGGCTGAAAGCGTGTGGCAGCTATAAAACCCAGTTCCTTGTACCGGTGTCTGAGAAATGTCCTCAGTCTCTTTCCCTGCCCTCTTAGGTTATACCTAGGCATCTGGGCACAGTTTGTGGCTGCACTTTGACAAACTTCTTAGTATTGTCTAAACTCATATTGGACAACATACTTCCACTAACACTTCAATTTTATAAGTACACAGGTTGCAAAGGCAACTTAGAGGTCACAGTACTTTAGTACCTTCAGAAACATTCTAGCCAATCTAAAGCAGCAGACTGGTCATGTGACTTTCATAAAAATTATAAATTTTAGGGACTTTTATTAATAATTTTTCAGTTAAGTATTAGAAATAGCACGTTTTTACTTCTGTCATAGTTTGGCATTGTTCATCTGCAGAATAAATTATGAAGCTTGTAAAGAGATAATCTAGATAAAAATGAAATCACATATTTGCTGTGAGACATAATTTCTTCTTCAAAGCGAACAGCTGATGTTTACATTCACTCAATTCAATTTAGAAGGAACCAGGTGATATAACTTGGTTAAGTAAATTCAGAACTTCATGCATAATCCACCCCTTTTTCATGGTGAGTTCTGGTCGTATTTAGGTTTGTCGCTTGTAATAAAAAAATAAAATAAAAAAAGTCATTCATTCATTCATTCATTCATTCATTCTTGTAACGAGGGTTTAAATTGTAAAGTAAAAATGTAAAAGTATCCTTTTTTATGTTTTGAATGTAACAAAATAAAAGTTACAATTTAAAAAAAAAACATACTTGGTAAAATTACAGATCCTCAAAAAAAATACTTCTGTACTGTAACAAAGTCGATGTACTTTATACCCCTCAAGAATGATTTCATTTAGAGATAATCCAGTTTTTTTTCTTTTTTTATCTATCACCAGCTTCAGATATATCAAGTGTGCACAAACGTCCTGTTATTGTCAGTAGGGTAATATAAGAGGACCATTACGTAAAAGATGCCATAAAGGGCGTTAAAATTGGTGTCAAAATGCACAAAAGCTTAGTTGCATACTTGTGGCTCTCTCATTGTAAATGTCAGTGTGGATCACCCAAATGCCAAGGGGAATGGAAATAAGAGAGGGTGAGAGGGTTGCAGCAGTCTCTGAGGTATACTATCACAGCATTAAAAATGACTGCACAGCATGTGTTATAATCAGCAGCATGTGGAACTGTGATTGTAAATGCACATGTTTCAAGCAGCTATAAAAAGGGTTCACCAGTTTTGATGGAAACAAAATATAAGTTGCAGATGATATTCAAAAATCACACCTCAAAAATCATTGTTGCTTTGACTTTCAAATGTTTCAAGTTTATCAGTTCACAACTGCAGCCACCAAAGAGTCTTCTGTACAGCAGCCACTAGATGGCAGCAAACAACAGCCTTATCTTGATTATTATTTTTTTTTACTGTCTGTAAAAAAAATCAACCACTAGAGTTCAGTGCTCAACAGCTGCAGCCAACACACCACAAGTCATGCTTCCTTTAACACCACCATCTCTTATCCCCTGATTTATCCTTCCTGCTTTGATCCATTACATGACAAAACACATCATCACCATAAAGTTTCAAAGAATCTCATTACTGCTGCAACAAAAATAAATCACCGGTTGACTTTTACTAATTCAATCAAATTTGATATTTAGATGGATGGTGTAATAACACAGAATGAAGAAGCATTTTAGGTAGACAAGAAGAAAAGAGTTTTAAAGGTTTCTTGAGAAAGCATCTGCGGTTACAGTAGTGGCAAATCCTAAGAGTTAAAAGATTTTGTCTTTGTTTTTTTTTTTTACTTTTAGGATTTGTCATGTCAGGTCTGTGAATTGACACCAGTATCTTAGATTAGTGGCACATTATACCAACTAATCCTGAAATTCTTTACAAACATGCTCAGTTCTGAATAATGCAGAGTATAATAACAAAGCAAAACAGGCAGTCTATACTTGTGTTGCTAGATGATTTCAAAAGAAAAAAAACATATGTATATAGTACAAAATGTAAAAAAACAAAGAAGTTTTATTTTAGCATCAATGTATAAAAACACTAAAACAAGTGTTAAAAAAGAACAGCTATCATATAGCTCTAATTAATCAGCAATATTTTTATTGAAAACATTCCCCTTAAAAGAACAAAATGTAATTTATAAGTTATTAAAGAATAGCCAGTTAGTGTCAGGTTTTCTGCTCAACAAGAAATAATAGTATTTTAATAAAAAATAAATCTATGCTTTAAATTCAATCCTATTTTAAAACTATTTTATGCCACTTGTATGCAGTAAGCCTAGAGTTGTGATAAATCAGAAGTTTTTAACTTGTGTAAAATAATTCTAATCATATTTGCCCTAATGAATAAGCATATTTTCCTCTAATTGCTTTTACAAAACCAGTGTGGTGCATCCTGAAAGCACCAAACACAAGACCAAACATAAAGAGCCTTTTTGGATGTTTTCCCTAATTTTTTTTTTTTTAATTCAACAATTTTAAGGACTTGCAGCAGAGTGTGACAGTTGGTGCTGTCCAACGTCTGAATTATTTTGAATTATGGCAAAGCATTAAAACAAAATTGTTGTAAACTCCATCAAATACCAAATACCATCACAGACCAAACTGAAAGTTTGGAAAACTAAAACAGTGACTAACTAGTATAAAATGTGAAAGGTTAACCATGACAAAAATATTGGTGTTTCAGTATTGTTCCATAAACCAATCTGAAAGTACCTGAATGGCAAGTGCTCGGTGCCTTTTCCTGCAGCAGAGTAAATCGCACATCCTGTGCCAGAGGTAGGAAACAAGCAGACACATGCTGTCCACCAGCCAAGTGTTTCCTACTGAGAGCAAATTCTTCATGCCTTTCACCTCACTTCTCATCCTTCCTCTACAGCCTTGTTTTTACCTTATAAACAGCCCTTTGGAGCTTAAGAAGAAGCAGTTCAAGTCCTCCTTCTCAGGACCGCCCAGACATTAGCACTAAACTATCCTCTACAACCCCTGGTAATTCTGTCAAATCTGCCACTCCGGCTGAAGGACGGGCAGCGTGTCCTTGTTACAAAAGAATGACAGGTGCCAGCAATGAGTGTATAGAAGAGACAAACTCTTTCTCTCTTTGCTCTGTCACTTCATTAAAAAAATAATATAACAAAATTTGTCTCTTTCTTTCTAAAAACTTATAATCCCAAAACAAAATAACCCACAACAGAGTTTACAGTAAAAACTGAGCGATATTACAAGGTGTTATGTTACTTGTCAACACTCATGGATAAATGGAGTAAATGAACAGATATTAAAATATTGATCTCAGAAAGTCTTCCATGAACGTCTACAATTAATTAACATTGAGGCCAACCCAATTCAAGTTTGGTTCAAGCCATGGTTCTCAACTGGAAAAAGGTGGAATGTTCCTTCTATTTCAGGGATGAGCAATGGACAATCCAGGTCCCCGAGACCCGCAGCCCTGCATGTTTTACTTTTTTCTCTGCTCCAACACAGCTGATTCAGTCATTGAATTATCTCTTCAAAGTTCTGCAGGAGCCTGATAATCACCCATTCATTTAAATCAGGTGTGTTGGAGCAGAGAAACAAGTAAAACCTGTAAGACTGTGGCCCTTGATGCCCACCCCTGTCTAAAGTGGAGAAGTTGCTGTATTTGGGAGTCTATGATGGTAGGATGGAGCAGGAGTTGGATTGACAGATCTGGGCTTTGTCTGCAGTAATGAAGACATTGCTCCAGCCTGATGTAGTGAAGTTGTAGCTGGAAAAAAAATGGTCTCAATTTACTGGTCATCAAATTTTGATCATGACAGAAATATAAGAGATCCCAGATACAAGCACCAGTAATGAGCAGAGCCTAATCATCATAGGGGACCTAGCAAAAAGCTTCAGAGTTAGCAAAATGAGCTTTAACATCTGTGGGGATAACCACTGCTCTTTCACATCAAAAAGAGTAAGCAGCTGCAGTGATTCAAGAATTAATCTGATTAGGGTGCCTCCCTCTGGAGGTTTTCTTTTATGGGGAAAACCCAGAACTTGCTGGGGGCATCAAGTAGACCTACCCTCCATGGCCTGGGAATGCCTTGGAATCCTAGAAGGAGCTGGAGTGTTGCAGTGGAGATGGATACATCCAGGTTTCCCTCTTGGATTTGTTGCCTCTGCAAACTGACTGCAGAATAAGATGCAGAAAATAAATGGATGCCTTTTGTAGTTTTTTTTTTCTTTAAGAAATGTCAGTTTTTACTAAAAACAGTAAAAATATTATTCTGTGCTTCTGTTAATAAAAATTTAATGGTGTAAAAATAAATGTCCTTGAAAAACATTGACGTGCGGTAATAAATAGCACAGCATTAATTTGTGAAATTTGTTATTGTCAAAATATCTATTATGAATCAAAATGCTTAGCATTATGAAACAAAATAATTAAAAAAAAATAAAAAAGGGAAAAAAATGCATGAGGTGAGGTCAGTGATTCCTACATACCTAAATTAAATGTCAGTACATGTATTGTCATGAATTTATATATACATTAAACAGGTGGTTTTTTTATGGTAAAACAAAAGTAAATTACAAGTAATAAACACAACAAACAAGTTAAAATACAAATATTTTTTTACATTATCATCAATCCTATGTGGCACTAAGAGAACTGAGATTTCGGACATTCTTATCAGCACCTAAACGCACACAAACAGGAAATACAGAGAGGAAGTCCTTTTGAAAAAACAACAATGAGCGTAAACGCAACAGTCTCGTTCATAATAGATAATCGTTCACCTATTGTTGAATTTGGTCCCAAATGTTCATAGAGAAAGAAAAGATGAATAGTTTCTAAAAGTTAGTAGTGAACCAGGACCTGCATTTGGTCACGTGATTTGGGGTCAACCCCATTTTCGCGGGAGACAACATGGCGACCGAGATGCCTTCTCTCGTCCAGGAGTCTCTGCAGTGTCCAGTTTGTTTCAAAGACTTCACACCTGGGACAATTAACACACACCTCGACGCCTGTCTTCTCGACAGTTCTACTAGCAGCAGTCCGCCAGCAGCTGCCGAGAGCGGGTCGTCTGAGTCTCCGCCTGTGAAGAGACCTCGCATTAGTGCGGAACCTGTCAACAAATCCGCTTCTTCCTCCGGGACACAGTCCTCGATGTTTCCCTTGTTTCAGTCAAACAAGGGAAAACTTAGCGTCCAAAATGACAGAGTCGGTGTGTCCACCAGTAAGCAGAGTCCTGTCAGAGCTGTCAGTAAGGAGATTAAAGTGACAGAGGGAGAGTTTGGATCAGCAGGTATGGAAGCGCTGCAGAACCAGAAACCACCACCTGTGCCAGACACTGAGACTTTAAAGAAGACTAGTTATGGTTCATCCCCACGGACGTTGTTATCGTTTGACAAACCTCTGGCCGAGGTTCTGAGACCGAACACCCTGGAGGAGTACTTTGGTCAGAGTAAAGTTGTGGGCCAGCAGACACTGATCAGATCACTCCTGGAGTCCCAAGAGATCCCATCTCTGATCCTGTGGGGTCCACCGGGATGTGGAAAGGTGTGCAGGTGACAGCTGAGCTGACGATGATGATGATCGCTTCCATTTCTAATTATATTATTCAGTGCCACATAAAAATATATAAAATGTCCACCTTCTCCTTGTGTGTGAATGTGTTCCTGGGCCATCACAGTATCTCGTTAACCTCCGAAGTTAAAATAGCTATAACTCATTCAGTTTTGCAGATATTGAGTTAAAAATTGTTTGCATTATTGTTTTGTTTTGCCCCTTCCTCCAGACCACTTTAGCCCACATAATTGCCAGCAGCAGTAAAAAGAGGGGAACGGCTCGTTTCGTCACGCTGTCGGCCACCAGCGCCTCCACCAGCGACGTCCGAGAGGTGATCAAACAGGCGCAGAATGAGCTCAGACTGTGCAAGAGGAAGACCATCCTGTTCATAGACGAAATTCACCGCTTCAACAAGTCCCAGCAGGTGGAGTGTTGAATAACGATCCATGTTTATAATGCTAACATGTATGTTTTACTGTTTTCCCTGATTTTAGGGATCCATCCTTTTTCTTTGTCAAACATGAGCAACAGCTGATTTCTGTTTTGTTTTTTGTTGTTCTCTCTTTTATGTATCTATCTACAGGACACTTTCCTTCCCCATGTCGAGTGTGGGACGGTAACTCTGATTGGAGCGACCACTGAGAATCCATCCTTCCAGGTGAACGCTGCGCTGCTGAGCCGGTGCAGGGTTCTGGTTCTTGAGAAACTGTCTGTGGAGGCGATGGGTTCGATTTTGAACAGAGCGGTGGAAACACTTGGGATCAGAGTCAGGAGACAAGGTCCATCAAATCCCAAAGATCAAGTCCACAGCAACGGACATGAGTAGGTGCTTTCCTGAATGTCCTTCCTTTAGAGTCATGTGACTTTAAGATACATCTCCTTTCTGCCTTTTATGGTTTTATCATTCAGACCTTGTACTTTTAAGGATATCCCAAACCATAAGCTTCAAAAATGGTGCTGCTTCATTGGCTTATTAGCAACTATATGCATCCATGCAGAGAATATTTTGATTTTACCATATTTCTTATCTTTTAGACCAAATATATATATTGAACAAAAAGCCTTGGACACCATTGCCTACCTCTGCGATGGTGATGCAAGGACGGGACTCAACAGTCTCCAGCTAGCTGTGCAGGCTCGGATGAAGTCGATGCATCCAAACCTTTTGACACAAGAAAGATCTTCTCGAGAGATAGTGGTGACAGAGCAGCATATCAAGGAGGGTCTCCAGAGGTCCCATATCCTTTATGATAAAGCTGGTAAGCTCAGTGCATTTGTCCGTATTAAAGGAGGAGCCCGCCTTTCCCCTTTGCTTGAAATCAACCAAAATTACCTAGCAAGCCATAAAAAGAGGAGGCCTAACTGAAAGCAGTATTTTTTTATAGAACCAGATTTTGTCTGTTTTTTTGTTTGTTTCTTATTGCAGCTTTTTATCTTATTCCTGTGCTATATGTGATAATGCATGTGTGTTTCACACAAAGGTGAGGAGCATTACAACTGTATCTCAGCATTGCATAAATCCATGCGGGGTTCCCACGAGAGCGCGTCTCTCTACTGGCTGGGCCGCATGCTCGAGGGCGGCGAAGATCCGCTCTATGTGGCTCGCAGACTGGTCCGCTTTGCCAGTGAGGATGTAGGTATGTATTTTAAAGATGTCATTTCATCTGAAAAATCAGCTCTTTTTTTTTTGCTTCTAGAAGTATGGATATGGTCTACTATGCTTACACATGATTTTATTTTCTAAAGAAGATTTTGACACTTTTTGGGACAGAGAAAGTACACTAAAAACAATGTAAAAGTAAGAGTTCGGTTTCTAAACAAGCTTGACTATATGTTTTGTGTCTCTCTTCCTTCCAGGTTTGGCAGATCCTGCCGCCCTTCCTCAAGCTGTTTCTGCCTTCCAGGCTTGTCACTTCATTGGGATGCCTGAATGTGAGGTAAGCATGCCCAACCAATAGGTAATTGTTTTGTATTTGTCTTTTTCTAAGATTATTCTCTGTGCCAGGTGATCCTAGCCCAGTGTGTTGTCTATCTTGCACGAGCACCCAAGTCGGTGGAGATCTACAAGGCCTATGCCAACGTAAAGGCCTGTCTAAGAAATCACAAAGGACCCCTGCCTCCTGTCCCCTTGCACCTCCGAAATGCCCCCACCAGGCTGATGAAACAGCTCGGCTACGCTAAAGGCTACAAATACAATCCAGCGTTCAGTGGTCCCGTCGAGCAGGAGTACTTACCAGAGGAGCTGCGAGAAATTGACTTCTTCACCTGGACACCTTAAGACTTATGAGTGTTTCTTGTGATAACTTACTCTCAAAAACAAAGTTCCTAATAGAAAAGGCTTTTTATATTATGAGACCATTTTTGCAGAAGTTAATCCAAAGTCGCCTCAGCAGGTATAGGCATGTTCTTGTCATGTAATAACTACTTCATCACTCTGACTGAATATAAACTACAATTAACTGTTAATACTTGGTTAATTCAAATGCATTTGTAACACTTATATTGTTTACAAGATTTAATTCAATGTTTAAAATAATTAAAATGTTCATTCTTTTATTCACTGAATATCTCCTATAATTGTATGGTTTCAGTGAAATACACAAATGAACACAAAGTTTGTTTTACAGTTTATTTCAGTTGTAATTTCTCCAATTGCGATGTTTTCCTCAATTTTGGGCCATTGTCTGTAAGAAAATTTACCACATTTAATTTTATACACCTGTGGGATTGATTTTTAGGTTTAGTGTCGTTTCCCTCACCTCACTGATCCAGGGGATGAAAAAGGCCACCTGGGTAAAGACAGTTGGCTTTTTAGGGGTATTACAACCACGTCCATCAACAAAGCTTGTCACTCCTTCAACGTACCATCTTCCATCTTTGCCCACACAGTTCAGAGGGCCTCCAGAGTCCCCCTAAATGTTTCAGAAAGATATCAAATTTCTAAAATGCATGATCATTCTGTTACATAATTATAATATGATCAGTGGTTGTGTCGCACATGACATGCTGACTTGTTGTCTCCTCCTGCACAGACCATCGTTGTTTTAACAGAACTGCCCCACCAGTCACTTTGACTGCAGACGCTGTAATCCACCACAGGAAGCAGCGCCTGCTGCAGTGTTGTTGCCCGAGGACCACCAGCTGCAGAGACATTGACTCCCTCATTGAACTTAGAAAGAATATGAATATTTAATGCATCTTAGACTGATTGTATGTTTTAAATTACTCAGTTACACCCAACATGAACTGAAGATTAGCTGCAGCTCTTACAGTAGAGACGACCCCAGCCTGTGATGTAACAGGGCTGGTTGTGGCTCAGAGAAGCTCCATGCTGCGGAAGGCAGGCTGGCTGAACTTTATCATTAATAACAGCACTCTTCTCTAATTTTAGCAGAGCAATATCATTCCTGCAAGACAAGTTCAAATCCAATGTCAGGGGTTTTGTGTCTGAATTATTTCAATCTAACTAATTAGTAACTTATTTTTCTTCTGTTGTTTCATTTAAAATTTTGCAGAAAATATAAGTTTCCACCTAGTTTCCTATTCTATTAAACAGATCCCAAAAATACAACTCACCCGCAGGAAACACAGTTGTCATTCCATTTGGGATGGATGAACATTTTTGCTACCATAATGGATTGTTCAGGTCCCTCTTCTTTGTTCATGTCATGTTCAGCGAGAACCACCCTGTATGTGTGGAATCTGGATTGGAAAATGTTTAAAAAGTGTATTGATTTTGAAGAAAGGTCTCATTTACTGTCATAGTAAAAAAGTAAATTCACACTATATCAGGTTTACAGATTCTAAAAAAAACCAACAGGTCTAATAAGTAAATATGATTTTAGATGATCAACAATGCATTTTGCTACATCATTATTTAATTACCAAAAAAAAAATCCAAAATGGAGAATTGTGTAGGGAAGTAAGGTTTTCCTACTTTTTACTTTGCACAACAGGCAAATTATGCTTTTTGGTTAAATATAGCATTAGTGTGAAATTCTCAAAATAATTCAGATACTTCAAGTGTCTTTTTGATTTTAAAATAACCACCTAGTTCTCAGAATAAAATGACAATTTCTTACGTGATGCAGTGGGCTGCAGTTAAGACCCAGTCAGGAGTAATAAGTGTTCCTCCACAAGTGGGATAGAAAGACTCCAAAGAGACCTAAAATGTGAGAGAATTTAAAGGAATGATAATTGAGCATGTGAAGAGTAGTGATGTTTAAAGGCATATGTTCAGGTCATTTTTTTCTGCTCTGAATTACCTGCCATGGCCAGCTGTACGGACGGGCTTCTTCACCGTTTACCACACGGCTGGTGTCGGGCCTGTAGCTGGGCACGCCACACCCAGACACTTTGCACAGTGTGGGACAAAACAAGCCAAGAATAAAAAATGAAATACCCAAAGTGTAACATGAGTTTGTCTCAGTCAAGACCATCAGCATTTTTAGAATTGTAAATTATTTTATTTTGAACTTACCAGTTGTGACAACCAGCAGAAAAAAACATACCAGTTTCATCTTTTGCTTGTCCAAAAGAACAGAATTATCTTGAATGTCTATTTGTGGGGAAATGTCCAAACTGAACCAGACAGAGCCTGGGAGTTTTCCTTCACTTCTCCAGGTGGCAGAAGCAGTGTGTACATTTAGTGCATAAGTTCAGCTCAATCTGTTCTTTTAATGTACAACTGTACATTCATTTTTTGTTTGGTTTTGTTTTTATTTGTTCCTAGTGTCGCAATGGGTGAAACAGCACTTATTGATTTCAGTGACTAACTTTTTAATAAGAATTTGTGTTAAACACTGTAGGGTGTTTGTTCTGCTGTCAGGGTTACATGAGAAAAAGTATTATATAGGGTTATATGGTAAATCTCACCAAAAAAACCCTGCATGTACAGTATATATATTCCAAAATTCTACATAAATTGAACGCTTCGTGTGTATAAAAGTACTTTTACATTTACTCTCCTGATTATTGTGAGCAGTTTTATGATTTTTACTAATGTACTTTTCTTATCACTGAAATTATTATTAAGTTTTTACCAAAGACATTTTCTGTTAGGGTATTTTTACTTTACAAAAAAGATTACCGGTAAGTTTGTGTACACAGACAGGCGAAAAATTATCAAAATCCTGCAGTAAATAAAAAGAAATTAACTTCAAAAACACTCCACTTTAGATGTTTGTAACTGTCTTTTTATTGCTCTGAGTGCATGTAAGATGTTCCAATAAGTTTGGTTTCTAATTAAAAAAAACTTTTCCATGAATAACAAAGAATAAATTAGGAGTTGCCTTGACAAATTTATATAGTTTGTCAGATGCATTGTCTGTTTTAACCCTTGTGTGATCCTAACATTGTGTTTACTCCCCTCGTACTATGGGTCAAAAACGACCTGCCCTAAAACCCCAAAATAAAGCAGCTTAATTGAATTTTAAATCCAAAATCTATTTTGCATGATGAAACAACATGGTATTTATCAATTATACTCAATTTAATTACGTTTTTAATCATGTATTTTTTGTTAAACAATACAAAAAGACCATCACTTTTTGATGGCTGTTTGTCTGTCACACACCTTGCTGGTCTGGACTCACGGTTGTCAAATCTCAGCATTCTTGAGAAAATGTGAAAGATTTTCAGCAGTGTTTTGGCACGAAAAATTGCCCTTCCACTCTCTGCATCCCAGAGACTATATGTGTAGCTTTGCCACGGGACCTATGCACCTGCTAATATCAAAAGCCCTGTGTAGCCACTGTTGAGATCTTGTGTTTTCTTCCTCTGTGGCTTACCTTTGATCTCTCCCGAGTTCGTTTATCTGCCTACAGCTAGACTGGAAGGAAGGAGCAAGTTGTAGTTTAAAAGAATTTATTACACACCATTAATGTTATTTAAAGCCAGCACAGAATAACAGAAAACAACAAATC
>JARVJO010000431.1:9182935-9199430 GCA_031762555.1 Cynodonichthys magdalenae | reverse complement strand
ACTGATCAACTCTTGGGATCAATCCCATTTAAAATGATTATCAATCAATGATGAACAATAAAAACTACAAGAATGAATAAACTACAAACATGGCTGCCATTCAGGCAACTGAGACACAGAGAGAGTTATCTGAATCTACACCACGCAGGTCAATTTCATCCAGTTTTCCAGTTTTCTCCATATTTTCGGTAACCATCCAAGTTCTTTTTCTCCAGGATGATTTTTTCAATTGCTAGTGTAATGAACAGGAGAACGGTGGATGAACTGTCCTGGACATAGGCAGCCGAATACCTTGTTGGCCCTGAAGTCATCATTATGATGTTTGATGCTGCTGTTCTTCCCTGGTTGCTGTCTGAATTTGATGAGGACCGTGCACTCTGTCAGCTTGAGGGATTTCCTCTTCTTTATCTGAAGATGCATTATCCTCTGGGTTGCATTCCTCGCCATCTTCTTGTGTGTGTGTACATGTTTTTGCTGCCAGTTGGACAATTTTCCTTGTCCACACAGCCTGGTGAGGACCCACTGTGTCTAATGCGGACAAAAGCCTGGTCCCCGTTGGCAGAGATGCCGTTTGTGGGTCAGGGGTTAGGTTAAGGACCATGGTGTGAGTTGAGTTTAGGCTAGGTTTAGGGTCAGGTAGGTATCTGTTAGGGTAGTTTTAGGGTAAGGGGTCAGGGTTGGGCTATAGAAATCATTGGTAAATGAATGGAAGCCAGTGCAAAGTCCCCATGAGGATAGAAGAACAAATGTGTGGGTGTGTGTGTGGGCACGTATTTGCTACATTGTGGGAACCAATTTCCAGAAAAACACAGCCTCGTGGTGACAGAATGTGCATTGTGTGGACCAATGCCTGGTTCCAACGTGTACGGATGCAAATTTTGGGTGGGGGGTTCAGTTTAGGACCAAGGTATGAATTGAGTTTAGGTCAGTTTTAGGGTCAGGTAGGTACCTCCTGTGATGTTAATTTTAGGATAAATGGTCAAAGTTAGAATAAAAAAATGACCAGAAATTGAATGGAAGTCAATCCATGTTCCCTATGATGATATAAAAGCAAACCAGTGTGGGTATGTCTGTGGTTGTGTGTATTATAGAGAGTTTGTGTAACTTTTTAACTTTTTGCTGGTGTTTAAATGCTTTTACAATTCACAAAAATGACCCTTCAGACAATCTTTGTACCCTAGTGGTGTACAGCCCACATGGAAGCATAAATAAAAATTAAGTATCACTTTTACTACTGATGGGGTCCCTTTAGGAAAAGTCATAACATTTCAAAGTGGAAAAAATAAAGTTTATGGTGTTTTTTCTACAGCTAAACGTGGTAGTGGGTCACTTTTGACCCGCAAGACAACACAAGGGTTAATCTAAAGCAAGATACTATATTCATGAATGCAAATCTTATTCAATCCTGCTGGGGTCGCTGTGGTTCATCAATGTTCTCTACAAAAGAAGAAGAATTTGTAGTTTAAAGATGGCGCTACCCGGGCAGTTACTCGTGCGACTGAGAGCGCTGTGCAGTTTAACCAAATGTGGTCATACAGGAGTAAAAACAGCATCAGACTGGAGAGGAGATATGCGGTGGTTTAGGACAAAACCTCAAAACCTTCAAGAGCACAGCGCGTTTTGTTTCCGCAACCAAGGAGGTGAGTGAAGTGTGCCGGCTAGCTAAGGTTAGCTAACAGTGGACAGTTCGCAGTGGCGTCAATCTTCAAGGACATTCATCATATAAAGTAACAATAAAATGTTTCAGGTTTATGTTTCTATACATCCTTTCAGTATATGTCATTTATGTAAGAGAGACAAAAATCTTTTTTATTTTTTTTTTGCATGTGTATGACTGACATTTGATAAGTAGACAAGGCTGATGATGATCTCCTGAAGGAGTTTCCAGATCCTAAAAGCTTATTAAACAACACCATTGCTCGGTCACTGGGAGTGAGTAAACCGTCCCATCTCATCCAGTACAGATGCACGGATCAAGCTGGTGTCAAGGTCAGAGCAGTCAGCATCGTGGCATGGTGTCGCATCTTACAGCTCAGGAGCATTTTGATGTTTGAAATAAATTTGTTTTGTATTTCTATAGAAGGCCACTGTCACGTTGCAGTGGCCCTGCATGATTGAAGAGGAGGGTTATGCATCCAAGAAGATTGATGCTGAGCAATTAGCTGCTGCAGCTGCTTGCTTTAGGCTCAGGGTAAGCTGCTGTAACAACAGCAAAATAAAATCTTCCCCCCACCCCCCATGTGTATTTTATTGTACATGTCTTGTGTTATACTTCATGTTTCTGTATTGTTGCAAAGGAAATGGGTGTGATTGGTCCAGACAATCAGCTGCCTAAGAGAAAGTCTGGCTGGAAGAGAGTACCTCCACATTCTCTTCTTTATGACAACTGGGCAGATAATGTAGTCAGGGCAGATAAATGCTCACATCCTAAAGAAGACTCAGTCTCTAAAGCTCTTTCTCTGTTTCCACATCCTAAATCTCTCCTGACGAGAGTTGTTCAAACTGCCACATCATCCAGTACAATTAAGGTTTGTAGATGTACTGTATTTTAATTTTCCCACACTGATTGCTTCTGACCTAAACCTTTTTAGTATTTTTATTTAGCTACTCTGTACTGTATTACTTCAGGAGTTGCTGCACTACAGAACAGTAGGAGCTAAACCAAGTAAGTGTGAGCTGACTCTACTTTGGCCTGAGAAGATGACGTTCACAGCGACGGCAAGCAACCGAGCAACAGCGGAGAAAAAAGTTGCAGCACTCGCTTGCATGAAGCTGAAGGTGAGGAGAGCTTTGGTGAATTGACCTGCTTTCGCCTACTCACCATAATCACGTGTTTTCCTGCTATTTGATGCAGGAGCTTGAGCTTCTGGGTAAAGACAATAACCCACTGACTCATGCGAAGTACCATCAAGAGAAGGTAAGGGAGGCTGGAGAGAGGGAGAGACGCCCGTTTCTGCTGGAAATCCCAGAATATCTAAAGCAAAATATGAGGGCGTACCTTGAACAGGTCAGTTTGCATTCAATATGTTTAGAAATGAACATCAATTATAGGCACATGCTTGTTGTAAGCCAAACACTCTTGCTTTGTTCACGATTTAAGTCCTAGTATAGTGTCTTGCGTCTATTTTGAGGGGGGAAAAAAATTATGTTAACAAGCACATAGATTGTTAAACCAATAATGCAACAAAATCTGTTTTTTCTCACAGTACCCAGTGACTACAGAAGTGCAGAAACTATGGGAAGAAGAAGAGGAAATGGGACAACAGGCAGTGGACCAGGAGGAGGAAGACTTTGTAAAGGATGTTATTACTGGCAGACCATACAGAATTCTGTCTGAACAACAGGCTAAGCTACTCAGCATCCACCTACAAAAGGAATGGGAAAACTCGAAGCCCGGATGCAGCGTGGAGCTGCCAGTCGACGCTCACCGTCAGCGTGTGGTGTCAGCCGTGCGCTCCTCTAGGGTGGTTGTTATCGCGGGTGAGACGGGATGCGGAAAAACAACACGAATCCCACGCTTCTTGCTGGAGGAACATGTACGAAGCGGGGAAGGCGCCACGTGCAACGTCCTGGTGACCCAGCCTCGCCGGATCAGTGCTGTGTCTGTTGCTCATCGTGTTGCTCAGGAGATGGGTCCACATCTTAAACACCATTTGGGGTATCAGGTAAAAACAAGTTTATGGATTACTTTATTTATTGTGATGTTATTTAGATTAAAGTGTTCATAATATGAGGATTTTTTTTTTCAATTTTTAAAACCGATTTTATGAACCAACTTTTTAAAACTTGAAAAGATGATTACATGTTTGTTTTAGTCAAAGATCAAAGTAAATGGAAAAACTGGTTTTGTAAGACAGTAGATATCTGAAATAAAGCATTTTTATGAAGTAGTAAGAAGTATATCTGTGTTTCATTTAGCTTGAATTTGATCTGCAGAACCATCAACACAAAATGTTTATTTTTAGCTCTCTGAAAGCATTTGAAGCATCCAGTCAAAAGGCTGAGTTAGAAAAAGCTGTAATTATATTGTTGTTGTACTTTTATCTTTTGTGTATAGTGTATGTTCTGCACCTCAACACCACCATGTCAAATTCCTTGCATGTAAAAAAAAAAAAAAAAAAAAAAAGCCCTTCATCAATAATGCTAATTCTCTGTACTTAGGTAAGACTTGAGAGTCGACCCCCAGAGCAGAGTGGAGGATCCATGCTCTTCCTCACAGTGGGTGTCCTGCTGAAAAAGCTGCAGTCAAACCCGACCCTGAAAGGAATAAGTCACGTTGTGGTGGACGAGGTCCACGAGCGAGATGTAAACACAGACCTGCTGCTGGCCTTACTGCGCTCCAGCTTAGAGGAGAATCCTGACTTAAGAATAGTTCTCATGAGTGCTACTGGGGACAACCAGAGGCTGGCTGAGTATTTTGGAGGCTGCCCTATCGTAAAGGTGCCAGGATTTATGCACCCTGTAGAAGAGAAATACCTGGAGGACATACTGAGGGAGATGGGGCGCCCACCTTTGGATGAAAATGAAGCAGAGATGAATAGTCAGGTGAAAATTAAAACTTATATGTTTTACCTTTTTATGTAATTAATTTAGTTATTTTCCCATTTTATATTTACTGTTTCATTTTTATATTGTCTCATGACTTTGTATCTGATCTTGTAAAAGGGGGAAATTGAGGCCACACCGGATCTTGATTTGGTAGTAGATGTTATCGAACATATTGACAGACACGGAGAGCCAGGTATTTTAACACCCACCAGCAATAATGGCTAATTTGTGTTTAAAAAGTTTGGTTTCAGTCATGTTTCATGTTCATTCCACAGGTGCAGTGTTGTGTTTCCTCCCTGGATGGCAGGACATCAAAGCAGTTCAAGACAAACTTGAAGAAAAACCGCACTTTTTCTCAGGCTCGCACATGATCCTGCCATGTAAGAAAGGATAAACGAACTGACCAGGAATTTCTTCTGCCACTACAGTGGCTTTATAACAGTCTTTGTTTGAATTCTAGTGCACTCCAGCTTATCGGTCGCTGACCAACAGACCGTGTTCCAGCGTCCCCCAGTGGGCCTGAGGAAGATTGTGCTCGCCACTAACATTGCTGAGACCTCCATTACAATAGACGACATTGTTCACGTGGTGGATGCAGGCACTCACAAAGAACAAAATTATGACTCACGAACAAAGGTAGATTTTCATTTAATGTCTTTTTGTGTAAAACTGCTGTCAGTATTTTAGTTGACAGTAGAACTAACCCATTTATTTTGGGTTTTTCAGGTTTCCTGTCTGGACACAGTTTGGATATCACGTTCTAACGTCATGCAAAGAAAGGGGAGAGCAGGACGTTGTCAGCCTGGACAGTCCTACCACCTGTTTCCAAGGAAACAGCTGGAATCGATGACTGTCTTCCCTGTTCCTGAGATCCTGCGTATCCCACTGCAGAATTTAGTGTTGCAGGCAAAAATCCATAGTCCTAACTGCAAGGTATTTTATGAAAGAAATTTAAAAAAGAAGATTTCCACGCTTTTGTACGTCTTATTTAGTAGTAACTGGTTGTGGTTGCACAGGCTGTGGATTTCTTGTCCCAAGTGTTGGATAGTCCAGAGCAAGAAGCAGTGAGAGATGCTGTGAAAAGTCTTCAAGACATAGGTAACTGACTAAATTGGCAAATGTGGTGCCATCAATTAACTCATGTTTATGAACATTTTTCCAACAATTTTTATTTTTTACAATGTCCTGTTTTTAACAGGAGTTCTGGACAGCATGGAGTCCCTGACGCCTTTGGGCGAGCGTGTTGCCTGTATGTCATGTGACCCACAGCTGGGAAAAGTCCTGGTTCTGAGTTCTATGTTCAGATGTGTTCTGCCAATATTGTCTGTAGTCGCTTGTCTCACCAGAGACCCATTCCACAACAGCCTGCAGAACAGGGCCCTTGTCAACAAGGTGAGATGGGAAAAGAAACTTTTTTTTTTAGAATCTAATGTTTTAGGGCCAAAACTATCTTGACAAATGTCTGTCCTATATTGTGTTAAAACTGACAGTGGCAGACCTACTTTCCACTTTCTGTTTTTAATCAATTTTTCAATTTTAAAGTATGTATTTAAATCATACTGGAGTTTTATTTATTTTTTTAAGATTAGTCTTCCCTTAAAACATTTTTTTGTCATTCAGTCCTCTGTGCTCCGTCTCTCTAGGCCAAGGAGAAACTGAGTGGCTCTAGTTACAGCGACTATCTGGTGTTCAGTAGAGCTGTTCTGGGCTGGAGGAGAGTCCAGAGGGAGGGAGACAGAGAAGACCGAGACAACTATGTGGACGACTACACTCTGTCCAAATCCAGTCTCCGATTTATTAACGGTCTGCTTGATTCTCACACACGTGTACACATTTAAACATCATTGATTATGATTTATTCCTGGCGTTTTTATTAATTTTTTTTGCAGGCCTTATTTCTCAGTTCAGTGACAACCTTCAGGAAGCAGGGCTGGTTTCTCGGGCATCTGATTGTCCGCTTCACACTTCTCTCTACAATCAGCACAGCAGCCAGGATGAGCTACTGAAAGCTGTGTTGCTAGCTGGACTGTATCCTAACCTTATTCAGGTAAATGGTAGCCTCCTTTAGTGATCTTGTTAAGCTTTTTTTCTACCTTTTTTGTTTAAAAAAATGTTGAATTTGTTAATTTAGTAGGCGAAATAGAGAAAATTGAGTTATAGTTCTTGATGTATGTTTATGTTTCTGTGTTTTTAGGTGAAGAAGGGTATTGTGACCAAAGGAGGGCGCTTTCGTCCCAACAATATAGCTCTCCGCACAGTCAGTGGCCCAGTGTTGCTTCATCGCACTTCAGTTAACAGGTTTGAAAATGTCCAGACATTCTTCTGCAACATTTCTGACCTGCATGACATGCTTGCCAACGTTTTTTTCCCTTTTTGTCTTGCAGAGAAAAACAAAATCTCCCCAGCCGTTGGCTGACCTTTTTTAGCGCGGTCAAGTCTAATGGAAATGTTTTCATCAGAGACTCCTCTGTAGTCCATCCACTGGCCCTGCTGCTGCTCACTGAGTGTGATATCACAGAGACAGGTAGTGTGTCTGAAGCTATCCAGGTAGACACTGAAGTGTTTGTAGACGTGTGCAGGATGCAGTAATTAGATAAAAATGTTGTGCTATAGTACAACAAATGACGATGCTCCAGTTTGTCTTCATTACAAAATTGTTGGTTGGCAGACACTAGAATGGCTGTCCTAATGGTCTAACTTGTGTTCCAGTAAACGGCGACAAAGTGGAGGTATCGTTTCCTGGACGCTCGCTGATGCGCTGCGAGCTGTCATCTGAGACGTGGGAGCTGCTTTGGGAGCTACGCACCTCCATTCAGACCCTGCTGTACCGAAACCTGAACGATCCCAGCAGCTCTAACACTACTCAAGACGGAAACCTCATATCTTTACTCGTAGAGCTGCTAAACGGTACAGAGTCAAACCCTTTTGTTCAGAATCACAGCATAGAAAGTGAGGTGGATTGATAATAAAACTTGTTTGAAATTGTATTTTGGATCACCTGGCTGATAGAAAAAAGGAAGAAAATTTGATTTCTGTTTCAAAGTACTTACAGCAATCTGTTAACATTAGGAAATGGAAACTGTCAAGCTGAAGTCCAAAGTGAACTGTTGGCTCCTGCTTTATTTTCTTTGTACTTCCATTAAGAGTTGGGAAGAAAAATCTATCCTATGGATTTTGGTATTTTTTATTAACCGAATGGTTAACTGCGATCTGAAAAGCAGTGTTGGATTATAGATGGAGTAAAAACAAATGTCATTAAAATACATTGTAAATTGTCATTTATTGAAATAAATGTGCTTGCCAACAAGAGAAGTATGTGCTATTTCTTCCCCCCACCCCCATTTGGATGGAAAATGTTTTCTTTATTTCCAGTTTAAGAAAACTCTTTAAAAAACTTTGCATGAAAGGTGCTCAGGCGTTCCAGTAATTCCTCCATGATGTCCTGAGAGGTCATGATGCTAATTCTGCAGAATCAAAGAAAAAATAGTTCTGAGCATTTAAAATGTAGAAAACTGCATGTAGTAAGTATTTTTTTATTTATTTTTTTGTTCCCCAGAGTAGATCTTGAGTCTTACCTGATGTGATATGTACCCTCTTTTTGTCCAAACTCACAACCAGGACTGACCACCACTCCTGCTTCCTCTAGGAGTTTCATACAATAAAATGTGTCTGGTTCCATTCCTTCTTCCTAAAATGTTCAAACAAATCTTGTTTTAAAAAATAAAAATTGGAAAATTTTGTTTTACTGTCCTAATTTCTAAATTTCCTAATTCGTAACCTTGGCTGTTTGGATGGCCTTGGGTGGAAGATGTATTCTGGAGAATACAAAAGCTCCTCCTCCCACTGGTTGGCAGCTGAAACCAGGCAAGCTGCTGATGACCTTGCAGACTCTTTCCACATTTTGAACCGATGATGTCCTGATGTGCTGCGTCTCCTGCACAGTATAGAACAGACTTAATATTTGCAAACTCATAGTAGTTCATAAATTTTGCACAATGTCACAATAACTAGTCAAATTTTACCAAGATTTCATAGTTTTTTTTTTATTATTTTGTGTCTCACCTTACTAAAGAGGGGATATGAGGGGTCTCCTGGCTGTGGAGGGTTTATCATTACCTCCAGAGCGATCTGACCCAACGTAGGTGCACAGGAATCAGTGGTGAAAGTGGTGTTTATGTATTTCATAACCTTAGGGTCAACATTTACAAGCTCAACATAACCAGCACGCAGACCACATCTGGTGGAAGAGACTCGCATGAAATACAGTTTTAAATCTGGCAGCATCACATGATCTTTCTTATTCTTGTCTGAAATAAATTATAGTGCCCTAAATGTATTAGTTGTTTATGAACTGCAAATCAATAAGTAAATTACAGAGTAAGTTGCAGTCTTCTTAACAGTTCAGATACTCATCAGAAATGAAAACTCACTCTCCCATGAAGCCCTTGGATGCTGAGTGGAAGGACGCCAGTTCCACGGTGTCTGACAGAGGAGGCCCCAACTCAGCCAGAACTCTTTTATAGGAGACAAATTTGTTTTCACGGTACACAAAGTCCTGGTACACCTGGGGAGGATTACCACAAAAATCCATAGGTTGATTTCCAGAAAGGTGTTGAATAAATGGTATCACTCAGAGTTATATACCTCATCAGCAAGCAGAAAGAGCTTCTTGTCTGAAACAAAGTGGATCACTTCTTCCATTGATTTTCTGCTCTGAACATAACCTGCATTGTACCATGGTGTGAAATTAATAATGTGTCCTTTTCAAGAGACAACAAATCCCCACCGGGACTACCTCCATGTTGATTGGATTAAGCTTTACCTGCTGGGTTTCCTGGGTTGATGACATATAAAACAACAGGGTTACAGACTCCCTTTGCAGACTCCAGCGCTCGCTGTAGCTCCTCCACCTGCAGGCTCCAGCCTTGCTCCTCGTTCAGGTAGTAAGGAACTACAACTGCCCCCAGCCCCGTTATGGACGAAATGCTGGTGATGTGGCACGGCACTGGAGTCAGCACTCCTGTTCTGGGGGAAGCCTCAGGATTCACCAAGATGTTCAGAATCTTCTAATGAGTTCAGTAAAAGACAGACTGAGTTCATTAAAAATTATAATAATAAAATTGCTGATTTGCACAAATGTATAGATGCTTATATTCTGTTAATACCCATCCTCTGTAAATTCCTGTAAATCATATTTTGTATATAGGTGTTAAATTTCTCTTTGTGTAACTTTCTGTGTTCTTGAACATGTCTTACACGTGTTCTCACCAAGTCAAATTCCTTGTAACACTTGGCAAAATAAAGATATTCTGATTATAATTAATAAATAACAGGAGGAAGAGGCTTTAAGCAGAGTGTTAGTGATGTTACCCCTAGTGACCACTGTGAGCCGGAGCTGATGTATATGTTTTTGGGGGATGATGGAACACCACCGTCTCGTTTCTTTATGAACTCAGACACTCTCTGTACTATTTCTGGAATACCTGCTGTGGCAGTGTATGAACCTGAAGAAATAAAACACAATATACACAAACAGATATAAATTAAAAACAATGCATTGTTAATTTTAGTATAATGGCCTTCAACTATAACAGTACACAAACTTTGGAGACCATTTTCTGTAAACTAAAAAACTGCTTTTAAAAAAATCCATGTTAAGACCTGGTGTATTTTTAAGTAATGCATGTGGATAGATCTAACTAAAATGTAACTATTTGAATGCAATGAGTAACTAACTATATTAACTTTGTTAAAGTTTGTTTTTGTTGAGAATTTGTAAGTGAAACCAGTTTGGTTAAGTACATTCAACACTATTTCTTAGAGTGGCATAAAAGTACTTTTATTTTCCTGATTGCTTTGAGCAGTTTTATTACTTTTCTTATCAGTGAAATTCATTTTCTCAGGTGATTTTACTTTTACTTAGTTATTTCTTTTAAGAACTTTATATACGTACATCTGCATATAGGTTATATATTTAATTTATTTGTAAGCTTTACAGTATTTATAAGTCTAAAAGAGGATACAGATATTTTTGATTCCATCTTCAACAAAGACATCTTCAGTGCTGGAAAAAGTTGGCACAAGTTGTCTGTAAAATTATAGATTAACAGTGTCTTAAGCAAAGCACTTCCCTAACGATTAAACAGCCAGATGAAATATTGACATTGTTTGGAGTTTGAGTTGCAGTGAAAATATAGCATTTTAGTTGCTAAAAAAGTACAAATTAAAAAGTACAAATGGTCCTTCTAGTAGTCACTAAACAAATCTCAAAACCTACAAAAGATTTCTTTTTAAATAGTGAAAATTTCACAATAAAATCACTATTTAAAAATGTAACCTGAAATACAAACATGTTGCTATAGACTATATCACCTATAGATGTGATATATAATACAAAATCTAAACATGTTGACAAGATTCTCCTACTTGAACCTTTTTCTTACCCACACTTCCACCAACACATGACCCCAGCAGTCTCTTAGCCCTCTGTCGGACGTCCACCGGCAGTTTGTCGCTCTCCAAAAGCTGAGGGTAAAGACATGCTGCAAGAACCTGTGAGACAATAAGATTTTTGATCAACACAAAGTCAACAACTCTGGAGAGTTTTTGGAGGATGTTGTATTACCTGTCTGACAAATGATAGAGGCTTTACACCTGCCCTGTGTGGGTCACCCCAGCACACATTTATCATCTCCTTGTAGGGCTTAATTACGCCCTGCGGACAGGTGAATAGAAAACAATTATGCAGCATAAACAGAAAAGAGAAATTTTGCAGCTATGTAACATTAATTAAATACCTTTACCTGTTTGAGCTCCCTATCAATTGTACTTGTTTTTCTAACTAGGACTGAACAATCCACTGGCTTCATGTTCTTTACATTAGAGCTAATTTCCTGCAAGACAGACATTTCTGTGATTTGTCCTCCCTCTCTGACCAGAAGCTAAAATGATGTGAGCAGAACTGCTTCTTTTTATCTCATCAACATGGAGCAAGAGTAATATGTTTAGAAGTTAAGGCTGCAGATGAATATACATATTAACAAACTGAGCAGTCTAGGGTGACCCGTGGTTGGCAGATGGGAAAGGTCATCTTGTCATTTAACTTAGCCCACTTGAAAAAAAAAACATAAAGTAAACAAAAATTAACATTTTCATTACATGTTAACTTTTAGTCGTGACCATGCTTGACAGGACGAGTCAGAAGTTGTTTTTTTTTCTTCTGAGCATAAATGAATCGGCTTTGTCTACTTATGTTTATTTTTTTATGTCCTTTATTATTTTATTATAAAAAAGAAAACATTATAGTAAAATAAATAGATTTTTCAAACTGATCTGACTGAGTTTCTATCCATCCATGATTCATGCCCTCTTCTTCCTTTCAGGGTCACAGGGGTCACTGGTGCCGATATCCAGCAGTTACAGTGCAAGGGGCGGGGTCCACCATGGACAGGTCGCAAGTCCATCATAGGGCCTAACTGAGTTTGTCCAGATTGAACAGCTTTTGCTGCACAGCTCTGTAAAGATAAAATCTAATTATTTAACATAATATGAAGTGGGCTCAACTACCATAACAACTGATTTTATATGTTTTGGTTTATTTTGTTTTTAACATGTCTACCAACTGACGTAGGTGAGTGCTGCCAACAGTTCAGTTATCATTTACTTACAAGCTTTTCATTTTTGCAAAGACTGATTATTTCACGCAATTCATTGGCCACTTTATTATGTACACTCTTGTTAATTGCTTGTAAAAAAATAAAAATAAACTAAAAATTAAAAATTAAAAATTAGTCAGCCAATGGCAGCAACTCAATTGTATTTAGGCATGTGGATGACAAGAATTATTTTATTTTATTTTATTTATTTTTAATTTTTTTGGCGAAATCGCCAAGTGAAGTGATGAGGTCAGCCGCTTTCTTCACGTCTCAGTTTCTCTCCGGACGTAAATAACAGACGTGTTCTTCTACTTCCTGTTTTGTTTTTCTTTCGTTCCTCGTCCGCTCAGCTCGAGTAGAAATGGGAGAATATTTAAGGCGAGACAAAAACTGTAGCTTGACCATAAACAAATACATTTTCTTTAAACAGTGGCGGACCTTATAGACACAACAGCCGTATCGGGCAGCAATAACGAGCCTTCCTCCACCCCTGGGGTCTGCGACATGGCACTCAGCTCGGGCAGCTGGGCTCCTCCAGCCTCGGTGACTGCCTCGTCCCAACAACAAGCGACATGCAGCGGGCCCGGTCCAGTCGTTTGCTGCAGCACTGTTCTAATGTCAGTCCGCGTGTCGGTGTCCCATTCTGGAATCCGACCCTTGTGCCTCCCCGGAGCAGGCAGCGAGGCTCTGCGCCTGCAGCTCAGCATGGACCCGAGCCGGGCCGGAGAGTTCCGACTAGCGCTGAGAGATACGAGCGGAAACCGCAGTGTGGTGAGATTTTCACACATGTGTGTTTAGTATAATTTGTGTTGTTAACTACTCATATTCAAGGAGCTAACGTGTTTGTACCAAATCTATCGTTTATATCGATAAAGGCCTGCTCAGTACACGCCATTTTAAAGAAGGCAGAAACATGCAGCCCAGCAGAATTATAGTAACAATTGCAAACAGATGATTCAGATAACCAGAGGAGTTCTGTTAAAGGAGGGTTTTATTTTCACTTTTGTTTCATCTTTTCTGGGGGTTGGCGTTTTTTTTGTTTTGTTTTGTTTTTTTTTTTTGCCCTAAAGGGAGGTATTTTGAAACTTTAACTCACAGGAAGCAAACATTTTAACATAAGGACTTGTTTAGTCCTTGCTTGATGATTACAATTAATTAGTATGTTAGTCAAAGTGTTAACACTTGGGGTTGATAGTGATTAACTGTTTTTATTCTGTAGTTGGCTCATCATATTCAAACCCAAGGCTGTATACATGGTTATTCCAGATACTGTTCATGCCATCTGTTTTGCTTGAAACAAATCCTCATCTGTGCTGCTTTTGTTTCCAGACAACAGCTTTCAGTGGCCTTAAGTTCCCTCTGGAGATGCAATGCATGAACAAAAGCAAATTATGCAAAAGAGTCATCTCAGCTGCCAAATTCCCTCGTTCATGAGTCTGTTTCAGAGTGAACAGTTCAGTCGCTTTCTGCTGTAGTTAAGGGCATTTGTTTTTGATTTTTTTATTCAAAGTGGACATTTTCTAGTTGTGGTTTGCACCTAATGTTTTAATTTTATTCAAGTTAGGTTAAAAATGTAATGTGTTGTGCCACATAAATTACTTAACTTATTTCTCAGGCTGCATTTTATCATCATGTAAACAAATAAAATGGCAAAAAAATAATCAGATGATCAGTTTTGTGTTTTTATCTTCAGTTCATTGCAGAGTTTGACTTGCGCTCGGTGCAGTACGAGGTTAAATCGTCGCGCTGCCATGAGATGCGTCTGGCCGCTCCGCCTCACGACTGCATCCGCTTCAACTTCCGCTGTGACCGAGAGGCCGAGGAGTGGGCCACCGTGGTGATGTCATCACTCACAGAGGCCCACAGAGGTCCGTCTGACAACTTTTTTTTTTCTGCCTGTTTATGTGTTTAAAAATAATATTAGGCAGAATACATACCCATTAAAGATTCATGTCAGAATTAAAAATAAACTGTCATATAGATTCAATGATTTCAACCAGAGAGAAAGAAAAAACACTTTCATCAGTAGTTTTTCACACTTCTACGGTGATGAGTTAATGAAAATCATTTACTTTCATCAGCCTCATTAAACCCTGACCACATGTTACCAAACACATTTTCAAGCACTTTAGTAACACTTCTTCTCATCTGTCTTCTAACAGTTGCAAATATTAACACGTGTGAATCAGATGGCAAACAGAATAGCATCTCAGCAGCGACGGAGCCGTGGCGCTCAGCCTCGCTGCCGCTCTGCGGTGAGTAACTGTTTTTTTTCCATGTGCAGTTTCATAACTTTCTGCAAAGGTTTCATTTTTGCCATGTTTTAATTATTTTTTTTTTTTTTAGAGGAGCTTTGTTTGGAGCTTTCGAGGGCGATCGAAGCAGGCGACACTCAGGCCGCCTCCCAGCATGCATCTGCACTGGCTCGACAAAAGACAGCGCTGACGATACAGCCGTCTCAGAAAAACTACGCCGAAGGGGAAGTCAAGTGAGGACCAAAAGGCGTTGATTCAAAGTCATTCATGCTGTTTTAAAGGTTACTGTGTGGGTTGAATTACTGTGAACTATTTGTGTTTTAGCCTGTCAGTGGTGGTGGAGGATGCTTCGTCTTCCTGTTGTGTCACAGTGAAAGTTTTTCCCTACATGACTGTGGCTGAACTCAAGCAGCAGGTGAGGAAATCTCTGTCATCAGAGTAAAAATAAATCAGAATTTGTTGAACTGTCATTCAACTGGTTCCCACGGTGACTGTTTTCCTTCAGGTGTTTCTCGAGTATGGTTTCCATCCTCGAGTGCAGCGCTGGGTGATCGGTCAGTGCCTGTGTACCGAGCCGAGGTCGTTGGCTTCGTACGGAGTGCAGAAGGATGGTGACACGGCATACCTTTACCTGATCTCTGCCCGTCAAGCCAACATCACACGCCAGCTGTTCCAGCAGGACCTGGAGAGCGCTATTCTTGTAACGCCTCTTCCCCCGGGCAGCGGCTCCACCTCCCAGGACTGGAGGGGCTACAGCACCCTTCCCTCAAGACTTCCTCACAGCAGCCCGGGTGAGTTTAACAAACATCTGTCAGGATTCTATATTATTTAGGCTGCAAAATATCTGCAATATGCAACTTGATTTTTTTTCTTCTTGTCTATATTAAGCTGTTTTTGCCATGTTGTGCCAAAGTGAAATGATAACAATCTGCTTTCACTAGTGACTACTTCAAAACCAATACTTCCTCACTGCTGTAACCAGAGGTGACAAGTAACAAAGTGCAAATACTTTGTTGCTTTACTTAAGTAGAAATTTTGGTTATTTTTATCTCACCGTAGTAATTATTTTTCAGCCAGCCTTTTACTCCTACTTCTTACATTTTCACACAATAATATGTACTTTCTACTCCTTACATTTTTTTTAAATGTAAGGAGTAGAAATAAGTATTTTATTTCGGCTTTTCATGGTTCAAAAAAAACAACCTAACCAGATAAGACACCTCCCTGATAGAGTAAATTTGATTGTGATTGAAATATAAATGTAAACCATTCTGACACCTTGGTTTGTACTGTATCCATCATGCCTGTATGACACATCACACTTCAGCAGGACACAGCAGGCAAATGAAGATGAGCACGGCAGAGATATACTTTGTATGTGGAAACAGGTAGCCTAATGCTTCCCGTTTTCCAACATTAATTCATAATTAATTATTATATAGCTGTAGAATAAAAAAATGCGATGTTCAAAATGGTATGTCCGAATAAATGCAGGAATCCACTGGATTTCTCTCAAAAACTTTATTCTTGTCACTGACTCCAATCAATTTCAGCAGTACACACCACAGGCCTTAGTGACCTTGGAAGAAAACCCAAACAAACATCCCAGTCTGTCCAGACTGGATCTGAATAGAGACTCTGAAAAAATCTAACAACTTCTAAAAACTTCAACATTATAACCTGTTCAGTCTCTTCCTGGTTACAACTCCTGAAGGTGGTAACTTTTACGTCAGACATAGAACGTAACTAACTTTTGTTTATACTGACAGAACACATCGATAACACACACACCAACTCTGTCTGTTTTAAACTTACTGCCGCAATGATCAGAAAATATATAATACAATACTGCATCAAACTTTCAGTTCATCAATTACAAAAAATTTTTCATAGCCATTTAAAAAGATATGGGGAGGCGGGGTTGTACACTAAAGGCTCCTGTGGCATGGCCTAAACTGTTCGTCCGTTTTCTTCCACTTATCCGGGATCGGGTCGCGGGGGCAGCAGCCTAAGCAGAGAGACCCAGACTTCCCTCTC
>JARVJO010000431.1:9149624-9181924 GCA_031762555.1 Cynodonichthys magdalenae | reverse complement strand
CACCGATCCGCCTATCGATCTCCCGCTCCATTCTTCCCTCATTCGTGAACAAGACCCCGAGATACTTAAACTCCTCCCCTTGGGGAAGGACCTCCTCCCCGACCCAGAGAGAGCACCCTACCCTTTTCCGGCTCAAGACTATAGTCTCGGATTTGGAGGCACTGATCCTCATCCCAGCCGCTTCACACTGGCCTAAACTTTTGTCCTTAATTGCTTTTTTCTTTACATTACTTTTTTTTTTAAATATATTTTAAGCAGTTTTAATACTAGTACTTTAAGACTATTAGTTGGGTAAAAAGCTTGAGCTGATACTTCTACAGAATATTTTAAACCCTAGTATATATTCTTCTACTTTAGTAATGAATGTGAATACTTCTGACACATCTGGCTGTAACTGTACTTATATTTCTCTGTAGTATTACAACTCCTAGTTGCAGTTGAGAATTTAGAGCTCATGTTTATAATTTTTCTGTACATTCAGATCCTTCAATAACCTTTAAATTTACAGATTCTCTGCCCTGCACGCTGCCTTTTTAAACTTTTTGTAGAATAAAAGTAATTGCAGTTATTTCACTGTCCTTAACATTGTTTTCATTGTGGTACAGGTGGAGGGAATAACATCAAAGATGTCCTAAATATTGAGAAGCTGCAGCTGAACGATCAAACCAACAAAGCCAGTAAAATACAGGTAATTCACCAATCTGCTGTTCAAAAACAGTAATACTTCACTGAATCTGTTCAGTAAAAGTTGTAAGACAACTTGTAGTCTTGGAGTTTGTGTGCTTTTCAGTCGGGTGAATTGAATTATAAATAGTTTTTTCACTCTCTTCTCACAGCAGACAGAGTGGGCGTGTCCTTCATGCACTTTTATCAACAAACCATCTCGTCCCGGCTGCGAGATCTGTGCTACCGCCAGACCTGACACACAGAGCTGTATCCAGCAGGTAAGAGAAGCTCAACAATCACTGCAGTTGAAACATTCCTCCTAACATTTATCTGCACACAATCACCTCCTTTTTTAAAATTTTTTTTATTTTTTCCCCTCCCATGCCTCACAAAGGAGAAAGGAAGGCGAGAGGATCGCAGGAAGTCTGGTTTAAGCAGCAGCTGACTGCTCGTCACCACTGTGCGGATTTTTATTTCTCGCTCGCATACAAAACACGCATTCACACACAGAACGTGCGGAGGCTAATTCTGCCACATAACATGCTGACAAAATACTCACACGGAGACGGTAAAGTGCACTGAGAGTCGTTTGAATGCGGGAACGTTGGAGGCGGCGCGGCACGAAAGCGGACCCACGTCGGTCGAGGTTCAGACGACGAACAGCTGACGAGGAGCTTTTTGTCTGTTTATGAACTGACAACATGACATGATCACGACGTGCATCTCATTTGGCCAGACCACTTTGCTATTTATTTTAGAGGGCGTGTGTGTGTGCATGTGGTGCAATGAACACAAACAGCCTGATATTTATTTTAGGGGAGAAAAGGTAATTTTTTTTTTTGCATTTGATTACAGTTGAAGTTGAGGGAGTGTCATCCACTGCATCTGCCAACTGTGAAGTGAGAAGGGAGGTGAAGCCTTGTGCAATACTCTGTTAAACTGTCTTTTATAATGTCAGTGTCAAAATGTTCCTTGAAAGTGAACAAAGAGAAAGCATGGTTTGTTTACAGGGTTGTCAAGATTTTTTTTTTTTTAAATAACATTGTATTTAGTGTATTATTTTTACCAAGGTGCATTATGTTTATGATGTACATTTCAGCCAGTGGTTTTATTGTACTTAAATCCCTCTGAGCTGTGAGAGCTAAAGAATGATTTCAGTACATAATCTAAATATAAAGGTAAGAATCTTTGTCCATGTCTGGGTTTTTGCTTTTTCTTTTTTTGCAGTTTTCTTTGTGATTAGATGAGGAAATAGTTTTAGATAAGCAACAAGGTCCCAATTTATATATGTATTATTTAGTGACCTAAATTTTTTATTTTCAAATTAAAATAGTACAAAACAACAAAAAAATGAAAAGTATATAATTTGAATTTTTATGCCAGCAAAATTAGGAGAGGGGTTTACTTATCATTTGCACAGCAGAGTTGTTGATTAAAGTGAAATATTTTGTTTTGCTTTACATTTAAAACAGGTCTGTACTGCAGACCATCTCACCTTGACTCCTTTAGTAAAGACATTTTAATAGAACGTCTGTAGTTTGACATGTTGCTGAAACAAAAGGGTTTTCTGAAAAAGCATCCGAATGTTAGACTATTATCTTTATGAATTCTGTTGCTTACCTTAAACTTGGAGGCTGCAACCATGCTTTTCAAACTGAATTTGAAGTTTAGATTCATCAAACTACAGGACAGATTTTCCCTTTAACTTCATCACAAAAGTATTCGTGTTTATGGCTCTTGTATTTTTTTTTGGTTTGGATGGTTTTTACCTCATTTATTGATCCTTTACCTGTGTTTGCTGTTCTCAAGTTTTTGCAGGACTCGGCACATAAATGTAAAAAAAAAAAATCGATCATTGGAGAAATCTTTATACATTTTAAATTAATGGATAGAATCTGAAAACTTTCACATTTAATGTTACACAGCGAAGCTTCTTTAAAAACTAATTAGATTTAGGCAGTGTTCACCAATCTTATGTAGCTTTTAAAGCTTTAAAAGTACAATAAAAGACAAAAGAAACACTGATCTTAAAGTTTTTTAACTTTATTTTCAGTTATAAAAATAAAATAAACAGGTTTCCAAAAAAACAAAAAAAACATTCAAAACAAATATAAAATATTCGACAATATGATGGCTTAACTGATTTAGATGTGCAGACATCTAAAACGTTTTTTAAAAATCCAGTTTGTTTTATTCTCTGTTGTCATCCTATTCTCTGATAAATAATTCCAAAACAAAACAGTGCCATGTTGCTCTTAAGGTATTTAGAGAGAAGTTCAACCAAATCTATTTCCAAGCAAGAGACTTTTCACTTAACTAAATTCTGATTTCTCTCTTCCCTTCAACCATTTATATAATTCTTAGTTATATAGCACAAAAATCAGTTTAGTTGTTTAGTCCAAATTGCCCCTCAATGCACAAATAATTAGTAAAAGTTAAACAAAGAAAATGTACAAAATGAGTGATACTCTTCAGTAGATTTAAGCACTCCTTCTTAAGGTTCCCCTCAACAAATAAGCCTGAGCTCATCTCAGAGGGTGTGTTTATGCTTGAGTCTTTGGTGAACCTTGCAGCTTACTTCCAGAAGAGGATGTTCCAAAAAAGCAGCCAACAAGGATACACCACCAAGGAAATGAGTGGGTAGACCAGAGAACCAAACAAGTGGTGGTCCAGAATGCCCTGCGAAATGACTGAAAGGAAAAGCACCCAGCCATCTTGGACACTGACGGGCATATCCTGGAGCTCTCGGAAGAAAAAGACAGATAAGAGAAGTGTGCATGCTGGGCTGAGGATGACGAAGGCGACAGCTGACAGAACCCTAAAATGAGGAGGGGGGGGGTGTATTGCATTTTTATTTGCTATGGTTGAAATATGACCAAGACTGAGAAAGTGTTACTTACTTAGGCACATGTGGTGTGACAAAAGCAGCCACAGGCACCAGGGTGAGAGCCAGGATGAAGCCCAAGGAGAAGTTGATGAGGGCCGTGCAGCCCAGCAGCACAGCCAGGTACAGCACAGCGACAAGCTTCAACACCTTCCAGCCCTGCTCAGTCCCCTCACCTGAAATCAACCTGCAACATGTGATAAAATGATTTTCTCTGCAGCAGCACAGCAACAAGGTTCAAAAGTGTCTATACTGTGCTGTAAACTGTGCATCTGTTGATTTGTGTAGGATTATCTGTTTGTAGCATGATCAACATTCACTTTAAAGCTTCTGAGAATGCAGCTATATTAAAGAACTGGGGTTACTGTGAGTTAAGTTGGAAGGGGTTACAATTTTTGTCAAAGGTACATGAAACCATATTCATGAGAAGAGTATAATTAAAATAAAATAATCAAAACATCAAAATTAATCCTATATCTCCAACTACAGTTGGACTGCCAGTATGTAAAACATTTTTTCTCCCTAAATCAGTTTGTCAGATAAAAATGTTCACTTATTTGCTCAGATTTGGGTGCAGTTTCATCAACCAATCTGCAAACAAAAATCTGAATCAGAGTCAGTAACTACCTGTGTGTGTTATGAGGCAAAGCCAGGCCGGCTGTATAAACTGCAATAGCCGTCAGGACGACCGCTTCAGTTTCAGAAACGGGGAAGTGTTCGACGGCCAACTCCTGGAAACGGACTGGCAGCAAATACAAAGCTGCTCCGGTCAGGTGGCTGATCACTAAAGGAGTCAACACTGACCGCACCCCTGGACTGGACTGCTGGGGGAGAAAAAAAGCTTATTTTTAGAAACGATATAACCAAGATTTGAATAAGTAGGGGGAAAAAATGCACTTCTTAGTCATCTACAACAGCGTCTAACCTGCTCAACATCAGCAATGCCATCCTCAGTTCTGGCTGGTGGAGTTGAAAGCTGAACCCACAAGTCTAAAGCCTTGAGTTGTAGTCAAGGTGTAAAAACGTAAGGTTCCACCTGTAACGTTCAATTTGTTACACTATGTTTTGTTACACTTAATTTCAGGTCAACTTAAAAAGGCATGAGAAATTATGATGCAAGGATACACGAAGCAGCAGGATAATGGCAAGGAGGCCGAAGGCTGGCATGTAGTATCCAATCGAGACAAAGTGGGTTAGTGATGGCATGAGGTAGAAGAAGTAAGACTGGTGAAGGCGCTCCAGGAGGTTATTCAGCTTACGATACATTCCTTCTAGCAGTCTAGGAAAATCAAAAACAAAAGTAAATTACAAACTAATTCCTGTTCACTATGAAACTAAGAGTATACACGTATTAAAACTATAGCTGACCTGCCTACAGTGGTAGCGTCAGTTTTATACTGACGGAAGCTGTTGATGCCACTAATGGTAGCAGCCTCTATGTGGTAACGTAAGAACAGGCCGTGGTCTCCCCAGGGCCGCCCGCTGGCCTGCTTCATCACCATCAGCATCATGGTCTGGACCGCATGGCTGTAGCCTGGCACACTGTCCCAGTCATTCCTTTGCAGCTATAAAAAAAAAAAAAACATCCACGCATTAAAACAAACCAGCTACATCACTGTTCTGGTGACCAAACAACACACACATGTTCACAAGCTTTTTACCCTGCCCTGGATGGTGCAAACAACTCCAATCTTCTGACAGAAAGCATAAAAGAGATTTGCTAAATCCAGGTTGGGTAACTGGCCATTGAGGCCTTCCAGCACTATGTCCAAACTGGTGATGACATCACTGCTGAGCTCCAAGGACAGGGCTGCTTGGATTGAACCGCCACGGCCTTGTAACGGAGACCATTCTATTCCTAGAACAATTATGGACATAAAAACTCAATGAAGAATACAGCCTTTTTAAAATTCTGATAACTTGTATGCTTCTCAATAACTTCAGTGATATTTATCGTTCATTTTTACCTGTAGTGTTGGTGTGGTGGTAACCCTCCAGCCAGGCCTGCATACCAATCAAATCATGCTCATTCACAAGAAAGATGATGTCCTTGGCCCAGTAAACCTGATCTATAAAACAGAGTTCTTAGAACCTAGAAATACAACTGCAACATCATCTCAGTGGTGTCTAATTGTGTTGAAGACAGAAACAAATGTTAAACTCACTTCGAAAGTAATGTGCCAAGCCAAGCAGCAGTCCCACAGCCTGGTTGTTGTTATCACCTGGACTGCAGGGAGCAGTGAGCACCAGGGCCTCAGTCCGGGGAGCTCTAGGGGCCCGAAGGATCCCATAGACATTTGTGCCTTTCACAATCTGGTGAGAAATAGTACAAAAAACATACATTTAAAAAGTGAGGAGCATGAAAAAGTGGAAAAAATGTTACGTGGTTTCTGTAACAAACTCACATATCTCTCCTTATTTTCATCGGGGAATGGTAGTGTGCGAGAGAAGGTCTGGGTGAACACCTCCAACCCTCGAGCCTGCATGGTTTTCACCAACCAATCCACCGGCATCCCACTGCAAAACATAAAAAATAGATTTAAATAGGACCAGTCATTATTAGGAATGAGGAGAGACTGAAATAACACAACAAAAACATACCCAACTTTCTTCTTGTGAGCGGCAAACTCTCTGGCTGTGGCAAGGGCCCTCTCCCCTGCAGGAAACCGCTCCTCCACCATGGTGGACCCCATGGCATTCTCTGACATGTATGTTCGCAAGGTGAACGGTTCAAATGCCAATCCCATGAACCAGCACACACCGGCACAGTAGCACAGCACACTGGCATGTAGAGGGGGAAGACAAAGCATATGCAGTATTATAAAGAATGACAAAATATATGGGTGCAAAGCAGATTAAAGCACATCAGTATCTGATTCTCACCAGATTGGAGCATTGAGGCGGGTCAACATGCTGATCAAAGCCCGTCTTCTGTTTGGGTCTGACAACAGTCCCATGATGCCAGCTTTACCTTGATCTTTCTTGAAGCCTGGGTTTACCGGAACCTTAGAAACACCCACAGACAGAGCAGCTAACAAATATGATTTATATTCATTACTACTGCTAGAGTGAGCAATAACTGAACTAAAATATGGATAAATTGAATATTTTCAAACGCTGCAATAAACACATGACCATTATTACTTTAACTTTTCTAAAAAATTAAGCATTTTGCTCAGCCATTCATTGTCCCACACAACAGCAGTAGCTTCCTGCTAGCTTGTTACGTGCACAGGCTTCCTGAAACTGTAAATATTTCGAAGCACTGACTTCTATTTATAGGAACTTTTGATACGAATTATATACGGTGTTCGGTTAATTAAAACGTATAAAAACATACCAAAAAGTGGTCACATTCGCCCGCTTCTTCAGGAGGTGCCTAATGTTTGCAAGTTCCTTGTTCCTGTGGGAACACTAATGGTGCGGACCAACTTCCGCTCTAGAATTTCGTCCACAATCCTCAAACTCAAAATACAGAGGAAATTTGTTAAATCATTGAGGGTTTTTTTGTACTCACATACTTTATTAGATTATACACATTCATTTTCTTATTAATTTTAGTAGTTTCTAATCTTCAAAGTCGGTTATCAGATAGTTTCAACTCAATATAACCTTAGCTTCATGATCAATATAAACAATTGTTTATCAAACCTTCTATTTGCTTCTGGACATATTAAATGACAGAATATGATGATAAACATAATATAGTAGTGAAACATGGTGGTGCATTCCTGATTGTGTTTGTTATCAGTCAATGGTGTTATACAGATGCTGAAAATCTCTGTCTCTTTCAGTGTTTAATAATTTATAACAATTTTACGGCCTTGGAAAAAAAATATAAGGAATAAAAACGTTTTTTTAAAATGACTCAAATTTAAATTGACATATTTATTGGTACAGTCGGGTATCTACAAAAGTACAAAGAAACAGTATGAATGAAGACAAAGAAAAAGCTGTTCACATATTAACAGTTCAGATATTCTCATTTTCATCACTCTCTGGTGAGCACCGAGGCTTCCTGAAGATGCTGCCTCACCACCTCATCCAGTACTTTGCTCACACCTTTACAAGCAGTCATTGCAGCTTCAATAAGTGATTCCAGGTGATCCTGATGAAGTCTGGCATCCATCTGAACAAGAGCAATTTGTCCTCCTCTGGGCAGCAGCGCTAAAGCCAAAGAGCTCACTCCTCCACTCTCCTCTGCGTAGCAAAGGTCAGCAAGAGGCGTCTCATCTACGAAGCCCACGGTGCAGGCGCACACGTAGTCTCGCATGGGGATGCCAGCATCAATCACAGCCAGGGTGGCAGCATTCACACACACACTGTAATTTCCTCCATCTGACTGAAGAATCTGAAAAAGTGAAAATATATATACATTTTTTAAAAATCACAATATTCGTTTGTTTCTCCAACAGGAGGTGACATGATAAACTTTCATTTTAAGCTGTACCTTGACATAAATATCAATTTGGGAGCGAGGGAAGAGCTGGGTCATCACAGCAGCTTCAAACGTCTGCTTCAGGTGGAGGCTCATCTCGGTGGATTTGCGGTCTCCATGTGGTCTCCTCTTCCTCTCCGCCGTGCTGAATGTGGCCATGCTGTACTGGCAGTTGATAACCGCTCGGTCGTGGAGGGTCCGACTTCTAGAACCACGCATCTAGAAGTAACAGAGATTGTAACATCAGACCAACTGCACAACTACAGATGCTGTAGCCTAATCCGGACTGTAAACTCAAATAAAGTTAATTTAAATGGCTCACCAGCTGATCGTTATTTCAAAGGAAAATATTTTCTACAAGAAGTTACACATCTAATAACAACAATAATTATAACTATAAGTATATTAACTTAAGTGGGGAAAATATAAACATTATTAAAATGTTACAACACAATTTAGTGACAAAAAACTTGAGTATGGAGAGTCCAAAAAATTCCCAAATCTAACACTGATACATCTACTGAATGTCCAGCAGGGTTAGACTGAGGACCAGGACAACTAATTTGACAGATCAGACATGCTTTGGCAGCACAGTAGATCTGTACAGATTAGGTAGAAAACTTTTAATGCTTTGGTTATTCAGTGTATTAAATTGCAAAACTGCAATAACTTATGTTGTAAAATCACACATTTAAAATTTAAATGTCAGTTGATCTCATATGGACTACCATTGATTTAATTAAGGTTTAACGAGCTGCTTTTCACTTAAACTATGACACTGTCTTAGAAATTAAATTTTCACCCTGTAGCACAGTTGGTTCAGTTTTGACTCTAATTTTATTGGCTCATTTTTGCACAATAATGCAGTCCTTATAAAATGTAAGAGGAGCCAAAAACTAAATATGCTAATGCTAGTATGGCTTAGGCTAATTTTGTTACTGTACTTCAAGAACTGATGCTAATATCATATTAGCATATGTGTAAAAAGCTTTATAATCTGTACTGCTATGAAAACTTGTTACTTCAGTGCCTTATCTTTATGAAGTTAATGCTCATGCATTACCTCCTTCAAACACCGACGCTTCTTACCTCATGTGGACCGTAAACCACAGCCAAAGCCTTCGTGTTTCCCTGTTCTAAATACGCAGAACCGTCAGCCTGAGCGAACACACCCATGCGGGCCTGAACCTTCCGCAGCTCGGTGGCTTTTCTTCCATCCAGACGGTATCCCTGATCAGACAGCAACTCCAAGCCCGCCATGTTTCCGCAAACTTCACAGCAGCAACCGACAGCGCCACCACGTGCCCTCCGCTACACTACATTACCCATCAACCACTCGTAAAAACGACTACGGCAAGTCCAAAGCGCAAAAACGCTTAAAAATTGGGTCGTTTTATATCAAAATTTATGTAGGATTAAATTATAGCTCCTTCATTGGGACAGTTTCTTCACGTAGTATTACACACATTTTAGACAGCTAGCTGAAATATTTTTTATTCGTATAAGTCTATCTTCCCACTTCCAATTCATATAAAATATTAATTTTGTTCCAAAGGGGATTAACAAGAGTGTAAAATCCCATTTTCTCCTGAGACCTCTGGTAATCTGTAAATCCATATTAAAATCAACTCACTAGCAAGGAAGTTAAATGTGAAATAGGTGGAAATGCAGGAGGAAACAGGAGGCTCAATGATGAGATTACCAAACTTCAACACTTTTAAAAATAAAATTTATTAGCATCTCTAATGTGTATAAATAAAAACAAATATGTAACAATGCATATATGTATAATGTAATGAGCTTAACAATAACAAAGTTACATGTGATACAAAGGAGCAGTCATTAGTTTAGCCAGTGTATTGTTGGGAAAAACTGTACTTCCAAAATTAAGCCTTCAAAGAGGTATATCTAGTCGTGGCAAATCTACATTCTTTCATAAGAATGAAAATGTTTGTGGTGAGTAACTGAGAGAAAATAATCTATTAGCAGTTCTACCTTTGTCTTAAAAACATCTTTCATTTAATACATAAAATCAAATAAGAGTTTATCCTTTTTTAGGTTGAACTATGAATGTTAAGGTGTAAAGCCTCAACATTATTCACAATGACCTCTTCAACTTTACAAAACACTCAATAAAAATCTAAAAATGATTTTACTTGACTCTTATTCCACTTACTCAAGTCGCCTTGTTTCAAAGACTTGTAACAAAAGGGTCCAAATGCAGATCTCAAATCTAGGGACAATAAGACTAATTTTAAACACAATGGGGAAAACAAAACAAAAAACAAAACAGCAAATAAGAATTTTAACATGTAACTAATCAACCCAAATGGATCTGATAAAAAAATAGTGAATATGAATTTTAATAATAAAAGGCCAATGAACTTCTGAGATGGCTTGATCAGCCTGAGTCAGAACAAAAATATAAATAAAAGTAAAAATGAATGGATGATTTTGTGGGGTTTGAGGACTTGGCTCTCCTAAGGCAACCAGCTACGAAAGGACAGGACCTCTCTTCGTGGGTCAACAATTTTTTTTCTATTTGGTCATGCTTTAAACCATCAACCATCATGATTAAAATGTCTTTAAATATTGACAGATATGCACATGAGTCCAAATCTACTTGTGTCTGCTGGTTTCAACTAAACTGGATGTGGACAAAGCAGATGGCAAACAGGAAAAACACAAAACCCACTCAATGTGTATAAAACTGCTAAAGAGAAGTCAGTTATAGTACATTGACTAGTATTGGCCACAGTCAGTATTTCTTCCTTTTTTTCCAACAACATAAAAACAAACAAAAACAAACAACAAAAATACTAAGCACATTTTAGTTGGGATAAAAAATATCCAAGACTAACTGCCTTCAAATTTAAAAAAAGAAGAAAACAAAAGTGATGTGTCTGATTAGATATGTAGGTGTTTGCGACAGTGAAAGGTTATTGACACTCAAGGGTCATGACAACTTCATTCAACCTTGTGGAATGAAGGGACTTTGTAGATCTGAAAAAAGAAAAAAAAATAAGATGGTCTCTGCTCCATCCCAAGTCCTTTAAGAGTGCAAAGATCCCCTTATTTTCCCTGATATATCCACGTTCTTGTGTCTCAAAACTCGGCAAACTCCTTTGCACATTTTTCCGTTAAAGAAACACGGATTTCCTCTTCTTCGTAGTCATCAAAGTTGCTTGTGTCACCGGGACCTCTGCACTTTGGTATGAATGGAGCTTCAACCTGCAAGAGCAAGAGGTGTATTCATTTTACAGGGTTATACTGCCTGGCACAGGAGTGGGAAATTGCTTCGCAGAAAAAAAAATCCAAAGCACCTGGAAACCAGTAAGAACTTTTTAAGGGAACACACTATATCCAATACACAAAAACACAAAGAGCAGAAGTTGAAAACTAATCAACCTCAGAGCTCATTATTGGGTCATCCATAAATGTTGCAGCTCTAAAGATCCTCTATATTTTTTATTCTTTGTAAATAAAAATAACTTAAAGCCAGTGAACAAGTATTCAAAACTGTAAAAGGTTAAGCTCACGTTTCTGAATAAAAACTCAATTTAAATTTAAATATTTAGTGTGCCATTTCTCCAGACTTGCCAATCCACCTCCATCAACTCTATTTGCTAAACACAGGTGTGTGTTTGACTGTCACAGAAAAGACAGAAACAGAGACATATTTCATGTTTGGTGCAAACTAGCACATACCTACATATTTCTTTTATAAATGTCAAAAAAATACATGTCTAATTAAATTACATTTCAAGTAAAAAAGTCAAGTACAAAAAAAATAAATAAAAAGAGAGCAAAATGAAAAACACTACATAAAACATCACTAGAATATGTGCCTAAAAGGAATCATTGCCATAGAGGACAAGATGAAAAAATAAAACTGTTGAAACATCTTAAATTTACTTTAAAAGCAAAACATTACAAACAATTAAACATAAATTAATAATGAAAAATAAAAAACTTGATTTGTATAGTGTAAAATTATGTCAAAATGTGTCTGCTGTCTTACCTTTCGTTCATAAATTGCGATCCAGTCTGTTGTTGCGAACCATTTGTGACCCTTGATGTCGCTGACGCCGTTCTTCAGGTTGCCGTAACGTTTGGTCAAATCTACCTGCAGCAGGTTTCTCAACAGGTCCTTCAAATCGGAGCTGAAGTGGGAGGGGAATCGTACCTGTGAAATACACAAATATTTGTAGCTACCCGTTATAATAATTTAGCTTTTATTTCCACTTCCATCTGTATAAAAAAAGAACATTCTCATTCAAAATTATACAACAAAAGATCCTTTAAAAGAGCACCCCGCTTACCTTTCCAGACACGATCTTTTCATAGATTTGAATCGGCTGATCTGCAAAGAACGGAGGGTAACCAGCTGCCATTTCATAGATGAGAACTCCGAGTGCCCACCAGTCCACAGCTTTGTTATAACCCTAAAAAAACAAACACATTTTCATGTAGCTCAAAAATAAAAGAAAAAACAACAGCACTTTCCCCACTCAGAACTAAATTACACAATTATTCCCAGTTCTTAGTGTTCCTTGTTAAGATGTATTTTTAAACTTGAGGGGATCTTTTTATATGATTCCTACATCCAATTACACTAAACAATACTGTCCAAACAGAGCAGGTCTGTTTCAACAAATAGCTTGTTTTTTTTGTTTTTTTTGCATTAAACTGATCTATTTTGCACCACTAGTCGTCATGTCTGATACATTTTGAAAGTTTATTTTGCATTTTTAGCAGCTGTCAAAAATACATTTGATGTAGATTTCTTTAGTGAAATAAGGGATTATTCCAATTTAAAAGACGGTCCTAAACACTTATTCATTTAAAAGTTATCTATTTTTTCCTTTTTATAGATTATGTATAAGGTGAATATTAAAAACAAAACCATTTTAAATTTGTACCTTGCTGAGAATGATTTCAGGTGCCAGATATTCTGGTGTTCCACACAACGTCCAGGTTCTGCCTTTTACTCGTTTGGCAAATCCAAAGTCTGTCACCTGGAAGTCAAGAAGACAAATTATATTCTCAGCTCCCAAAAGATGAAGAGATGAGACAGCAGCATGGCTTCATCCATTGCATTTTCGCTCACCTGAATGTAGCCGTGGTGGTCAATGAGAAGGTTCTCTGGTTTCAGATCTCTGTAAATGAGGTCTAGCGAATGCAGATATTCAAAGGTCAGCACTATCTGGGCAGCATAAAATCGTGCGTGTGGTTCACTGGACAAGAAACAAAATGTTAAACTTAGATGCCACTGTGCTTTAGATTTTAGCATTCAGTACCTAAAATAATAAAGCTTACCTGAACCTTCCAATTCGTCTTAAATGTGAAAACATCTCTCCTCCTGGAACGTACTCCATTACCATGTACAAATTAGAGTTGTCCTACAGATACAATTAAAAAGGACAACTAAATATTCCAGTCAATTAAATAAAGCAATTTCAATTTCTAATTTTTAACTTAAGCACACGGTACCTTAAATGCGTACTCAAGTTTGACGAGAAACGGAAAGCTCACTGCTTGCAATATTCTCTTCTCATTTAATGTGTGTTCTATTTGCTTGAGTTTCACCACCTGACAGACACAGAGATAAGATGGCCTCATAAGACAATTCTCTTTTACATTAGAGGAACTCTGAAAGCAAAGGCAGCTTTTATCTATTAATATTTTATATGACTCAAGTCCCCAAACTAACCCCTTAATGCAACGCATAAAGGTTAAGATGAAGTTTTTAAAAGGATAAGCAGTCATTTTGTTGACTGGGGTAAGTAGCCCCCAACTTTTATTGACCCTAAAAATTTACTGCTTGTGTCAACTTTGACAATTCTCTTTGAAGTCTTCTAAAGTTGCCACTGACCTTCTGCTTGTCCAATATTTTCATGGCAAAGAAGTGCTCTGTTCCTTTGTGTTTTACCAGCATGACTCTTCCAAATGAGCCGGTACCCAGGGTCTTTATCCTGTCAAAGTCATCTAGGCACGTTGTGCACTGCAAAAACAACTTCAAGTTAATACACTATTTACAAAAGACTGGAAAAGGTCACGTTCAACTGCTTATCTGGCTGACCTGTGGGGGGCATTCCCATTTTCGTAAGAAATCTTCTTTGGCTTTGGCTAGGAACTCTTTTACTAAAAAGAAAAAAGAAAAATAGAGTGCAGAGCTTAAGACTTGGGACACAACAAAACTTTGGTTACACAAACAAACAGCATACTTAGGGGTTATATTTAATTTAGCAAACACAACAAAGAGAAGGGAAATGGAAGAAAAGTTGGGATTTTAAATTAAATTGTAAGTGAAACAAGTAAAACACAGGCAGAGTCACAACTCTCATCTGGATATAAAATGAAAGGTATTATAAAAACCATCACCGGTTTGTCTAAAGAGAAGGCAAAACACAAACACAAGACAAGAACACTCACAGGCAGACAAGTGATGCATGCCAAGAAACTCTGTGTTCTCTGTTATTTATTAGCCTCATTCAAAATAAAAAAAAAATAAAAAACACTTAAAAAAAGCACAAAACGTAAATTTTTCTAGGCATCTTGAGCATCACTTATTCAGTTTTTAGGGACTGCTAAACACAGCTTAAAAAAGAAGAGCAAAAACAAACCAATGTATGAGAAACACAGCAGACCGTGGATATCCAGATTGAGAGTATGCAAACAAATAACAAACCAAACAATTATGAATAAAATAAAGTATAATTCAAGCACAATTTAAAAACAGGCACATCTAGCAGGTTTTCACAATGAAACTAATGCAGTTCTGGTCATCTTTTTTCAGGAATCAGCATACCAAAAGTCTCTACAGATCACCATGGTTTTGCAGGAACAATCACCCACATGGATGGAATGATACAGAAGAGAAGACAGAGAGAAATACAGAGTTCATGTACAAAACAACAAGTAAAACAGCAACAAACAAGAAGCATGTGTTGTGAACAGAAGCAAGAACAATGAGGAAACCATTGACAGTCATCTGAGGAATTTAGGCACAGACTAATTGTCTATCATGGTAGTCGAAGAACCAGTGAACCAGAATATCATGTTTCACAAATTATGCCATGCACAATAGAACAGATTGAAAAGATAACACACCTAAAACATATTAAACAAAAGGTGTTCCAAGACATTAGGACTTCAGAAAACTTAGGACTGATTGTTATTTGCCGTTTAGTATGACTTTATTATGTTTGAATAAATCTAAAATTGTGATAAAAGTGCCTAGAAACAAAACTGATGCAAAAAAAGCAGATTTTAAAAAGTATGCAGATAACTGAGTATTTGTAATTCAAGATTTTTCTTTTCTGGGTTTTGTGTCAAACTGAAGATAATAGCTTTCATTATCAACTGAATTTAAAAATGTCTTTAGTCTTGAACTTTGTTAAACTAAGAAGACTGTCCAAAACATAATTATATGTGAAGCAGAAATTATAAAAAAGTTCTGCACTTTTTTCTTATTAAATCATTAGAACTACTCTTCTACAAAAGCATATTGTTTACACCAATAAGCATCTAATACTCACACCCAGACCATTTTAAACAGTTTAAAAATATAAAAGGTTTAGCTTTTGTAGCTTATGGGAAAGAGCTCTAAAGTTTCCACACTTAGACAAGTATCTCAGGGATCAATGCCAACATTCAGCCGAGCAGAACATGGTTGAGGTTTGCCGCCTGTCCTGAAGCATTCCAGTGTGAACATTGTACATGGGCACTGTCTAATAAAATAGGTGTCACAACAGCAACTGTTAAAGCCCGCTGTCCGCTGTGAGTGTGCTGAAGCGTTCCAGCCAGTGACATCTATATACAGTAAACACGGGAAACATGGCACTGTAGGTTACCGGGTCATCTTGTCAGCAGAGGCTTCAACCCCAGACAAATCTGTAGCTCGGGCCAGTATGTCAGCTTAAACAGGTTTGATAGTTAGCCACAACTCTAGATCTAGGGATCACAGCTGAATTCAAAACAAAAGCTTGCTGCTATAGATACCATTACCGATCTGATTATTTCTATCTGCTTGTGAACTGCTGTCTGTTCACAGATCAACAAACTCAAAACATAAAGTGATGTTACTCTAAACAGATTTGACCTGCAGCAACTGTATTTTTAAGAAAACAAAACTTTATGAACTAGGTTGAACAATCCCATTAATTTCAAATGAACAAGAAATCCTCATAACTTCTGTGTTCACATGGAGGCACAGGGAAACAGTAGTGATTTACAGCGGTGAAGTGGTCAGATGCACACATCAAGGTATGCAAGCCTAAAGTAACACTATCCCAGGTTGAGTTACGTCAAACCTTTCAAAGCTTGTAATACTCCTTATCCTCTGACGAAGGTCTGATGAAGAGCTGCTCCAGTCAATGACAAGCGGAGTGTGAGAAGTGAACCCTGGTAGACGTCTACCACAACCAGATTAGGGGTGGGTGAAAGGGTGTCAAAACAAAGTAGCATGACTGAGGTGCTGTTTACTTCATAAACTGGACAGGCAGCAGTTTTATGAATGAGAAAAGGGAATGTGTCATTTCTTCTCCATATTTGGTTGTGGTGCTGAACAGAGGGACGGCTTTGTTTATGTAGCCAAGAATAAAATGTGGCAGTGAGGCCCGGGGCGGAAAACAGTCCCCACTCTCTCTGCCTTCAAATAGAATTTAATGCCTATTTATGACAATTATTCACGGGTCTGTGGTTTATTGCTGCAGATTTAGGATCATCGGAGCAAAGTTTGTGTCTGACACAGCTGGCTGTGCTATGAAGAGCCTGCAGCCAAAACGCACAGCAGGAACCACATTCCTCACAGTTAGAAGTTCAAGATGACATCGAGCCTGCGGTGTTGGGATGGAGCTCGACTTTGGATTTTTAACCTGTATCTTAAAAAAAAACACACTGACATGAAAAGACTGCAAGCTGTGGCTAACTTAACGGGCCTCAACAGCTACCACCATCAAGAGGGAATGAAGGGCCTTCTGAGGGCTAATCCCCCCTCCCCATTAGAGCTAAAGTTAGCAAGTTAGCTGGTTTAAAGTTTTATCATTTCCGAGTTCCAGTGGACATGCAAACGCCCATTAAACGCTTGAAACTGGCAGCGTTTGTAGAATCATCAAGAAATAGCTTTGACAACTCCTCCATATGCTTTAACAGCCTGTTTACACTCCAAGTGCTCTCCCCCCCTCCCCCGTGGATGCCAAGACAGACTTGTGCCCTAGCCTGGACTATTTGCTAATTTTAAACGCAAAACAAATAACACTTTATGGAGGCTTGGTGGAACGCGCCAAAAATAGGAGCAACCAAAACACGACCAGCTTAAGCAAGCAAGAAATAGCAAACAGGACTCACCGCTCTCCAGCTCGTTACCCTTCTTGGCGGTGGCAGCGTTCCCCATGGTGTGGAAGACACGGCGGACGCTCCGAGGAGATGGCGGCGGCTAGCTAACCTTCCAGTTGATGTTTTTTTCGAGGTCTCTCAAACAGGAGAAAAGCAAACCGATACAAATATTAGTCGGTTCAGAAGTGAGGAAATAATGTACCGTAACCCTTCTGTCTGCCCTTTCACTCTTCCCCACTAGTCTCCCCCTCCTTTCCCTATGAAATATTTCCGCTGCTACTTCAGTGATGTCTGCTCGGTTGACATGAAGCTAGCGGTCACTTGTGTTTAAGTTTATGGCAGGCCGTTGTACCATATAAGCAAATAACAGCTCTCTCAACTGTTGTAGTCATATCATTCCATCTATTCAATTTTGCCATTCTTGCTGTATTCAAAAGTTAAATTGAAGGTATTTAAATGAAGGAATTGAAAAACTAAATATATCTACAAATTTTTAAAACATCAAGAAAAAGTCAGCCTATTTTATTACCAGTACATTCTTGTCATCTGGAATAAACATTGTGCTTATCTAAGATAGAGGAACTAGCAACTAGAAGATACTTGCATTTTTGAACTCTATATCACCATTGTCACTATAATAAAATTAAACTTAGGACTAGCCACAAGGGGATCATATATTATTGGGAAGTGATGCAACTCAATAATCTAGGTAGAAAAATCTAAAAAAAAAAAAAATGTTGAATAGGTCCTTTGGATGAATTATTTTTACAAAGAAGAACCAGATTACCTACTCAACTATTTTTTAGATATCTGAATGTGAGTTTTTCATTATAGGACTTCTATTTTTGTAGACACACACAATCTTTGTTCTAGAAAGAATGTACTCATATTGACATGCAACTCTGTAATGTGGATCCACATTTAAAATAAACTAAGTCTGAATCCAATGATTACCACATGGAAGATTATGTAATGGAGCTACACTAGAATGGTTGTAATCTGGGTATGTAAACAAATATAATACAAGTGGACATCTGTAGAAGCCTTATTTACTCATTTTGAAAAATCAAAATGATTTATATAACAACTTTCTATTTTATTTCATTGCATTCTATTTCTTGCCACGCTGCTCTGAGATTCCTCAGGGATAGTTTTCATACATTTAAATGATAAAATGTCTTACCATACTTTTGGTTTCCTCTATTTGTGCCTAGAACTGTTAGATACATAGACACGGTGTTCCTTTTGAAGTTATTTATTAATTTGAATGGATGATCCAGATTTGTCAGATAATCATGCAAAACAATGTGAATTATGTGAACACTGAAGCTGGTTTCATAGAATTTAAAGCACAACTCTTATAAACATATAGCCTACTTTACTACAATTCCAGCTTTTTTTCCTGACCACCAGAGGCATTATATGAAGTAAACATATCTCCTCACAGTGTGATGTTGATGTTTTTCATTTTCATCATAGCTCTGTTTACTTACAGGATTTCGTTTGTAACTTTTGTGTCAGGCTGTTGGAAAAAACAAGCTATTCATTTAATCATGTTGATAGACAAATTGCTATTTTATTTATACACTTTCAAGGAGAAAGTTCAAGGACATTTGTATCTCTACTCAACTGATAGAAATCTGTATATGCTGCATACAAAGTAATTTAACTACAACTTTCACAAAACTGGTCAAGCCAAATTTATTCCCAAGAACTATTGTTCTGGGTTAGCACTGAAAAAATATCTGTAGTTTTGTGTTTGTGTGTGTCATAAAATATTAATTAGTTTAATTTTCAATATAATATGATGCATTTGGTAAATTATTGTTCTATAGGAGTAAAATAATAATAAAAAAAACATGCAACTAAGTTAATAGAACTTTTTAGGGGATTTGTCCTCCTCTTCCTCAATTCCTCTGACCTCTGGCATACCGCAGGGATCCATTCTGGGGCTTGTTCTCTTCTCACTTTACATGCTGCCATTAGAACCTATTATCACACGCCATAATTTGTCTTTCCATCTATATGCAGATGATTTGTAAATCTATCTGCCAGTCACTCCCAATTCCTCTCTTAGTTTTAACTCCATTGTCAGCTGTTTTAATGACACCAAACATTGACTGTCTCCTTTACTTAAATAATAACTAAACTGAAATCATTTTGTTTGATGCGTCCAGTAACTCATCTAACATCTCTGTCTAGGTCCTTCACTCCCCCACTTGAAGCTTGACTGCAACTTAAAGCTTAATAAACAGATTGATTCTGTTGTGAAAACAAGCTTCTTTCAGCTCCGACTGTTTTCTAAAGCCCAGCTTAGTCATAGTGATCTGGAGAAGGCCATCCATGTCTTTGTGAGTTCTGGGCTTGATTATTGTAATGCTTTATATGTTGGAATTTATCAGTCTTCCATCTCTCGTTTACAGTTTGTAAAAATCTCTGCCGCTCGCCTGTTAGCTAACACATAAATATGAACATATCACTCCTGTCCTCTCTGCTTTGCACTGGCTCCCAGTTCAGTTTAGGATTCAGTTCAAGCTGTTGTTTGTTTTTAAAGCTGTGAATGGCCTTACACTGTCCTCCATTTCAGAACTTCTGAAAATCCAACAGCCCAGTAGAGCTTTGCAGTCTGCCGGTCAACATCTGCTCGAGGTGCCTCGCTCTAAGTGCCAGAAATGGGGGGACCGGTCTTTCTCTGTTGCTGGCCCAACAGCGTGGAATAGTCTTCTCTTTGAGTTGAGTGCCACCTCTGACCTGGTTCTGGTCAGAGTCAAACCTATTTATTTAAAAGGGCATTTGATGTTTAACTTTTAGTATTTTATATTTCTTTAACTTCTTTTATTGTAGTTGTGTTTTAACTTGCACTGATTTATTGTGACCTGTTTTTATTTGTTTTATCTTGTGAAGCATTTTATAAATAAAGTCTATTATTATTATTGTTGTTGTTGTTCTTAACATTAAGTGGAAGCACATGATACAGCTGTTCCAAAAGGGTAAATAACCCAAACAGTAACCTGCTTTGTATAAGGCAGCATTTTTATTTAGATGAGTCTGAAAATAAGTTTGAACTTTTCAAATTTTGGGTATACAACCTCAGCATTATCACACACACCCTTTAATGACTGCATTTAAAACAAGCCCATTGTTTTGAACTAACTACTAAGTATAGCATATTTGATTAATATCCAAATTCTTGTCAGATTGGAGTTAGAGTGACAAGAAGATATCTTAGCATGCCAGTTTTTCAAATTCTTAAGGGGTTGAAATTCTGCAGTATTTTGGTCTCTCAGAACTTATCACTCATGTTTGTGTTCATCCAGAGGGAAAAGGCTCCAACCTTTGAAGTTTTTTTTCCATCAGCTGCATTTTGGAGAAATGGAGGCCTTGCAACATATCTCCACAGCTGTTAGTTCACCTCCACAGGAGGGGCCCCGAGGCTATAATGCTGGAGAGCATGACCTGCATTGTATGCTATGAATCAGGCTATTGCTCCTGAGAAAACAAGCCTTTTTGTCTCACAGGCTCACATAGCTAAAGCCTTCTAAGAGCTTAAATGGTTGCTCAGAAACTAATTTTCTTTAATCCTGTTTTTGCCTGTTTATTGTTAATGACCAGAAAGAATTCACTGGCCTACAATTTTAGTAAAATGATGTTATATCATGTTTTTATTTTTTTTTTACTTTAAAATTTGACTTTTGGACTGAACATTTGTGATTATCATTATGTATAATTTCAGAATCAGGTGGTTGGTTTGATCAAAGATGTCCACATTCATATGTCTTGTTATCTGAAAAAAGAAATATCTTCACTCCATTTTAATGTAAACCCACATCAGTATGCCACCCTTTCTTGTCCATGGCTCCTCATATCTTTACAACATAAATGAAGGCAGCCCTGAATATATGCGCCCCAGAGGCGGAAAGTGCCTCCCTTGCTTGAAATACTGGCTTATTTGTACTTTGTCATTTCAGGAAATATACCAGAAAACATCCACGGCCCTCACCACTGGACGTGTCTGTGATTTAAGAGTAACACTCTTCTCATCCAGCACAATAGAGCCCTTTCATCGAATCAGGGGGACTCCTGATTCATTGGCAATCCTTGCCAACTTTTTAGCCCTTCTTAGAATCAAGCATGCTCCTATTATTAAAACAAGAGCCAGATCCTTTAAGTGTTACAAATGATTTGGAGTTCACTTTCACCATACAGCCATAGACTGTATAAATAAGATGGATATGGCCACAGTGACGTCAACAGTTTGGAAAATTTGAGCTTTATTTTTTATTTTTTGTGCTGCAGTCTTAATCTTTTGGAATTAAATGTGGCAAACCAGACTGCGTTAATCACAAGATTTTCCAACAATACCCTGCTTCATCATGTGTTTACATTAAATTACATCATCATTTGAGAGCTTTAATGTTATGGTGAGAAGAAGAAATCACTAAAGTGATATTCTCAAGACACATCTTCTGTCAGTGAGAAAGGTACCCTTAATGGCCTCCTGTCAGGGAGGTTGAGTTTGTGGTTCTTAAGAGCCTTAAAGGCCATGTCACACTAGACAACTTATGCCAAGTTATGAAACATTTCTTATTCTAAATAGTTAATAAAAGTTATATACTTGATCAATTTGTTCGAATTACATTATGTACACGCCGAAAAAAGCTTCATGTTGATTTTTTAAATTACGTCTTCAATGTAGATGTCTTTAAAATGTTCATAAGTTGGCATAAGTTGTCTAGTGTGACAGGGCCTTTACTAGTCCTATCAGGTCCTTACACCTGTTATGAAGTTTTTATTTAAAAAAAAGCTGCATTAATCATAAGGAATTACAAGAACAGGAAATGAAGTTACCTTAAAATCGATTCATTGAATAATTGCTATTAATGTGAAAATAATGCAGAACATTATAGATCATTTAGGAATGATTTCATGACCGCATCTGTGCCTATACAGCTCAGTGTATTGAACATTGCATGTACAGCTGCAGTGGTTGAGACAGCAGAACTCACTGCTCACATATCATGAGTCTAATTACCATCAGCATGTGGGATGGGAGGTTCCCTCTTCACTGACAGACTCAACCAGCTGTCACATTCTGATAAGGTGTCTGCTGCTTGGTTTTCTCTTTGAGTGCAGACTTACAGCAAAACTACAAAATTACATTTTTCTGTGGTAACTATGTGCACACATCCTTTGGGGGTTTTGTATCTTGGGTTTATTGGTTTGTCTTAGAGTGGCGTTTTATTCACCATATAGTTGTTAGAGTTTTAGTCTCAGACTAAATAAAAACATAAAGAATGTATGAACCACTTGCAACATGTTCGTAGTGTACCCGACTGTCTCACAGTGACTGCTGGAGATAGACATCAGCAACCACTGTGACCCGGAAAGGAAATAGCTGGTAAAGAAAACTGATAGATGGGTGACATGGTGATATAGCCTAATGGTTGTATGGGTTGAATATAGAAATTTATATACATTATAATGATATGGTTTATTAAGGGGCAGAGTTTGATTGGCTTACTGCAACCTTGAATTGGAACTGATCAGTCATTTTTTATGCTTGTTAGGTTTAAATTTTTTTTGGACAAACTGTGGAGTTTAATAGATACCGTAAATAAATTTTGTATTATATTAAATATATTTTATATATGTTTACTTTTTATGTCTGTCTGTTTTTGTTTACCACTTTTTAAATATGTTTGAAATGAATGTAATTATATATATATATATATATATATATATATATATATATATATTGATTGCATTATTTTCCTTAACAAAGGTACTTTTAAGTCTATAAAGTTACACCTCATATTTATTTATTATAGCCACATTTATTATATATATTACACAATTAAAATACTACCATCCTTTGGAAATTTATATCATGTTTTATTTTTAAATATCAATAATAACAGAAAAAAATCTGCAATTACTAATTATAAACTATTGTTTAGCCAGTAAGACATGATGGTATATTTTTGTCCACAAGAGGGCAGCATATTTCTTTTGTAAATTCTGCAAAGACAACTCATGCAAAAAAACTGTGCACTCATGTTTTACCTTGGCCACCATTTTAAGGAGTTGATTTAATTTCTTGGTTTAAGTTCACTCCAGTCAGTTCTGTGAACTCAGTTCAGTAGATTGGATTTGTCTGATGTGAGTCTGCTGGTTGGGGGAATTTAAGACTACAAGGTTTTCTCTCCTTTCTGTAGCAAACATGGGACTGTGTGTCCTGTTATAGAGCTGTGGCAGATCTGCTGGTTATAAAAAGCACTTTAGATTGACAACTGCCCAAGGTTATACTTTCTCAGAAAACATTAGAGCTTCATTTTATTTTGCACAGAAAATCAACACTTTTTTGTCTCCCCGTTGAATAGGATGATCATCTACTGTAGATCTGTTTTCATTCTTTTCTAATCATTTCTACCCTCCTTCCTTTTTCTTTTTTTTCTTCTCATCAAAGCACGAGTCATGTTCATCCCTGCTGACCAGCTGCCCTTCATATTGGCTGTCTTATGTTTATTGCAAACAGGCTCAGTTGCTCTTCAAAGGGAATGATTCATGCCCTTAAACGATTGAATGAAAAACCTCATGTACCTTGTTTTCAGACTTGATCTATTTAAAACTGCAGCATGTGCTCCATTTTTTGTACATAAATGCGTAATTTTAATCCCAATTTGTTGCCATGACAACGCTTGCATGTTCGCCTATTTATTGGTACAAAACCCATGAAAGACTTAACACCATTTCCAGCATTTTTTCTTGTCGCAGCAATTGAAATATTGGGCAGAGTGGCTGTATTCCAGACACGCCCTGCTTCACATTCACACAGGAGCTGCCTTGTACAACCACAGATTTCCTCTGTTGGCTACCGACCAACTCTACTCTAGTGGTTAGGGCTTGAGTGGCTTCCTCCACAGCACATCAGCTGAATTTATAGGGAGCGGGGTGTGTTATATTTGCAGCTCTCCTGCCTCTGGTTGTCACAGACTCCCTAAATTTCCTTCATCTTGCTGGGATTCAAACCAACAAGCTTGCAACAGCCAGCTTACTTCCATCATTTTGGGATTACCAGGACCTGGAGAGTGCAACACTGAACTCGTTTTGCTTAAAACTTCTTTTTAAAGGGAGAAGTAGCATGAGAAATCCTAGCTTGGCATCAGCTGTTTGGTAATTTATTAATTTTTACAAAAAAGAAATAAAAATTAAAAAAAAGAACTTTAATCCGTAAAAACAGTTTGAAAACTAAAGCAATGCAACAAATTAGTTGAACACTCAGGCTTGTGAGCTGGTTAAATGAAGAGAAAGAATCTTGCAGCGTGCAGAGAAATAGTCATGTTTTGGTTATCTCCTTCTTATCAGTCGCCGGCTCCTATTAGGAGGTTGCATGTGGTTCCAGGACATTACCCATTTCCTCTCCTGTATATCAGAGCCTTCCACCCTCTAATTCACTCCAGATGAGCACAACAGGACATTTGATTTAGTGTGCAAAGACACATGTATACAGCTGTGTCAGTCTGCCTCAAACAGCTGGAGGAGAGCTTCAACACAACTTTTAATCATGCATTTGTTTATGTAATTAAGCCTAAAAAAACATCACTGAGGACTGAGTTGTACTGTCCTCAGCTGCAGTTTGATCAGATATTTCAGCACGATGGAGGTCCCGTCTTCATATAGTTCACTTTGTGAGCCAACGCTCATGCTTTAATGGCATGCAGGTGATACAAATCATGCGCACACTGCTGAAGGTCTTCCAAGTGTGTTTCAGCATACATGACAGCTCTCTCGTTGAAAATATTTCTGTTTCAGACCCCAGACAAGCAGCTCAAATGACCTGTTGCAAAGACCCATAGCCTGATTTTTGTAACTAATATGTTCTCCTTTTTTTGTTAGCTTTTATGAAGATGTTTAAAATTTGGCAGAAAATCAGAAAAAAAAAATGGAAGGAAGGAAAAGCCTGTAGAATACGTCTCGCATCCTCAGTTCCAATTCTTGTTTTACAGCCTTCAAGCTCGTGTTTGCAGCTTGGCACACATCATCCTGTGCAAGGTCCAAGAAGCACTAAGCATGAAGAAGGTGTTGCATATTTACAGCATGTCTGCCCAGGAATGTTGATCTTACAACCAGAAGGGCTTGTCACAGTTCAGTCACTGCTCACTGTTACAGGTCTCCATTGTGTATTCATTTGGGATCCGTCCATGTTTTTTTTTTTTCTTTGCCTTTTTGCAGGCTCAATGGTGTGCTGCAGAATGAATGTCTGTAATTTCACAAGCACAAGATAATGTATTCTTACCAGCAAAGGATGGTCTCAATGTGATCAGACAGTTGCACAGGCAGCTAATTTGGGATAGATGCACAATATCCCTTTGAAGTTCTGCTTTAGTGCTTGCACTCTGATATTCCCCCTTAGAAAACAGCACATACCAGCTTCTCTGCAGAACACCTTTTAAGTTGCTGAGGGGAAGATGATGCATTTGATTAGGTGGAAGTTTGATTCATTAACAAAGCAGAGCATGCATGAGCAAGTGCAAAGTATAGCAGGGAAGTAGACTAGGTCACCTTGGGCTTTTTGTTTAGGTACTGCATTATTTTCCTCCATTAAAGGTTAAACTGTTCATCAGAGGCATTTTTCCGATCAAGTTCTATTTATAAAAGGACTTATTTGTGCTTTCATATAAATTTAAAATGATTGGCATTAAAAAAAGATGTCTGTCTTTTCCGCTGCATCACTGCAGAGTTTCAGGGATGGTAGAGATTATGAGGGGATAACACTGCACAACATGGCCGCCCCAAACCAGATCAAAGAAAAGACAATCAAAGCCAGAGTGAAAGCTACAGCAATAAGCTCTTTTAAATGTCTGCCTCCCCCGCCTCGGCTGAGCACAAACGTTACCCTCAGCTCAACTGTTTCCATCCACAGCATTTCTAATTCTGGGACAGACACTGGGTAGATTTGCCTGAAAACTGGACAGCCAGAAGGCTTGACATAAATCCTTCACAGTAATGCAAACTACATTGCAAATATGCTGATATTAAACCTAAGTAATTTTACTGCAAAAAAAAGATAAGACTGTAACACTGTTCATTACAGTTTGGATTTATAATAAATGGTTTATCTTGGCCTATCTTATTGTTATCCTTTCCTATACATGAAATAAATAAAATGTAAGTGTTTTATCTGTTGTGCCTGTTTAAACTGAAATTAGCACATAAAAGTTGATGTTGATATTTTTTTTGTACGATTGAATAAATATGGTATGAGCTAAAACATTAACAGATTGTCACAAATGGTGGAAGAGTTGATAATGCGAACATAATTTATGAGAAAAAGAAAAAAAGCCTGGCAAAAGTAACTTAAATCAACTGGATAGTAAAATTAGAGTCTGATTTTCTAATCAGAATGTCAGTCAGTGTGTCTGGCCACCACTTTTTCATTTTTTTAAGCAAGTGGGATTGGAATCTATGATTAAACGACACCTCTGAAGAATATGAAAACACAGCAAAAAATATTTTTATTAAGCTGAAATAAAAAAGTGTCAATTCACACAGTTCGCATGTGAGTAAGTGTTTTACAAAGGAGAAAAGCAAAAGCAAGAGGCAGTTTAAAATGACATGTTTAAGCCAAAGAGTTACAACAATATGCTTGGTTGATCGTCAAGACCAGATTAGAACTTTTTGGTTTAAATAAGAAGTGTTGTACAAACCTATGGTGGTGGTAGACCCATAGTTCAGGCTTCATTCTCTGCATTCAGACATGAGCACTTTGCCACAGCTGATGTAACAATGAAATTGAAGTCATTCTAGGGAATGCAATGGAAAAATGTCAAGCCGTGTGTGCTAAATTACAAATTTAAGTGACTGTTGCAGACGGTTGATAAGCTTAAAGACACAAGTCTGCCAAATAAAGGTTATAGAAAGAAAAAAGATAATGAAACAGCCAATGTCCTGACCTTAATAAAGCAGAACTGCAGACGAACTTAAATAGAGAGCAAATCTTATGAGGAAACACATCAGTTCGGGCATCAAAACTTAATATTTGTTTCTGCAACTCCTAGTTTCAGTAGCATCACTACAGCATGATATGATTACTCAAGAAAGCCCCTCAAAACTAATGTCTGGGAAGACTTTTCATAACAGCTTAACTTTTAAATATCAGCAAGTTTATTTTAAAATTGGACAGACATTAAACAGTAAACAGTGTCTCCCTACAAGGAATAAAAAACACTTTGATCAATCTAAAAAGCTGCTGCGCACTTTGGGAAATAGTTGGCAGTTTCATTAAATATACAGACTGCATAGTAAATAAGGGAAACCGTGGCGCGAACATGCAGGAATGTCTGTAGACTCTGCATCTGATCCTGCTGTTGTAAATGTTTGATTCCATCTCAGGGATGAGGCTGAATGGTACACGAGACAAAAGCACCTTCCTGGGACAGGTCTACCTCTGGGAGCACGGATCAAATGTTTGTGCCAGACCTGCAGCAGCAGGGGACTGAAACATATCAATTAGGAGCATCGTAGTAATCATAACTGAGATCAAACACCCGACCTGGCCTCGTTCGTCAAATCCACCGACAGCGTCTTTTAGAGTGCCTGATGATGAGGGCACAACCATTTTGATGATGTTTCATCAATCTGTTTGATGTCTTTTGATTTCCTTTTTTTTTTTTTTTGGCTCTTGTTTGGTTTGCAAACGCTTTCAATCAGGTTGGAAATGATTTGTTGCCCCCTGTGCCCTTGAACATTTTCTACAGATTTGGCTAATTGTGAATAAAGGCCAGATGAAGGCTATTCAAAGTGTTACTTGGAATTTAATGAATTGCAGTATAATTTAATTAGGCCCAGCTACGAGTTTGGTGGTTTATTGACAAAAGAAAGGTCAAATTGAAACGGCTGTATAGATGATATTTATCTGATCAGGCATATCTTGGGCAGTTTATTGACTTGACCTTAGCTGTGTAATTTCTCTCAGTGTTGTGTGTGTTAGCCTGTCAGTCTTATCTTCAGCTTGGCCTTACGTATATTACTTTTACTATCAGCCTTATCAATAGAGCTCCTACAACTGTGGCAGTTCAGTTAATAACTTCTGCATTGTTCTATTTTCTCACTCCTTAGCTTTTTGAGTGCTGAATAAATTAGGTTTTGGCAACAGCACAACAGACTGTAGTTGCGACTTTCCAGCCAATAAAATGTCAACTGCCTCTGCTCTAAATATTTACTCGTTGCAAACACGCACTTCATGCATTGTCTCTGCTTTAATCAGAGGTGGCACTTTCTGGATTTAAACTCCGTTCACATTAGTGCTGTTTCTAAATACCTCTAAATTTCTTGCCATGGACATGGGAGACAGTTTTGGCCTGAGGCGTTGGTGTTCAGCAGGGAATGGGGTTGTTAAATAGCTTCTAACTCCAAGCTAAAAAGTCTACAATCTCCTCACACAGACTGCTCAAGACATAACAGATTCCAGGAAGGCTTTGTGATCACTCGGCATCCAAGTCAAGTCCGTTTTTTTTTCTTTTATGAATCGAAAAATGTGGAAGACCTATAGCTCATCTGTGTCTTTTTTTAAACTCCCCCGATCTACTTCTCCTGTGTTTGACCTCTTTTACTGGCTCAGGTCTGCCCGATGCTGCTGTAATTAAGACCAAGAATGATCAAAAACAAAATAAAAAGAAAGGCTTATTAAAGCAAGACGGAATTCTGGCTTGTGCCAGGGGCCAGATCAGTCACAGATTTATTTCACACTTCCTTTTGTTCCCCTCCCATCTCACATAGGGACTTGAGGTAGCTGAAAGACTGATGGGTCGTGCAACAATATCAAGAACTAAATGGAACATTTCCAGTGTCACCATGTGGTAAGTGAAGGCTTCAAAGAGCTGGCAATTTGCTATGAAATTAGTCCAGGGATGTCGAATACTTTCAGGGACAATGTGTGAAATGTTATGATGAAGACATTTAGCAAGCGATGCTTAAACAATGTAGCTTCCTTCTGCATTTTAGCTCCTCTGAAGGAAGTGTGTTCATGCTGCATGCAAATTACAATGTTGCTTGAATTGGAGAGTGCACCATCAAGTTTTCTTTTTGCCCTTTCATTTTAATTGAAACCCACAAACAGGCTATTTCAAGTCTGTTTCTGTAAACATAGCAGAAACTCCACGAACACTGCCAGTCAAACGGTTCTGTTTGTGAAGCCTGTTTAGTATTCCCGTCATTTCCCAACCAAACCATCTGGTGGCGGTCTCTGCACTCTCCCAGTGGAGCATTACTCTTAGTAATCCTGTTGCCCTATCACTTGCTACCTCATTAAAATGAGTGATGATAATAAATCCCACAAGCCACGTGAAATGAAATCATATTGATCTGCAAACATGCATATTTCTCCTCCACCCCTATACTCCCCCTCATATGCACGCATACATACGCTGACAAGCTCACGCAGAAGCAGTTCAAGCCACCGCACTATTAAAATTTTTCATTTCAAATCCCTTTTCACAGTCTAGCCCCTTTGTAGGTGCTCAGTACCGATGCACTAAAGAGACATAGTGAAGGCTGGGTTTTCAGAATACAGACCAGAGAGGAATATGTAATCAGCCAAGGTCACTGTGTGTTTCAAAGCACTGTTGTTGATGGAGGTTCTGGGAGAATAGAGAGAAAGTTTCTCATCTGTATTCTCTTCAGATGGATCAAGCAGATATAGGAGTTTTCTCACAAAATTAAAGCCCAGATGTCATGTGAACAGACACACACACACACACACACATATTATTTGTGGCTCTGCAGTCAGCATAACTAATGCTCATACTCAGCAATCACTCACTGTGAACAATGCAAAAATAGTCTTCAATTTGAACTTGTTGGCTGTAATCCAGTTCCACTTTGGCACCAGATTTCATCGGCCCTCCCATACACCTCCATCACACACACTCGCACTTGGCTGTTAAACATTAAATTATTCCGCAAAAGCAAAACAACATAGTGCTGTTTCTTAGATTTTAATCTCGCTGCAGCCTCAGCCATTCCTGGATTTCAAAAACACCAGATGAATGTCAAAAACACTGAGTGCCGGGACTTTTACTGCACCCTGTTCGCTTTGTGTCTCTGACAAATTCTTTAAAGATCATGTAATCTTTTGACTTTAATGCTCGGATGAATTGAAACCGCGCTGCCTTTCTTTGCATTGGAATGAGTAATGCAGTGTATGAAAAATATCAATCAATAATTTTCAGCTGAAAGGAAAAAAAATGTACACATTCTGTAATCTCAAGCTTTTCAGTTTGCTTTTATACATTTGATTGTAGCAAGTCAGAAGCTTTTCCCTCAAACAGATTTTTCCTTCACGTCTTTTCATTTAATAGTAAATGTAATGTAATATTATCATCAGTTCATGGTTGTGCAGCACCACTGTGTCTGCAGATTGATGTGACAATATGATGCGTTCATATTTTTCATCATGTGGCAGAAACTCCACATCCGTTCTGAAGTGGCAATTGCTGAGCCGCAGATACGAAGCCGTCAAGAGCTTTTCTGCTGTTTTACATAAAGAACACAGACTTTGATGTCCCCCAATGAATTGTGCTTCAATAGCCGAGTCTCAACAGAGGAGGCGACACCAACACATCAGAGGTCCAAGCTGTGCCAGAACTGAGTTTCTTCCATCATTTCATGATAATCCACCAAAACCCCCCCAAAAAAACAGGCAAATCACTAATACAGATAGAAAAACAATTGGGTTAATATACTTCTCTGTTTGTTGCAAACGACAATATACAAAGTTTCTGATTTTTGCTAAAACAAAAACAACAAATATAAAACTTTTCTTATCTTAAAATCCCAGCATAATTTCGAACCACTGTGGGAATAGACAAGATGTAATATGTGAGCTACTCTGCTCTACAAAGAAAAAAAAAAGAGCATTGAAGCAGAGAGGCTGAAAAAAAAAAGAGTTCAAAGTCAATAAGCTGACTAGCCTTCATTTTAATGAGCTCCTGATTTCGCCCAAACAATAATTTCCATAGAGCCAACACAACAGTGAAAAAGCAGATACTGCATTATAAGCTTTGGAGAATACAAAAGGCATTTGGGAAATGCAAACACATGTGTGTTCTTTAATCCAATTTAGCTAGTTTGCTAAAATAAATTTTACTTTAATTACAGTTTGTAGATTATATAAATCATGTATATCCCTTTGTGATCAACTTCCACAAACTTTAATAACACACTCAAAAAATAAATTAATTTAAACTGTTATAGTCTACAATAATGTAATTTAATGGTGACCTAACTAAAGAAAACAACCCAGTTAAAACAATTATTTTAGTTTTTTTAATGGGCAACACAAACTAATTCCCACTTGGACTGCCCAAAAATTAGCAATTAAAGCAATATTTATTATGTTTTGTATTACTCGTTAAAAGAATACTAGAGGTGAGTCTTTCTTTCAGGACAATAAACTTTTGATTTAAGTACTTTGATTTTTAATAAAGTAGCACAATATTTTAAAATATAAATGATCTGTTATCTTAAAAAACCTTTGAGTAAAACTGTAAAGAAGTGTTAGATGTTCAGTTTGGCTTTTTGGTTTCACCTCCTATGAGCTCTACAATACTTTTTCAAAAAAAGTTGCCTTTTCAACACAAGATCGCCTGCTGATCCAGAGATCCCTTGTCTTTTTCTCCATGGAAATTCAAAACTACACACACAGTGAAAAAAAAAATTTTTAAAAATTGAGTCGACAGTTCAAAGGGCCAAACAAGAGCAAAAGTAGACTTCTGGATACAAAGTTTTGTGCAAAAAACAGACTTTCTTAAAAAAATAAAATTTAAAATGTTGAGGAAAGTGTCCTCTGGCTTTATTAAGGTTTTTCAAGGTTGTTTCTTAGAAATTAGCTTTTTTCTTTTTCTTTTTCTTTCTTTCTTTCTTTCTTTCTTTCTTTCTTTCTTTCTTTCTTTCTTTCTTTCTTTCTTTCTTTCT
>JARVJO010000431.1:9064308-9116776 GCA_031762555.1 Cynodonichthys magdalenae | reverse complement strand
GGTCCTCAAGGGCCGGTCTCCTGCAAGTTTTAGATTTGTCCCTGCTTCAACACAGCTGATACAAATAGATGATTTACTTTCTTAGTTTGCCATCAAGGTCTGCAGAGGCCCACTAATTAAGCACTCCTTAGTTTCAGCTGTGTTGAACCAGGGCAGCAACTAAAACATGCTGGACACCGGCCCTTGAGGACCGACTTTGGACACCACTGTCCTAAACTATATCAAATGGTGCAGTTTGAATATGATGACTCCTGAAGTTTTTCTAGATATATTAATAACCAATTCGAAAATGAAGGTCCACATTCAATGTAAAGAAAGAAGTCAGCAGGATCCATCAAAACCTACAGAGAAGTTTGAGTTGCATGACCCACATTCGTCTGTGTCTGTAAACAAATGGGGTGGAATTGTACAAAACAACATTTAGGTGGAAATGTAAGATTGAAGCTGCTGCTAACATTTTTCTTTTAATTTAAGAAAGTTATAACTTTATACTGAGAGAAAAAAAAAACGTGTCAACTTGGTTTTTTACTTGTATTCATGACATCACAATAAGTACCTTTAAGACAACTTAAAGTTGCGATCAATACTTGACTATTTTGCTTCATGTTTGAAGGATTTTTAGCATCGTACTAATCCCAAAAAACAAAATCTTACTTTTTTTTGAAGCAGGCAGTGGAAGATGAAGATGAACATCCCTTGCAGAGTGTTGAATATGGTAAAGAGATACGCCATCACAATGGATGATTCATTGATGAAGAACAGGCCAAAGGACCATGTCATTCCCGAAAGACAAAGCAAAGCAAACGCTCCCAAAACCCACGACCTGCAAAAAAGGAGTCAGATTATCAAGTGAAAAAAGAAAAACTTGGTTCTGTCAAGTTTTTGCTTTGTGAATCATTTCACTTCTCCTAGATTCCATCTCCAAAATATATTTTTTTCTCATCTTTTGGACATGTTCTGCTTGTGTACAAATGCTGATAGATGGATTTTTGGCAGGAATGTGACCCAAAAAATAAAAACTTGGTCTTCCTCAGACTTGTTGGCTCGAAAGACTGCACACACAGCAGCTTTTTTTTTTTTATTGGTGCCTTCCAGGAAAGCCTAGAGCCTACAAGATAACTTAACAGTCAGTTTCAGGGACAAAAGCTGGTTGCTGCTGATGCACAAGAGAGAGGTGAGCCACCCGAGAGAGATACAGTGAGGCTGGGAAGGAAAGAATTGGCCATCATTGTTTTGGAAAAAAAAAAATGTTAGATACGCTTCTCATTTCATTGTGTGTTTTGGGCAAGAATTTGCTAATCTTGTAACTAATACTTTACTCCCTTTACTATGTTTTCTTAAAGTTCCCACATTTAACACAGAAACTAAATACATTCAACATATAATGGTGATCCCAATTAATACCAGTTAATGAGTTTTGACCGCTTGCTATATTGTACAAAATCCAGCATTCACAAATGTGTCACTTCTGTGATCTAAACGCAAGCCTAAAAGGCAATTAAATGATTTTTCTCCCTATTTTTGGTTTGGACCAAAATCAGAGTAGCTGCCTAAAAATCAAACACCCACATAACCATATGCTGGCACGCTGTCAAACATATTGTTGAACAAGGCTCCAAGCTCAGAAATGGTCAGGGATTTGCGGTGTTATCAACCAAATGCAGCCCACTGGAAGGAAGAAGGTGCAGAACCCCCCCCTGTTTTAACAATTTTAAAGTCTACAAGACATGTGGTTGGGATCAATCTTTCAAAAAAACTATAAACTAAGCACACACAGAGCCAAAAGGGAAAAAAATGTCAATAGGTCAGAAATGCAGTCATAAAGAAATAAAACAGGCAATATACTCTCAAATACTAAAATCATAAAAACAACTAAAATTACACCAAATCCAATCTGACGGGAAAGCTGTTAGTCTGCCTGATCAGGTTTTTTTGAAATTATAGCAGGCAGGCTGGAGCAGCAGTGATAGTGCATATTATTTTTCTCCTCTCATACTCCACCCATCCTTTCTGTTTTCACACACACACACACCCTGACATCGAGCAACAACAGGCCGGCCTCTTCATCTCCTAGAGTGACACCCACTCACCTGATACCCCCCAGCCTGCTTGAGTCAGGTTTCATGGAGGTGGAATGCTTCACCATCTTGTACATCGTCACCACCAGGAAGATGACATTGACCTGTCAAAACAGATGTGCATCAGGGTTAATAGACTGCACTAAGGAAAGCATCCAGTTTCTTGTGTTAGCAGTGCAGGGTTAGGTACTGTAGGTTATGTTTATTCTCACATGAACAAGCACAAATGGCACACTCTAGAGATACTCTTAATACAAGAATAAACAGCGTGCTTGGATTTTATTTAGGAGAAATAATCATGAAAAGAAAATTCAAGGATTAAAATTTAAAGAACTGTACTTGCTGCTACTATAATATGCATCATTCAATGAAGAAACTTCACCCCTCATGAGGTAGGATCTAAGCATATTTCACAGTACATTGCAAACTGTTGTGGTGTTGCTACAGTGAGCAACACACTCATACCTTCAGTGAGAGGACTATGAAAATTTAATACCTCTGTGCTGATCAAGGAGCACTCTGGCTTCCAAAGACAAAAATCAACAGTGAGAGGTTATCACTTTGGTCTTCTCCACACAGCTCAAGGCTTCGACATAAGCCACATTCGGTGTTTGTCTTCGTTCTCGTGTTTGTCATTACAGTCGATCCCAAACACGGAGTGCAATTACACAAGACGAGGACGTACATACCAAAAAGCTTGAACAAATCGAAAACGTCACGGCCAAAAGCTTCAGGAAACATTCGGGGAAAAGGAAAGTATAGAGCTGAATGCCACATTTTAAAGGCAGGTTTAACTGAGGCAAAGAGAGAGAGAGGAAAAAAAAAAAAGAATATTTAAGTGATTCAAGCCATACATCTAGAAAGGTTTCCATGCTCTCAGGATGTTTCTCTGTAAGCATTGCAGGGCCCAAAGCCACAAAGAAAAAGGGAGGAGATGAGTTTCTATTTGGACTGATACCATATTTAACCTTACAAATGTACTGCAGTAAATATTCGATGAAAAACAACAAGAGATATGTAGCTACCTTCTCAAAAAGAAAAAAAAGGTCAGTTCCATTTTTGCACAAATCATGCATTTTTTAAAACATAAATCTACCGTTAATGTAGACAAAATGAAAAAAAAAAAGCATGACTTTGCAAGAAGAGTTTTAACATGGTCCTACTTTTTTATCGCCACATTTTTATTCCTTTACAAGCAGAAAGATCCTGATTATGATACCACATGTGGATGCGCTCTGAAAGAAAAACTCCAAGGCCGCAGAAGACGATCTTTACATGGAAACAAAAGAGTGCGAGTGAAAAGCAGATGTATGCCAACAACAGCAAGGGAGGAAGATGGGAGGAAAAAAAAAAGGGGGTGGCTAAGAAGACAGAAAGAGGCTTTTAGATCACAGAGTTTGGTCTCCCGGCCACTGGGGCCAATTTATGTCGGCGTGAGTCGAGTGGCTGGAGATGCATTTAACACAGCCATGAGTGATGACACAGATCTGATGAGACAGACGGACGGATGGACAGTGAGGCAAGAAGCTAGGAGGGAACGCTGCAGAAAGCTGAGGCAGACTGCACCCGTGTCTCCTCACGCACACACACTGACACACACCCAAACCCTCCTTCCTCCACATGCTCAGTCTCTAAGGAGCCATTCGCTACAGTTTTCAGGTCTCTTACTTCGCTGCCAAATAAAGCACATAAAACTAGTGCTGCCAGTGCAGCTCTCCTCATGGTTTTGCATGTTTTTACAGCCATTGGACTCATTTACATGCGTGTTACTTTATGGATATGTACTGTGTACTTGTTTTCGTGCAGGCACGTTGTGTGCACGTCTATGTGCATTGCAAACTCCATGTACTCCGCATGAAATATTAAAAAGTGAAGATGGAGATGTCTGTGCGCTCCGATTGGCTAGGGATGTGTCATGATCCTCAGCAGGGCAATGCACTGTGGTAATGGTTGTCTGGCCCACCCACTCATTACTTCCATGTTCACCCCCACCCACCCACCAACATCCCCCTTGTTTTCCCACCGAGCAAATGACCTTCATGCCTGAAACGATTTCTCCTCTTGATTGCAGGGAGTATTCTCTAGTTGTGCCGAGGGGTCCAAAAAGCTCCGCGTTGTTACTGTTCAACAATTCTGATTTCATAGGATTTCATAGCTGAGTGGACACTGATGTCCTCGTGTCAGCTATAATGGGACCACTTTCCTTTCATGCAAATTGATCGGAGAAAGCAGAGCTAAGAGGCTGCCGGCACATGCAGAAAGAAAATCTATAAACTGTTTTCAAAGCGTCGCTCTGAAAGAAAGAGAAAAGAATTTATCCCTAGCATGCGCAAATTTATAACTTACCACTATTATCAAGGTCACAGGTCCAATGAAGCTCCAGATGAAATGGTTATCCACTCTCAACCAGCAGCTGCAAAATGAAAAATGCCGCGTTTAGTTCGTTAAATCATTTCATTGCCAAAACATAGTTGTGTCTCATCGATCAGTGCACAGAAGAGGCGGCTACATGATAGGCCAACAGAAAGGCAACTCTTCTGACCGCAAAGAAGAAAACTCGACCTTAAGGGGGTGTTGGCTTGTTGCCATGAGAAGCTGCCGAGTAAAAGGCACTGGTTATTGAACTCATGACTTCACAGTCTACAAATGTGTGTCTGTGTACCTAAGACTCTAAAAAAAAAGTGTGCTGGATACGGGTCGGTCAGTATTTATTAGGATACATGAGATAAAACACTGAAAAGTGCTTTTTACTTAATTCCTATAAATTAGAGGACTAAAGCCTTACAAATCATAAAGCTTAATGCCTGGGTAAAAACCAGCACAGGAGTGCATAAACCTTTCACTGATAAGGGCAGTAATTATCCACTTTCAAGGATTAAAATAAAAAAAAAACACCTGCAGACCAGTACAGCTAGCCAGAACATTCATTAATGCCGCTGCCTCACTCACAGCCTCCTCTTTTAACAGTGCTGGCCTGTAAATTTGTCAACGGGAGCAGAGGTGGACCACTCTTTGTTGTATTACTATCATTAGCGCGCGCCGCACTATACATGCTGCGCGGGTGTGTCTCAATGCAGGGGGACTCGGGATATTTTTTATTCCATCTTTGCAAAAGAAGAACCTCTGCAAAAGGTGGTGCACTTACGCCCGCTGTGTGCCATAGCTCATGTAGTCGATGGCCGCTGAGACGCCCACGACCACAGTGGGGACGAGGTAGCCGGCAAGGTAGTAGTACTTCCTGCGTGAGAACTCGCTCTCGAAGACCTCCACCAGCATGAGGTAGAGCTGCACGCCCTCCAAACACATCCAGGTGAAGGCAGCAAGAAAGCAAAAGTGGAGGACTCCGGCGATGATGGAGCACACCAGCTGACAGGGCGACAACACGAGGCAGAACATCATTTACAAGGTTTGACCAAAACACATATAACTCTGTCCCTTCTCAACATAAGATGATTTGAATTTATAACTTGGACATAAAAGGAAGTGGGATTTATGTATTCCTTGAAGGAGTGCTAGTCCTATACTTTTACATGTTTCGAAGAGATTACTTTATGCCTACTTTGTCAATAAAAAAAGTCTCACTATTGAAAAACATTTAGCTTCTAATCATTCATTTATTTCCAGCACGTTGAAGTAAAAAAAGCAAATATTGCAATTACCTTCACCAAATAGGTATAAAAGCAGCAAATCAATACCTATGTTGCTTTGTGACCTCTTTTCTAAAATTACCCTATAAGATGGACAGAATTCAATTCCAAGATGGTGCTGTGTCCTGAAGTAACAGGTTTTTCTTTTTCTACTTGTTTTTTCTAATACATATTTAAAATCAACAGGATTTATGTTAAAACAGTGAGATCTAAAAGGTAATTACCATATATAAATAATTAATTAGCTAAATAATTTATTGACATAATTTTTCCACATCAAATGAGAATACAATATTTATGAAAATGCACATTCGGAAAGACCAAACACCTCAAATACTCATTTGAGAATTGAGAGGATGTGCAGTCTTTGCCCGCACTGAAAATGTGCAGATCCCATAGATCCTGTAGTTTCTCCAGATTCATTTACAGGAAAACTATGACACCATAAAGACAATATTTATTCTAGTTGTTAAATGTCATCACAGGTGGATTCTTGTTTGTTTATTTATTTATTTATTTTTAATTTATTAAAATTAGGAAACTCTAACATGTAAAGGTTAATTGCTTCAGATGAGACCAATACAACTAAGAGCCGCTTCAAGTACCTTCGGTTCTGTCATGTTGATGCCCACAAGAAAAAGAAGCTCTCCAATGAAGAGGTTGAGACAGAGGTTTTTGTGGATAGTGTTGCGGTCGCTTTGCAACCCTCTGAAGAAGCAGAAGGTGAAGAGGCTGATGGCCAGGCAGACCAGAGACACAGCGATGCCCATCCTGGTGATGACGGTAAGAAGAAGCTCGTGCACGCTCCCTTCCCTCTGCAGAAACACATGTACACTTGTCATAATCGGAAATTAAATCTAAACTCCCTCATCTTTAATGTGATTTTCAAAACCATTTTTTTTTTGCTTTGTTTGCTAATTTGTTGAGATACAAAACTTGATACCAGAGTCTGATGTTTTCCAAGTTCACATTGAAAAAATAATGTGAGACTGGACTGACAAACTAGCCCCTAATTGAACTTCATGCCATTTGGCAGCCGAGCTGAACATGTTCAGTCATCTCGTTTTTTTTTTTTGTTTTTTTTTATGCAGCACGTGTTGCAGAGGGCAACATCAGAAGAAAAAAAGGGCCTCAAAGAGCTGCAACCGTGTGCGGCTGAATCATGCCGCGTTTCAGAAGATCTAAAAACTGAGTGTGTTTCATGGTGAGGCACTGGGCAAAATCTGGAGGAGAAGAAAAAAAAGAAAGAAAAAAAAAAGAAAAACTCAGACTTGACCATACGAAATATTACTCAAAGACTTGGTGGCCTGAAAGTGAGGCAATTCCTTCTGTGATATTTGTAATTATATTGAGGTCAGGAGTTACTGTTGAGGTGATATGTAGGGGGATTGGTGTGAGGCAAAGCCCTGCATCTGGGCTCTGGTTTCAAGCTGTGGTTAAGGTTGAGGTTGAGACAGATGAGAGGCGCAGAGTTCAGGAGTTGGAACGTACTATTAAACAAACCACATACTTATCCTTTACATTTATTACTGGCTAGGTCCTTGCTACACATGCTATTTATCATGTAATTGGATTGTAATTGCATTTTGCGACCAAATAGATCCTTGGCCACTTCAAGAGGAGTGGAAATGTGAATTTAATCCAAGGTTACACTGTTTCCCATGATTTCCAGGTACGCAGACATGAAGGATAAATACTAGACATAAGCCACAGGTAAAAAAAAAATAATTACTTCTGATAACACTATGCCACTTCCTTGTCACAGTGTTGCTCTTCTAACATGACAGCCCAGCTTCTTTTTCACCATCCTGCTCTCTACTCTTACCTTCTCCTCCAGCTATAATCTAATTATCTCCTCTGAAAAGCCAATTTTGCTCTTGCCATGTGTGAACAAATCATCCAACGAGACAGGAGGAAGAACAACTAATTGAGAAAGAAAAATAGCCCATGCAAACCACAGAAGGTGAAGGCCACTTACCACATTTCCCCGATGAGCCATGAGGATGGCGAAGTTGGTCAAGTGACTGCATGAGCAAGTGGTGTGGCTCTTATTAGTTTCTAACAGTTTGCAGCCCTGAGTGGACCAGTAACCCATCATGCTTCGCTCGGAGTAATTCCAGAAGGAGCAGTTGGGGTTGTAATAGTGCTCCTTCTGCAAGACAAAAGGAAAAGAAAAAATAAATGAATGGCGAGGCATTTGAATGCATGAATGAGCAGAAATCGACCATTATATTTTAAAGATGTCAGATTAGAGGGTCGGTGTGGATTGTTATCGCTCACTGCCAAAACGTGAAAGTGGACGGTAAGGTTTTAGCTAGTATGTGTGTCTGTCTGTTACCAATATATGTAAAGAAGTATTGGAGGAATTAGAATGAAACTTGAAGAAATGAATAATTGGATGAACATCTACTTTTGTGGTCAACCTATTGCAAAAGGGCCTCCAAAGCCAACTGAGAGTCATTCACAACACATACTTTTTTTATTTAACCCAAGTTAGATTAAAACAAACACAAAAAAAAATCTTTGGCTCCTAAAATATCTGATGAACCACTTTCACAACTATATAATTTTTGGAGCCTTTTTAGAGCAACTAATGAGTTTTAAAAAACACAGAAATGACTATAAATCATTCCGTTTTATAGATATGGTGCTCAGATATGATGTGCTAGTAGATAAGTGTCATTCACAACACATACTCTGAGTATGAAACCTTGTGATACTGCATGAAATTGTGCACATCCTTTTCAAGGTTTGATCAAAAAGACTAACTTTTGTTTCTCAACATAAAATTATGTTAGTGTTAAACTTTGGAAGGTGGTGGGTGATATATTCCTTCAAAGAATATTAGGCCTTTAATTTATACAGTCCTTTATTATTTGACCTGTTTTGTTTTTTTTTCTCTGAGAAAAATGAAGTGAGAGATTTATACTTTTATATACAAGAGAATGACATCACTTGGGTATTTGTCAGGTTGTGCTCTATAGCGTGGTCAGGTCAAATCGCAGGAGGAGGCTTACATCCAGGTGCTCCAGTGTGAAGATCACCGGGTCAGCCACAAACACCCGGCTGGACTCCTTTGTGATGGAAGCTGACAGGATGTGGGAGTTGACAGTGAGGGAGAGGTTGTGCTTGTTCAGGTCCCCCATTCCTCTCAGTGTGGCATTTTCAGTGCTGAGGAACTGACCTAAGTGTTTGTAGAGCACAAATACCAGCTTTGCCACACCTGCAACCAAAAACAGAGAAGAAAAAAAAAGATCTGACTGGGCTAAAATTCACGGTGACATAATTGAGTTCAAACAGAAAAACTGTACACACACACACACACATATATATATATATATATATATATATCGCAAGAATTATTGGGGTCACTGGTGCTCTTTGAATTTGCACAAAAGAAGAAAACTAAAGAGTATGCTAGTGCTGATGCTTTACCCCCACAATGCACAGAGACAGATGAGAGGCAGAGCTTTGTTGTGCAGCACAGCAAGTTCTGTTCACTCTCAATAAATTATTGCAAATTCCTTTTTTTTATATTCAACATTGCTTCATTTTGCAGCATGGAATCAGCTACATCACACCCCAGGGGTGGCAGTTTACCATGTGCTGTGCCTACAGTTGATGGTCTAATTAAATTATTCTTTGCCATTGAATTCAGCACAAAGAAAACGACTCGGGATTTTGGCCGATAATCACCAAACTATTATAAGGATTTAATTTTGCAAAGAACAAATCTGTGAACAAGGCTTAGAAAAGAAATTACCACACTGATTTGAAGTGATGATTATAATTTCGGGGAATATATGTTTTTAATTTATTTTTCTTTATTTTGCAAATGTAGACTTTTAAAAGGTGCTGGTGTAACTGCAACCAAATTATGCAATACAAGTGCACAATGGTGTCAAAAAGACTATGTTTTTCTTGGAAAACAAATGTAAAAAATCGGAAACTACTTCAACACATCAACACGGGAAATTACACAAAATGTGTGAGACTGTATGTGGAGTTTTCTTACCATTTTTGCTGTTAACTTTCACCGTGTTGGAGGAAAGCTGAAGTGTCGCTCCGCCTTTGCTCGACTGCGGAAACCTGAAGTCTTGCACCTGACCGTCGGTGCTCAGCACGTACACATCCAGCACTGAGAGAAGGCAGGAAGTGAGGGAGGAGGTAAAAATAGAGATGTATAACTCACCGGCAACATTTTAAAAGCTTTTTACTCTGTTGAATACAGTTCCACCGTTAAGGCCCAGTGGAGTGTCTGTAAAGACTCGACGTTCACTGTAACAGTAACAGTGTCGAGTCTTATAGGCAAAATTCCGCAGGGTGTCATTTACTCCAAAAAAACCATGTCACTAAGCTGTTTCCTGGCATTGTGAAAGCCTCCAAGGCAAGAGCAAAGGAAAAATAACGACAAGGGCTGCAGAGGAGGATGAGTAAATGCAAGCACACAGCCGGATGCAGCATGAATGTCAAATATTCATAGGATCAAACATATCATTGAGCTTTTACTTTTACTTTTTCTTTTTCCCCCTCGTGGGCTCAGATAACTCTGGGCTGGATGAGCAAATCTGTGAAAATCCTCCAAATTCTTGCAGCCCCTCTCTCTTGCATGCCAGCTGCCGGGTGGTGCTCCCTTTGATGTGTGAAATTACTAAAGGGTCAGGAGGACGCACGTTTCAGCACACTCCTTCCCATCAGAAACGGCCTCACTTCTGCAGATAGACAGCTTCTGACAGACAGAGATGAGGAATTGTACTCTGGTTGCTCCCTTTCCCTCTCTGCCTAGCTTTCAGCGCCCACATTCTCGCTTCGCCCCACTTCTTTTCATTTTGTCCTTGATTTTCACCCAGAGAAACAATTTGTGCTACAAAAACTGCTAACTAGAGAAAACAATCATTTTCAGCCTTTGTAACTCTGCAAAGAAAAAAAAAAAAGGTCAGGTGTTCTGTACAGTTCTGGGTGCAGCTTTGCTTAGTTCTCAAAGTGAGCCAGTATTCAGTGGTAAGCAGTACCGGCACTTTTAAATTTTTCGTCTTAGCGAACTGTCACTTTTTATAGTGTGCTGCCACTTCTCATAAACCTGCCCGTGTTTTCTGTTTCACCATCTGTAACTACAGCTGCATATTATAATCTACACAGGACATCAGTTAAAAACAGGAATTCATGACCTGCTCTGCTCTGTACTTCTCCTGATTTGGTCACATTTATAAAATATTATCATGTATGTCAATGAATCAAGGTGGAAGACTGTTACTGTAATAAAACAGTAAATATTTTGGTATGAAATTTACGTCTTGACATTACAAGAAGTGGATGCTTAACATGAGAGTGGAGCCCCACATCTGAGTGCAATAATCCCGCCTCCTTTTGGGAGAAACGATCCCTCCACTTTAACAAGCAATGAACGCAACTTAGACCTTTTGACGTGTTTGCTAAGAAAATTTTGCTAATAAGACGTACAGCATTCCACTGAATGAGGGAGGCGAAAGCACGGGCACTTTTTTTCTCCCCCCTTTAAGTACTGGCTCTGCTTGGTCACTGAAATATTATCCTCGTTGTGCAGATGGACGAGAATTCAACAAGCTCATAAATGCTGTCTGAATGCAGAGATCGAGTGGTCAATATACAGCACATTATGCGAACATATTAATCAGTGCTTTTGGTAAAGACAGAACTAGTCGTTATCAGCTCAGCTAACTGCCGCCTAATGGGGAAGGCTTGGAGGGAGCCGATAGAGAGCTGACTGAATGAAAACAGCGCCATTCAATTGGCTTCTTTGTTTTCCCCCAGAGGTCTGGACAGTTCATCTCACAGCCCATGTTCAAATGAGCTGACTTTACAATGAAAGATTAAAAATCAATGAGACATAAGACAAAAAGGGCGAGTGAGGAACCATAACCATAGCAACGAAGAGCAGAAGCATGACAGTTCACATCACAAAGCTGAATGAAATAAAATACATGGCTTTACTAATAAACTGCCTTTTTTTGTTTTATGTCAAAACAATTGTTTTTGGACTTTGATTTAAATAAGACACGACTCAATAAAAAAGATCCTATCAGTATCAGTAATTGTTAAAGACATATAAACTTACTGATATTCTCTGCAGGCACTTTGACGATGGCCGGCTCGATCAGGTTTTCTGCCAGGACGAACGCTCCTTCCTCCAGGGTGTCCAGGAGCATGGTGGCAGCGTGCGTTTGCTCGGTGGAATTCATGTCTTTCCAAGATTTCAGCGCTTCCGGTCTCAGGAGGTTGTCAACAGTGTCCACAATTGCCTGTATCCATGGAGACAAAGGAAACGTCAGCTCGCTTTTGCCTCCCGTCAAAAAGTCGAGTTTAACAACAAAGTACTTAGCGCTGGGAAGCAAACGATGAATAGAACATGAAGGGGTAACAGTGACACTAACAAAGACTGAAACTAAAATATATCATTACAACTGAAGATGTGAGGGTTGATTGAGGATAACTGAAAAATTCAAGACCATAAAAAAAATATTAAGTACTGTTTAATATTCTTTGTTACAATAAAAATGTGGCTTTTTTCTAAAGAATTCTCTTGAGACAGAATTTTTAAGTTAAGAGCTGTACACACAATGGTTTTTTCTGTTTTTTTTTTTTTTCTCTTAAGCCACCGTTTTTTGAAAGAGCAATACTCTTGTTTCCATAACATGGCCTGTTGATGCTATTTTTCCTGGAGGAAAGGGGGGCATTATCCTGAAATCCTTGTCCCAAGTAGTAGTGCAAGTCAAAATAGGACAGGGGGCTTTGCTTATTTTTAATAACAATCCTTTAATTTCCTGCTTTCTGATAAACCCTAAGTAAGCAAAACATTCCAGCAAACCCACACGAGTATCATATGTTGATAAAACAAGAGTTTCCTTTGACCCTGGATGGGTTGAGTTCACGACTTCAAGATGGCAGAATGAAGAAACAACGTGACTAACTCGATTTAATCCCACAAAAATAATAAAATGAAGAAAAAAAACCCACTAGGATCTAGAGCAGCTTTTCATGTGATAATTCAGAGTGACAATTTAACCATAGGTGCCATTAACCACAGTCAGACCCCACCACAATACTGGTAATTAACCACAACAAGCCCCTGTTCACGGCACCAATTAGTCACGGCTGTGATTATCCAAAATACTAATTGACCAGGGACGAGATTATCCCTATGCCTGTACTATAAACAAAAGTGGACCACTGATAGAGGATTAACCACAAAATCACACAACCACAAAACCGCAGAGCGCACGGTAACCACAGCAGTAATGACTGTATCCAGACACAGAGCTCTCATTGTGTCTTTATATCTTGGGTTCTAGCACAAAAATCAATCTCTATGGCCCTGACCTTGCAGGCAACTTGAAGCGTGTGTGCTGTGACTGTGAAAAGAGTGTTTGCTGTGCATGTAAGAGAAAGAGCAGGAGAGACGGCGGGCGGAGGCGATTACAAGGTTGGAGTCATTACAACTAGACAGACACTAAATGGCCTTACTCCCCCACCTACAGGTAAGCAATCCACAAAAAATCTATAAAATCTAAAAGCAGGAAGAGAGAAAAAAAAAAAGAGTCTGTGTTTAATTTGTCTTGTGAAGAAAGGACCTGTCTTCCAACTGAATCCTCTTTAATTCTCGCCCGGGTGGAGGTCAGTTTACAAATCGTGGGGGGTTCAGTTCGGGGGTGGGCTCTGCCGTTGGGAAACATATGGTGAGAGCTCATTGAACGGGACAGTTAACATTCAAGCTGCTCTGACTACAAGAGCAACAGAAGATGATGAGCCTGCTGACTAATACGATCAGTAGTTTTCTCTGCAGCTGTGACAAACAGGAGGAAAATGAGGCGCTTTGAAATCATGGCATATAATTGGAGCTACACAAGCCTAATTAAATTCCTAATTTATAGATGTGACATATGTGTACATTTGCTGTGACTCATCGTTATATTTATGACTTGCATACCACTTAGGAATATTAGAAAAAGCAAGTTTGTCTTTGGTGTAAAAGACGTTTTGGTAACAATTCACTGATTGTCTTGTTCTTACACCAAATTTAGCACTCATAATGGGCCCACATAAACTGCATTTGCCACCTAGACTCATCGAAGAGGTCATTAATGAATGCCATTTAAAAAGTGCGGCAACCTTCAAGTAAAGCTTTGCAGATTATTAAACGTAGCATCAATGCATTTCTAACTTTAACTGGGATTTCTTGTGAAATGTATATCACTGCATTTCACGTCAGAGTTTTAGACTAAATCCATCTCATGTTTACAACTGACAAAGTTGGGAGCTATTTTGGTCAAATATGTGAAATCTTGTGCAAGCTCCAAGTATATGATGTGAATCACTCTCAGCTGCTCCGTCAGGTTTTAGCTCAATATCTGTTAAGATGACTGAGTTTGAGACATTTTTGTATCGGCTAATGTCGATTAGCTGTGAAGTCCATCATGATTTAAACTGATTCTGAAATGTAATTAGTTGTAGATGCACGTGCAATAATTAGTTTCTGCAAGTTTCAATAAAACTTGTTCAGTGGTTCACATGATTTTTTGGTTTAAAATATGCTCTGTATCTCACACACATAAACAGAAACAAAAAAAAATTATTATCCTTCTACTTTGCCTTTTGGTGATAACTAATCATATCAACAGACCACTACTGGTGGAACAGTTGGTATTTCCAACTGACAGGAGAGAAAATAAAATTTTGTCCATAAAAAAAAAGAAAACATGCAGTGATGTTATTTTGCCCTCCAAAATGCTCTCCAGGTATGATAAAGCTGTTCCTCTAAGCCTCTAAGCCACCATCTTTAGGATCTTCTGTTTTTGGCGGGCATCATTCCTAAAACTCACACCTCGCTGTCAGTGCAGAACCCTGTTTGGCTGAACTCCTGCGCCTTGGCATCTGAAGCACGATTTGAAGCCTGCAAAGATGGATTCTCTCCTTCCTGTGATCTTGCAAACATCACCTTGCAAGTTAAAGCCCGGCAAAAAAGTTAAGATGGCAAAAGCTCTGGGATACAGGAAACATTAGACCGAAGCTACTCTGGGTTCTGTGAATATCTGTATCGTATTCTGCATCAATTCATCCAGCAGATGTAGAGCGGAACGACCAGCGAACTACCAACACCGTGCCACCTTCGGTTGTGCTGCTAGTGTGGCTGAAACAACATTTCTAAATGAGCTGGAGTGGGGGGGGTGGAAAAAAAAGGATAACATTTTTCTTTTGGTAAAATGAGACTTCAAGTAAAAACAACCTTACCTCTGAGTAACACAAAATGTGATCATTTGTTTTATTCTGTGCAAGGCGTCTTCTCCCCTGTGTTTACACCATGCCCCTATCGTTCAGCAAAGCCTACCTGAGAAAATAAACTTCACCGCAGCAGAGGAAAAGTAAAAAGAAATCCGACTGAAAGGCAAACAAATTAATGGGCTCAGATATTAATCCCTCAAAAAAGAAAACAACGGCACTGAGAGATTTTTTTCCCTTATTTTTTTGCTATGGGGACAAGGGACACTGGAGATTTTAGCATGTAGGCAAGTGACAATTGAGCACACTGCCACTTTGATCACACTTCTAGCTGACAGGGAGATGCAATTACGACCGTGGGAAGGCAATTATTCACAGAACGTGTAAAGAGCCAATAAGAGTGATGGGGATAATGAAAGCGGAGGGTAGGAAAGAGGGAGGAGGAAAAAAAGATGTACAAGTGATTGGGACGTTATGGAAAGGAAAAAAAAAAAAACGGGACAAATTGGACTGATATTGACATCCTCAAATGTGGAGAATGACAGGAGAGCAGGCAGCGGAGACAGATGACAAAGCTGCAGTATTTTTGTGCAAGCAGGTCACCTGGCACACAGACAAGCAAAAGATACAGGGACAGACAACACCGCATGCAGAGAGCCAGACGTTGGGGATTGGGGAGGGGGGGGTAAAAAAGCGACGAGAAAAGCCTGGCAGTTATACCTTCATGTACGCTCGGCATGTCTTCTCTCTTTTTTGAAGCTTTTCCACACAACAAGAGGATCAGGCATAAGAGGCAAGAGTGTAAAGAGAGGTGGTGAGAGAAAAGGAAGCATTAAATCATGCAACTTACTATCAATTACAGAATTAATGAAAAGACGGAAAAGAGCAGGTCTGCGAACTATAACCTTGAAATAATGAGACAGATCTAAAAGCTTCCCAAGGGAAGTTAACGGTGTTTGAATCCTAACTATGAATATGGATTACATACGAGTGGAAGAGAAGAGATAAGAAATGCACAGACAGCGGGGAGGAAAAAGTGCTGAGACCAGATTCTGGAGCTCCCCATTAGTGACAGTTTAAAATACACTGAGTGGATAAGCAATCTGGGATGAGGTCTTTCTGCGTTTCACGTGATGGAGAAAATAATTAAACGCTAGTTTCTTTTTATAACCCTTTGTTAATCTGTTGGCATTAAGTCGCCATCTCCCCCAAACTGAGTCATAACAGAAAATCGCATGCTGCAGCTCCAGATTTGGAAAACAAAGACATGAGAGAGTCTTTTGTAAAGACCTCGATAACAGAGAAACATTTAAAAAAATGCAAGAAAATGTATTTGACAGTGTAAATTTCGAGCACTTGGACACTTGTTGGTTTGTGAGGAAGGGGCTAAAGAAGCAAACCACAACTGAGTGGCTTTATCTCTCTGAACACACATCATATTTACAGATAAACATTTTCAAATCTGTGCATGTAGTTGTTCAGATGTAGACTCCTTTTCTTTTGTTTGTTGCTATTTATTTTAGTCAAATCGGCATTCAAACTTCTGGAACTTGCTTGACTTGTCTTTAGTTGCGATTGGATTTGCCTTTATTTAAATAGCCAGTTTTTTTTTTTATTTGTTTCTTCTGGAACCTTTTTTTTATTAAACACTGTGTCAATATTCAGTGCAAGGGATTTAAATGTTTGCAGTGGCCATGAAGTGCAAAACACAACATTTGTAAAAAAAAATGAGTACAAATCACAGTAATTTGGAGAAACAAAACAGTAAAATCGTAATGTGTCAAAAAGCACTTTAACAGCAGAAAGTGTTTGCTGATTATTGCTAAATGTTAATTTATTACTTTAATTTAGTTTTTGTTTTTCATCAATGTTGAGATTTTTTCTTGTGATTATAAAGATTTTGCTGTTTCTTGTCTTGTTTTGTGAAAGGTTGCTAATATTTTGCACTTTCATCATGAAAACCTTATTTTCTGAACGGGGTACAGCCTACGTGTACAAATTTTGAAAGTACACATGTTCAGGACAAGGCGCTCAGAGAGGAAATGCACTAATGTTGTGGAGGTGGGACAAGCTAAATGGAAGGGTAATTGAAAAATTACATTTCAGGAGTAACTTAATATCGGGCTGTTGCACAAATCTGTGTTTTTTTTTTGTTTTTTTTTTTGCCTGAAGTGTACTGCAGCTGTAAAAAGAACATGCAGCAATGTCACCGACTGCACCTTTAAAACAGCACAGAGAGGTTAAACTGCTGAAATTCAGCAAGTTTTGAGGTACGCTGTGTCATTTTTTTGGGAAGTTTCACACAAACTCTGCAATGAAACTAAAGGAAACGCTTGGTGAAAATCTAGTTTGTCCTAAGCTTCAGTTATGTGTGTGTAGCCACTTGAACATCTGGTTACAAACTATGAGTGCCATTTTGTTGCAAATCACCTTGTTTACAGAGCAACTACTGTCTCCAAAGTGAATGAAAATGCAATTTTTCAACCTGTCACTCTTCTCTCTATGGGGCTTCCAGCACCTGAGCGAGGCAGCTCTGTTGTGGGCCCACTCTTTTCTCAATAGGCGCTTGCAGAACCTCCGGGGGATAGCAGTTCCGCACTTGTCAGCAATGAAGAGTTTTTCCTCTGTGTTGTTGGGGGGGCTCGTGGCCATTAACGCAGATAAGGTGGAAGTGCCAGGTGAGCTTGTTTTTTTTCCAAAAGCCCGTAATTACCCAGGCGCTGCAAAGGAATGAGGTTCCCCTCAGGGCTAGAGCCCTGGCCCCTTAGCCCCCTCTGCCGGGTCCCCCGTGTGATCTGTGTGCATGTGGGCGAGTGCACGCCAGGCAGGGGCTGTGAGTTATCTGTAAGTATCCTGCTAATGAATGTCTTGAGTAACGCTGACTCTGAGCTGGGGCAGAACAGGAACAAAGTTTAATGAGAGGTTACAACAGGTCAGACAGGATTTTCTCAGCACCTTGTTGAAGCTGCGTCCAGCTGAGTCCTTCTCGTTTGGCCTGTACTCCAAAAGCTGAGCATCCAAGATGTCCACGAGCTGCTCCATCAGGCGCACGGAGGAGCTGATGTCTCCGGCAAACACCGGGCCCTGTGTGTGTCGAGCCAGCTCATTGGCTAAATTTGCTGCATTTTCGCCACTTCGGATCTAAAAACAGCAGTGGGGAAGAAGAGAAAAGAAAAAAACAGAAACAAGAGGGGTGTCAAAAAAATGTGGGGTATGCAGGTTTGAGATGATGGTTATATAACGTCAGCTTGAATAATTTATTCCACATACATCTCAGTCCTAATCCACTGCAACACGGCTTGTTCAAAACGAAAAAAGGGGTTTTAGTGACACACAAGCTTTAGAAAACTAAAGCTAAAAGGTAAACCTGCATGGAATAATTATAAGCGCATGTCTGTGATCCATGTAAAACAAAAGCTATTATCGTGGCCAACCTCAACTAAGCACTGACTCACTGCTATACTACATACACAATTCAAACACATGCGTGCTAATTAATGAAGTGTTTCACTTGCAGGGAGCATTCAAACTATTGTATTGAAGGCTGTGAAACATGCACAGACACAGGTGAGACAAAAATATCGTTCCGGCCATCAGCCTACGAGAGAAAAAATTAGAGGTATCAAAAAGAGTGGTGAAGCTGTATGACTCAACGCATCAAAAAACTTTATGTAACTGCTGCACAGCCACCATTACAAGCAGTTTAATTCTTTTTTTTTTGAGCAATTAAATAAAAATGAAATCTGATGATTTATATTATGACCTACAGAGGGTTTAACGAAATAAGCATACTGCCTCCTTAACTGCTTAATATAGCTATTCTGCATTAACACAGCCAACTTAGTTGACAAAAAACTGTTTATTTCTTACTTTATTTATTCATTTTGCCAATTTGCGCTTTGTATATTGCCTTTGGGGAGCATATAGGACGACATACCTAAAGTGCAAACACAGTCCAAAACTCTCAGGATAGATGTGTTGTGATTCACTATTTAAATAATACAAAATTTTGTTGTTTATTTCTCTGGAAAACTGCTTAAGACAGAACACAACTCTTTAAATTAGAATTTGTGCATTTTCCCAGAAACCCTGCCCAAATCTGTTGCTTTCTCTAGATGTTTTGTTTTTTTTCCAGTCGAGAGCAACAATAATCTCCCCCTTAGAATGCAGTGTGTTGTGTTTCTGACGCATTATTGTGCGCTCGAGCTATTGAAGCTCTTATCTGTGCATCTACATTTCTACCTGCACAACATCAAAGCACCGAAGCACTGACGAAAGAGACCCCGCTTCTTTGATTCTCTGTAGCACACTGCAGCTTTCGGCATTTACTCTTGATTTTTTTTTTCCTTTCAGCTGACACATGTTCCCCTTGAGAAAAAGAGTGGTTTCATTATGAGTACACTTGACCTGTTCAGAAAATAACCCAAGCAAGCAAAGAGGTCATCTATTGCACATACAGTAGATGTTTGATTTTGGCCCCGTTACATGCCTGATTGCTGCTATGTTTTGTAATGGGCAAACTTGCTTTTCCTTTTTTTTCTTACCTTTTGTGCCACCTGAGTCACCCAGTGGGAAGTGCAGTTGCTGAGGTCTGGTCCTTTGGAGCACCATGTCCCTGTCACCGTGCAGAGGAAAGTGGCAATGCCTGCAGGACCACAGAAAAACAGCAGTTGGAGAAAAGCCAAAATTGTGCTCAGATACAGTGTCTCCTGCTGTTCACTCATTTGTACCAACTCTCCTGTGGAAAAGACTAAATGTTCAGGATGTTTTTCAAATGATCTGAAAGACTAACAGCTATTTGAATGACTATTTTAAGAATAAAAGCATGCATTTAGTGCCAATTCCCCAAAAAAGTAAACTCTGGGCATTTTACAAATGCTTTCACATTACTAGATGCCAATTCTTAGTGATGTTAAATACCGCTGATTTATTTTCCACTTCTGATACAGAGTAAAACTCAGGCTGGTATTGCCAATACTCATATTATGTGCAAGTCAAATAATGCAACCATTAAATAAGTTATTGTTTGATTATCAAAAACTGCTATAAAAATGAAAACTTTTGACTTAATCTATGTTACATAAATATTTTAACATGAAAATACTAACATCTATGGACTGGCTGTGCTGCTGTGCGTATCGCAAAAGCAAAGGTACACATGTTCAGGACAAGGCACATTATCCAGGCGAAAAAAATGTAGTTCCCATCAACCATGTATCATTTGTACAAGATTTTGATAGTTTATATTTCAGTATTGATTCACACATCACTACTAATTAGTAAAAGTTATCTATCCAGGATGTCTCAAATCTCCCATCCTGTGCATTACACTGGTGACAGTGGAAAGAAATGACTCCCTTTTAACAGAAAGAAACCTCTAGCAAACCAGGCTCAGGGTGGGCTGCCATCTCCTTTGGCCGGCTGGGGTTCGAGAGGACAAGAAAGAGACACAGACACAACACACATATTGTGTATACTCTCTTCGTCACACACAGTTACATCAACTATAACTCGCTTCACTGACAGCAATACAGAAAATTTTAGACTTCATTTTTTTACCATGTCAAATTTTCCTGTTCTTCTACTCAGCCTTGCTTTATATTTTGACAGTTCTGTCACATTCAGTGATAGGCCGTGACGGTAATTTATGTAAGATTACTGCAGCAGCAGCATAGATCTCAAGTAAATACATCAAATAATCATGTCCCTAACTGCTGACTTCCTTCACACCCAAGAATTTTATTTTATTTTTCTAACTCTGAATCTTTAAAATAATATTAACTGGGGAAAAAGAAAAGCTGTTTCATAAAATAAACTGTCCATCACCTTCATTAGCTTTTTGCTTTTGCTTGGAATGCAAACAGGTAGAGGTATTTGTTTTCCTTCAGCTAATTGTGCACTTTCATTTCAAGGAGAAACGGTTTGGAATTTGCATAAAAAGAACAAGAATGCGGTATTGTAATTTCACATTTCTGAGTGGAAGTAAGAGGCTCTAATCACGCCTTCCCACGGTTTTAAAACTGACACACCAAGGAAAAAAATGTTATCAACTCAGTGCAGATAAATAAGAATGGAAGCAGCGATAACACGGGCACAAACAGCAATCATTTCAGAATGTTTTGTCAGGCACTTTGGGTCTTTCTTTATGAATATTTTTATGCTAAAAATGTGATTGCCAAACATGAGTGTTATTGTATAGAATGAGGTCTAATCAAGATGATTCATAACAAAAACAATATAAATTAGCTTGGAAACCCAGTTTTCGTTTTTAGTTATTGGAAAATGTCAGAAATATGGATTTAGACCTATGCTGTGGCAGTTTTAAAGGCTGGGGTTTGTGGTGTAGTCTAGTTGCATTGCATTACATCATATTGTGAAATGCACCTAATTGTACTGAATTAAAGCTTTTATTGCTGTTTCATCTTGTGGACCTTTGAGACAAAGCCTTGTATATTATATTTTACTGCAATGACATAGATGCACTGTAAACAAAGCTTCAAAAGGAATAATCTAACAGTTGAGCAAAGAAATAAAAATATATATATTTTTGACTTTGATAGGAGAAAAATCTGACAGCACCAATGTTTGTAGACTAAAACTAATGCTTGGAAAAGGCTGGTATTGTCACTTGAACTGGGCCAAATTGGAAGCAAGTTCATAAAAACATTTCCATTTTTACATAGTGGGCTAGCTTAATATTAAACACAAATGTGGCTTGAATTCTAAAAGTCCAAACATTTCTTCATTCAAACCTAGACAAACATGTCTTACCTCTGGTTCCTTTGGGGCAGGGTCTGTCGACAGTGGTTCCGGTGTGTGTCTGAGGCCAGTCGATGGCTCTCCTCCTGGTGGCCTCGCAGAAGCGTCTGGGTGTCGGAGGCAGCTCAGGGACAGTGGGTTCAGCCGTTACTGAGCCGTGGCTGTCCTCAAAAGGATTTCTTCCCTCTCTTGGATCTGCCCCTGCTATCGTTGTGTCACTGTGGCCCCTCATGGTGGGCAAGATGGTGGTGGTAAGCACCGTGGTAGATTTAGGTATGGATGATGAGATTGAAACATCCTCAATCGTTGGAACTAGAGCAAAAAGAACAGTAAAGCTGTTAGAGCTCAAGTCCCAAATGTCTCCGTCCTGATGCTATTACCAGTGGAGAAACTGCAACAGTTTCAAGTCCTTAGACATGTTGGCGTCTGCAGAGATACTGCTGCCTAAAATGCCTAAAAATAAAAGGATCATGGAGGTTTAACTTCACCTCTGCTCTGCTCTCTCACAAAAAGAAATCAAGACAAACCTTCCAATGTGACACTATCTTTGCTATTTCCATTTTACTTAAGCCAATAAGTAAGACAAGCAATAGCAGCGGGGCAATCTTTCACACAGCAGTGATTTCTTTTAAGCAGACTCAGTATTGGGTTGATTAAATGTCAACAATAAAGACAAAACCCATCTGCGTTTTACCTTTTCCCCTGCCTTGTTCATCTCTTTCTCTTTGATAAAGCTGGCGTGCGGAAGGAGGACTGCACTGCCACGAGCAAAAAACTATACATCAGCAGTAATGTGTTTCCACTGGAATCAGTTCACGCCTACCAAACGAGTGCAATGTGTGTGATTGCACATGTGCACGTGTGCGAGCGCACTTGTGTTTGCTCCATTTCTCAGGTGTGTGCCTGCTTAAAATCTCTGCACACAGATTGATATCTGCTGCAGAGTGCCTGGAGATAACTGGGAAATGAGTGCAGAAATGGGAAATCTATAAATTTAATACAGTATGAAGAGCCAATAAGGATAAAATAGAAAACACGGTGACTGTTTGTGTGCATGCGTGCCAACATGGATATCCAAGGCTTCTTGTCTGCTGCATGAATGGCCATACATTTTTAACCACAACTGCCTGATTGTATTTTGAGATAAAAGCACCTTCCCACAATGAGGTCTGTCCACATAAAAGGCTCTCTAGTCTTCATGTTCCCTGGGTGCTTTTGGAAAATGCAATATCATGCTATCTGACACTCCATCATCAGACACCTATCTCCATTTCCTGAGAGAGAATGGTGACAGAGCCGACATTTCTCTTTTCACACCAATCAGAGGGTCAGGGGGATCTTTGCTTTTTCATTCAGGTAAAATATTTGAGCTTATTACAAAGCTGATATCTTTGATGAGGCCAAGAGGCCACCGCAGTGGGGGGAAGCAGTGTTCCTGTGACGTTCACTACAAAGGAAAGGAGAAATGCTACAGTGTGGATGAATTGTGACATTTCACACGTTGACCTTTTTCCCCCTGACAGGAGCCCCGGCCAATTGCCTCACACTTATTCAGTCATTGTGTCCTCACATACATTCAAAGGCTAGCCTGGCCAAAATGGCTGCACGCCTAATGATGTGCTGATAAAATGTTTTACATGACCAGCTAACATTAGGGGTTTAGGTTATTAACAGAGCTGCATTTTTCTAATTGGTTGGTTTAAAGCTTGACCAGTGATTGGGTATTCCAACACTTAAGTTTTTTATTTGTTCTCCCCTCCTGATCAATCTCAGTCCTTGAACACACCAGTCTTTACAAAATACATACTGCAGGTTTTCACCATGTTAAGTAGACTAATTGTAAATTCTCTAAGGTGTTTATAAAAAATGATTTGTTGAGATTCTCAGCTATCCAGGACGCAACAGATTCTGAGAGTTTCGAAACAAGAAAACTGGATTTATTTTCTGCTACTTGAAGATGTTTCACTTCTCACTCAAGGAGCTTTTTCCATTTCAATTGAAAAGTGCAGAGATCCAAGTGCAAAGTCAGAAGAAGCACAAGAGGCTACTAGAAGAAAACTGGATTTTATACAGAGATAAAACTGCAGCTCACTTTACAGCCCATGCTGTTGTTTTCCTTTATACTGTAGTACCAGCTGCTACTTAAACTGGTGACATATTCGAGTCCAGCTTTCTGTGCGAGGCTTAGAATTTGTAAATGGGACAGACTTAAACAAAAACTGAACATTAAATTGTTAAGAATATTAATATTTTAAGAAATGAATAATTTACACAAATTATATTGAAGCCTAGTCTAAAATTGTAATTGAGATATTCTCAAAAACTGGAAATTACAATCAGCAAAGAACACTTTGATTGTTGAATCTCTAGTTATTAATTCATTTATAAAACACATATTATAAAATAAGCCCATAGATTTTAACAGTATAACAAGGATGCATGTAAGATTGAACAAAAAGTTACGAATACATTATGTAAGGTACTTTTTTTTGTTTTTTTATCGAGTCAGAAAAAGTGAGAAGATTCACAGGCTGACTTGGTTGATTCAATAGACACATATAATGCAATACAAGGGCACTTGTAATTGAATTTCAGAATATTAAACCTCTCTATACCTGAGCAAACTTCTGCTTTTCTACGGGCTGATTTAAAACTTAATATGCAGCTGTCTGTAACAGCTTGCTTGCATCTCCTGATTAACCTGCTATTGAGACCATTTTTCTCCATCTCAAGGCTCTGAAGCATTGCACGTCTCAGCACAAATTATTACAATGTGCAAATAGTCTGCTTTTCAAAGTTTCTTTGTAATCTTAATAGATGAGAATGAATTCAAAATCTCCCTTATCTTTAATGAGTCAGTTAATTTTGACGTGCTATAAATGCACATTGTAATGAGTTCAAACTTGAGTCATTACTGGGTATCAATTTTAATTAGGAGTGCTCAAGGAAACTGATGATAATGTATATAAAATATACATTTACAGCCAGATAAGCCCTTAAAATAGTCTATTTCTAACATTAAACTTAGTTGAATATTTCACTTATTTATAATAAAAACCCCTAAAAGAAAACTTTAAAAATATGTTTTACATTAATCTCTCAAAACATATTTCCCATATGTGCAGAGTATTGGGCAGCTTCACAGTTAAGAAAATACATATAAATTAAAACTAACTTATTTACCTGTAAATAATAATAAAAAATCTTTATGATTCAGATAAGTTGAAATAAAATAAAAAATAGTTGTCCAAACAATCAAATTAACCCTCTTAATGCAGTCCCTGAAAATTAGTTTTGTCAATTAGCTTCAAAGAGCTTCCAAGGTCAAACTGGGTTTTCTTCCAGCTTTAAACAGTTGAAGTGATTTCAGTTTATTTGAGCTATTTTCATACTTAAAAAGATTTTCTCTGTGAACTGTGAGGATCTTTCATGAAAAAAATAATTAACATACTCAACGGATCTAATCATAGCAACACCATCCAACTAAAGGAGATCAGCTGGAGTTTGAGGGTTATTTAGTTGTTTTTATTCTTTTTTTCTTTCATTTAGCTGTTTTTAGCCATACAAATTTGGTAGAAGTTGTTTCTGTTATCTCTTGATATTTTACATGGGTTAACATGCACTTATTGTTTTCAATATAAATTTTTGTGAACTTTTGAACTGATCAAACAAAAAAAAATCTTTCAAAAGTCCAAAACAATGTCACATGAAGTTGTGGATATTGTCATATACAATGTTTGACCAACTGATCAAAACACGCCATGAGTCCGTCATATTTCAAGATGAGATCATTTTAGTTTAAAACTCTAGCATAAAAAGCAGCGAGTAAATTGCAGTTTTACTATAAATTTAGCTCTGCAACTAACAAATCTTGAAAAATTAAATATGTTGTTATATAAACATGTTTTTATTATTATCATTATTTATATTCAGGCAATTTCAGAAGATCCTAATATTATAGAATCTCATATTTCATAATGCTACTAAAGACTTTAATTCTCAGCACTTTCCTTTTTATTTTATAAAGAAATTTACCTAAAAAAATAAAAAATTGTGAATGTTTGTAGTTGTCATGTAGTCACCTAGTTTAAATCAAATGTAATCAAATGTGGGTAACATTGAAAACATTAAATATGCAACGCATCAACTCTGTTTCAAAAAGTAATGACCTCAGAAGGCAGCACATCTGTGAGATTATTCTGATGCCTCTGCACCACACGAGCTACAATTTTCTTTTGATTGCAAAGAGCAACTCCCTTCAGTAAGAGCTTTGCGTCCTGTGATAGCACTCATCCAGGAGAGGGCTGCACCAATTAGCTAGCATTTCTCTCAAGAGGCAGTGAAGTCACTCTTTATGGGAAATCTGACACCAAAAGCATACTGTTGCCATATGGTGAATATTACCTCTTGTATATAATGGGCAAGTTTGAGATTGAGCACTTGAAAAACGACTGCGACCAGTGTCAAAACAGAGAGCGTAAATTAAAACATGGCTTAAGGTAGGGGAGGGGAGAGAAATCATCCTGCAAGATGATCAATCGACAGAGTGGAGACGAAGCGGAATGAGTTTCATCACTTTATAGCCCCCTTGAGTCATTCCTGAGAGGAAGATGACAAAATTATTAAAATGTAATCATGTGATGAGAAGTCTACGTTTTCTGGCTGTCCTTGATTTTATAATTTACGCTTCTCTTCTAGTATTATTATTATTATTATTACTATTATTATTATTATTTGCTGAAATCACATAAAGCTTTCAAAACTGTCTACCTGTCTAGACAGGACAAAAATGAAAATAAAAAATTACACAATCATAAGCTGCCTAAATCTTGCTATTAGGGGAAGTAGAATGACAACTTGCAGTCAGATCAAGCTGTTTCAATTAGTTTCAGTTTTGAACACGAGCAAGTCTAATCCTCCCAGTATACTAATAAACAGACCCATGCTGTTTGCAGGAAATTATCATCAGCAGCTAAAATATTCAGGACTCCATTTCGACATGATAGCAAATTTCCTGTTGTTTATTTAATGTTACCCTCTTTGTGGGCAAAACCGAATGAAAGAACTCCCACATTTATACATTAAATCATTTTAACACAGATGAGTAAGATGCTGAGTTACTTTATGTAAAGCAGGTGTGTGTGCATGATCTGAATATGCTACCTTGCAAGGCCCATTCTTCTAAAATATATTACCTTTTGGGAACAGACTCCTTCTTATGGGGCCCAAAACCCAGGTCCTATAAATTCGAATGCCGGTTTTGGTGGAGGGGTAAGGCTTAGGACTAGGCTGCAGATTAAGGGGGGGTGAGGGGTAGATGTAGACTTAGCATTGGTATTGGGTTCCAATACCAGCATAATTAATCTATTGAAAATGTGCGATCCATTGTGGGGAGATTTCTGATCCAGGAGCTGTCTGTGCTCTGATATTTGCTGAAAGACTCCAGAAAAGATTTATGATAAAGAATATTCAACACATTTTTTTAAAAAATGATCATCATTTTGAAACATGTCGTTGCTGCAGCGCAAGGCAACAGGAAACACAGGCAGACTCAGAGAAAATACTCAGCCTTCCCTCAAGCCGAACAAACAACCAACCATCTCCACCTTTTTGACTGATGGACAAAGTTATGTCAAGGGCCAAAAATTCTGCAGCAGGAGGAAGAAAAAGACGCAAAAGTTGAAGGTAGTTTGGCGGTGATCGATATCAGGAGTGAAAAATGAGATCTGTGATATTTAGCCTGTTTGGATTTTATAGCTAATGTATAGTTTACTGTGTTTAGTGTTCGGTTTAGTCAGTTTTAGTGTGTTTGAGTCAAAACTATGAGGTGATCTTTGAACGTGAAACTACAGGTTCTGTTTGAGGTGGAGGATGAAGGTTTGCTAAAATTTATTCACATTATATTAATATTTCTGTTTATATTTGCATTCTAACTTATATCAAATCAACAATATTGATAACAATAATATTAAATAATTCATATTGATGATGGTTATTATGATGACATCAATTATAATATAAAACAAACAGAGCTTTTGTATAGGAATATTTTCTGTAATGGCTAATATCCAAAAATCAGGTATTGGATCAGATTGGAAATAAAAAAATGAAATAAAAATGTGAAAAAATGGATCAGTTTTTATCCCTAGTTAGGTTTAGGGTGAGGTATGTACTATGGGTAAATAGGTTTAAGGTAGGATCAAAGTTAGGGTATAGAAATGAATGAAAAATGAATGGAAGTTAATGCAAAGTCCCTGTTAAAATAGCAAGACATGATATGTGTGAGCGTGTGCCTTTATAGATCCACGTGTGGCTCGTTTTAGCTTGGTTCAATAACACTGATGTCTTAAAGGACAAGAACTGCGCTACGGTTGGTCTTTTACCTCTTTACCTGGAGCCACTGCTGATAATTAATGACAGGAGAAACAAATCCCACAAGACATGAATTTTACATCAGGCTGTTTATGTGTGCTCGTGCTGCTCGGTGTGATTCAGGCTTACACGATGGGGGCTTGGAAGGTAAAGAGCCTCAAGACAATTCATGTGCGCTGTCTAATTTGGTGCTAAAGAATATGTCATTATTCCTGCAAAATTTAAAAGAAAGGGAAAAAAAAGTTGTAAAGAAATGATTGCAGGGGCTGATAGCTTTATTGACATTTGTTCTTTAAAGAGCAATAGACGAGAAAAGCTCTGCCCAACATATCTCGTGTCTGTGAGGGGTAATTTATGAGGCCTGAAACTGAATACTGCGGAGCAGCAGGCGTAGCACAGTCACAACTAGACAGTCTGAGTCAGGAGGAGGAGATGGCAAAGCAGCTTGCAAAACAGAAACATGCATGTAGACAGGAAGATATATGTGGAGACAGAAATATACTCAAGAGCAAAACCCTCTAAAACTCTCTGTCATGTGCACCTATGAGGTCCACTCAAGCAGTTTCCTGACATAATCCAGCACACAGAACAATTAGAGCACTTCCAAATCCCCTGACATGTCTACTGCAGACGCTATTTTTGTTGCCAAATATGCTTCTGAGGTTGGAACACAGGCTCAGTGCGCGAAACATCTATAAATGTTCTCTGACTTGAAGGTTTACCTGGAGGCATCATACAAAGCAAAGCACAGCACGGTGAGATGCTATGCAGGGTTTAGCCACAAAATGACAAGAAAACAAAACTAAAGAAAGTGGTTGTGATATGCAGAATGTAAGATTTATTTTTAACTTCACACAGGCTCAATGGTCAATTTTACCAGATTATTTCTAGCAGCTAAGCCTTTTGGACAAAGCTATCAATTATACGACTCTCATCTTTAAGGTCTTAAATCAATGCAACCTCAAAGACAATTTCATTTTCTCTTTTCTCTCCTTGTTACTTTGAAATGTTCCCTGCAATTACAGAATAAGAAATCAGTTAATGCCTTTGCACATCACAGAGAATGCATTACCAATGTCTCTCCAAGTTTGGTAACTAAATGAACTGAGATGTGCTTCCCTTATTGGCATGCACTCCGTTCAGGCAGATGTCTGAGGAGGCAAACTCTCTCAGTATTGCTTTGTGTTCACAACGCATTAGTGGGTCACAGGCATGTTCGCTAAATCTGTGTGAACTGTTTGGAACAATAAGCAGAAAGATCAATACGAAGAACGACCCGAGCAAATCACTTCAACCGGGGTCTGGAAAAAAGCAGCCCGCAGTGTTACATACACCCAAAGACCAGTTTGCTAAGATCAATTATTTCCTGCTTTGATCACTTTGCCAAAACTCCTCTAATATGAACCCATAATCCCTGCTGTCGTTTTACGCGCCTCTCTAGTGTGAGCCTCACAGCCAAGGTTGTTGCTTCTGACAGAAAAGGACACACGGATTGCTGTTACACAAGTTCTAATAGAGAGTGAGGATGCTCTAGATTTTGTGTCCGAGGTAACTTCGCTCTGTGGTCGATGAATCTTAATAGGCACAATTAATTTTCTTTACGCCTCAAGTGTCCCTCTGTTTCAGAGTGAGACATTATTTCGGCACGATTAGACTAGGCTGCAGAATAGGTTGTTTAATTCAACGGCATATTATGGGCACGCAATAAATCCTAATAGCTACACAGTAAAGAAGTTAGAGGTGTAGATATGAAAAAGAAGAAAAGAACAACTAATAAACAAGAAGCAATTATTTTCTAGTGCCCTTCACAGAGCTTAGTGTACTGCAGCTGGTAGTCTTGTTTAAATGGAGGAATATGTTCCCATAAAACACAGTCAATGAGGCAAGTTCTGCAGCAAAGATCTGAATGAGTCTCGATGACAGATGGGTAGCAGAAAACCAGCAAGTTATAAGTGAAATCAACAACTATGTTCTGTTACTGCAGGGAGTGACAACACCAAGCCTATGTGGCATTTATGTTTACCCAGGCATTACAGTAGCTGAGAGAGCACATTAAACCCTTCACTGCAAATGCTTTGTGATGGCTACTTCCCTCCTCTCTCCAGGACTCTTTAGAGACGAGGAGGGTAATTATGATAATTCACTTGTTAATTACATTTACATAAATCAGGACGTGAGCAGTTGAGCTAGTAGTTTGCATGCTTGCTAAACTCATCAAAGTTTGAGTATTTTCTTCATATGGTCTTAAACGTACTTTTGAATGAGGCTTCAGAGATTCCAAGGAACGGCGGGAAAACAAACAGACGTGTTGACAAGAGGCCAAAGTTCAGGAGCACAACAGACTCCATTGAAAAACCAACCTTCCCCCCTCTCTTCCACAGCACAAGTCAGGAATCCGATTTCAGCCCGTTGGCAACCCCTCCCAAATATCCAGAAGTTAAAAATCATAACCTAATATGGACCAGTGCTCAAGGGGAGCAACATGAGCCTCTAACGTATCATTGAGTCGGGTCAAGATTCTAGTTTCTCCACTTCGTGTTGGAGACTTATCAGGGCTGTATGGGATAAATTGGCTGCTGTTAGGTAATTAAACCCATTATCAGCCTGATGTAATGTCCCTGTCTGGTGACACATATGTCGCCTCTCAGCACTTCACAGATTAATTTAAGCCAGTTACTCGCCTGACAAGATTCTTCACTGTAATAGATCTCTTTTTCCTACTATTTTTCTGCACAGATCCACCATGTGGTTCATATCTCGCACACATTTCATCCTTTGAAAAAATATTAGCCAACAATAGGATGGCGATTATCACCTCATCTGTTACAAAAAAATGGCTTCTGCAAAGTTGAAGAGGTAACCATGGCAACTCAACTTGAAATCCTGAGGCAGGGAGGAGAGGATAACCTCTGTCATACTGTGCACAATCCTTTTTCGACATGTTCCCAGCATGAGAGGGAAGTTCAGGAGGGCATTGTAGATAATGGTTCTGGATAAGGTTTGAGATTGAAGAATTTGATGGGGTCCAAGCATCAGCTGGATAGAGTGCTTCATTCTGCCTTGTGGTAATAAAGAGGCAGGTTTTTTTGTGGTGGTGCAACCCCGCAGAGAGTTATCCCTCATTCCGAGGTGAATCTGTAATTTCTGTCTGCAAATGAGCCCTTTCCCCAAGAATAACACAACCCTCTTTCCTTTATCACACCTGAATTGCATCCAAAATTAAAAGGCAGCCATCTGTGACATCCCATGCTGCTGCCAAACAATGAAGGAATTACCCAAAGACAATGGATTACACAAAAATGGAGCAGCACTCACCTTCAGCGGGATCCGGGGGCCCAAAGTCCAGGTCGTAGCGCAGGATGTAAAAGTTATTCCACACGTACAGCTGGTTGTCTCTGGGGTTGTAATCCACAGCGGTGATGTACTGGTACTGGTTGGGAAAGAGGATGTCGGTGTATTCACCCTGGTTCAGCTTGGTGTTGTAGATGTAATCGATCTGGCTGCGGCTGGCCTCGCTCTCGTTCTCCTCGTAGGTCGAGCGGACTACATGCAACACGCCGCACACCATGAAGGCGTTGGAGGCTGAGCGCTTATCGTACGCAGTTTCCCAGGTGCCCTCAAAGCGAAGCGTGTACGGGTTCAGCTGGCTCACCACTATGCGTCCGTTGTTCTGCTCTGTGGCGTAGATAACCCACAACCCCCTCTCATCAACTGAAAGGTCAATGTCTGTTTTGCCACCCCAGCGGTAAGGCGAAGTGTCGTGATAGTTGGCATTGTTTACAATAGCCTCGCCGCTTTTGATGCGTGTGCGAAGATCAAACTTGACAATGTTGCGAGTGCGTTCCTTGTTAAAAAAGACAGCACCATCATAAGCAACAAAGCCTGTCCCGTCCACTCGGTGCGGCAGTTTATAGGTGGTTGTCTGGCGACTGTTTTTGAAGTCCTCCAAAGAGGCATACTCGATGAGGGTGTCGGTGCGATACGGCGTCCAGGGCATGAAGTAGACTTTGTCTCCAGCCTGCAGTGGGTCTTTGCACCAGGACCCTGCTTGCTGCTCAGCCTCAAACAGGAAGGTGGCGGCTTCTATGCCCTTCAGAGTCCCAGGACAAATGAATACTAGTGACAGAGAGGAGAGTGAAACAAAATACAACAAGGCAAAATGTTAAAAGGCACACATTTACACATTTGACAAGAACAGTTCTCGCTGCAGTGTGACTCAAGTACAGGACAAAAAGATCAGGGGCTGTGAATTTGGAGGAAGCGTTTGACTAGTGCTTTTGTACTAATGAGTGGGGGGGGAGAAAACAAATGTACGTGTCAAAAAGATTACTCAGAATGAAAAATGTGAGGTTAATAGAACTTGCATCTCAGGGGGCTGCTGCTACACCGTACCAGGGACAAAACAAATAAATCATGAAAACAAAAAAAAAAGAATTATAAAAATCCTGCAAATGAAAGACATGGGAAATGAAGGGAACAAAGTTCACAGTGTTTTGTTTAGCTGTTTTATCAAATACCAGCCTCTCTCTTAAGTCAAGTGCCACATGAACAGCTGGGTGTATGGACACACTGCACATGCATTCTCACATGACTGAGGTCATAAAATGAGAAAAGGGAACAGACTTCACATCTCGTGATAAGAGTGAACAACAGGTTGTCAATGGTGGCGAAGGCAGCAAAGCAAAGGTAAAATGAAAGTGGAGGTTGGGGAATAGATAGAACAACAGTGGTAAAGGATTTTCACTACTTTCTGTGGTGAAAGACAAGAGTAACCATTGATGGGTGAGGGAGGCCGTGGCAAGGTTCCAATACAAATGAATTAGTTCTGGATAAAAAAAAGGAACACAGTCAATTTAGTTTTTTTTTTAAAACATATTTTTTTTTTGTTTCAGTCTGTGCCAAACTCACTCAGCCATCACTGCTATTTCACATCACGTGCTATGGGTGCAGCAGAAGTTGGGCCAAGCAAACTCCGACTGAGCCAAATTAAAGGTATACACTCAGCTAGTCGTTCTTCAAGGGGTTACATTGCTAAAAGAGGGTCCCAGGAACAACACCAAACAGTTGGGTGTTTTCTTTCATATTGCATAGAAAAAAACTTTGTTTGGCAACCACGGTTGTCATTTGAAATTTCGTACTGCACATCATTTGGATTCCATGGGCGCAAGCCATCCACCTATCGAGTTTACAATGACAAGAAAGGTAATCAGGAGAGGAGGAGTGGGGGGAGGTGGGGGCTATACTCAACACCACAGAACAAGGAGCCGAAGGAGGGGGGGGAGGGATGGACCAGACCACTCATTTACCTTTTTGCTCCACTTCTATTTCAGGCATTGGAAAAGAAAGCAAAAAAGAGTGCAAAAAGGGAGAGAAAGGTTATCATGAGTTAGGCAGTAGATACAGAGAAAGAGAATTAGTTGGAGGGTATGACCATGAAATGGATTGCAGGGCTGGTTGATGTGGAAAAGCTAGAAAGAATTGAAAAAAGGTTTGTTTGTTAGTGAAACAGCATCTCATCCTAGGATATAAAAACAGACAAATTATAACTAGAGTGCTGTGCTATCTACGCTTATAACTTGTCATTCTGATCATCTTTATTTGCTAATAAAATACAACAGTGGTCACTGTAAAAGCAGAACATATCCCTCTAAGACTGTTTCTCCTAAGTGTCAGGAAGAAAAAAAAAACAATCTTAAAGTCCCACTCAAATCTAGATGGATAGCAGACTTAGAGAAACAAGACAGAAATTATGTCTGGCATGTCTTGGCTGAGGGTGGAATTTGTTCAAACTTTCTAAACACAAATCAAAACTCAACCCTATCGCCCACACACGTAAAACACGACACGGTGCTAACGTTACAGACCTGACTCTTAAATGAGCCAATGAGAGCAACAGCACATGAGATGACTGATGGATAGTCGACTTAATATGGAGTTTCTGTAGTGGACTGTTGCAGCTGCGACACACAGCAGGAAAATAGCAGAAGAGTCTGGAGACAGTAAGTAAAAAGAAAAGATCGAAAGTTGGGAAGAAAAAATGAGAGCAAAGAGTTAGTCAAAGAGAAACAGGACAAGAGGTGAAACGAAGGTCTGTTTGAAAGAAGAGAAAAGGAAGGTTTTATTTCTGAAAATGTTTACAGTTCATCCATTTATATATACTGAGCACTTTCACAGGCTGGAAAGGGGCCCTGAACAGCTCTTTAAAACTCCCCTTTTAAGGTAGATTAACTTTTTAAAACAGAGCTGAATTTAACTAAATTTGGAGTACATTTCATTAAACAAGTTGACTACTAATAAAGATTTATGACTTAGTGCAGGAATTTGGTTTAGTCTGTGAGACAGAACAAGATAATATCTTACAATTCTAAGGATTATTTAGTCAGTCTTCTATGAAACATTTTATTTACATAATAATTAGCAAATGCACTCTCCTGATAAAACCAATCTGTCTATTTTCAGGGAAAAATGCTGTAAAAAGTATTCAAAAATCAAATGACAGACATTTATCTAGTCATGCAGATTGTCTCAGTTTGATTTGTCTAGTTGTAGAAAAACCTCTTGGATTTCTACCACCACACAAAAATGGGGAATTTTTTATACTTTTGAAAGGGAGAAAATATGAGCTATTTGTTCAGTAGAAAGTAGTCCAATGTAAACCAATCACAGCAAGGTCTGTGGATTATCAACTGAAACAGCAACTCTGTTTAAAAAAAAGCCATTCAGAAACTCATTTCAGATGATATGAATGTGGCGACCTATAAGCAGAAAAAAACATTTACTGCAGTTGAAGCAGGAGTCTCTGATAAACAGGGACAGGACACATCAACAACCATTTATCACATCCAAATCCCAAATGAAATCCTTTAGTAGAAATTAAATCATCTGGAACCCCTTTTTGAAGCTGGCTTTGCTAAGATTTAGTGATCAAACCAGAAGTAAAAAATACAAATGACTAAAACATAAACATCTAATTTATCACCTGAACTAAACTGAAAACACCAGAGTCTGGCGTAAGAAATGTCATAATGTGACCAAAATAATATTCAGAATGTGATGAGAGATGTGCACACAAACAGCAATTAAAGGAGTTTTTCATTTAAGAAAAAGTTCTACAGCTGATGAGTTTGACATTCTGATCTGTGTTTCTGAAAGCATCTTAAACAGGCACAAAAAGCACATTAAACAGACAGCAGCTAAAACTTTCATCTTGCTGCTAAAGATTTATAATCAATTATTCAGAGCTAATCTTCTGCCATTGGTTCTTGGCATCTTAGCAGATGCTGTGCTTTTCTATTACTATCAAGTGAATTTGATGGGAACTCAGTTGGTAGTTTCAGCTTCTGTGTGTTATTGACTGTAATAAAAGTGTAGAGGAAATAGTTAATGCTAAAATGACAAAAAAAAGGCTGAAAAGAACAAAAACTAATTCAGTACATTTGGTAGAGAAGAGGAGTTTTCAAGAACGTTCTACAGTTTGACACGTCCTCATTGTTTTTTCATGTCAGAAAGTGTTGGGAATGTTTTGTTTTGTTCGCAAGAGGTGAAAACAGTTGGTCATTCAGAGTTAGAATTCAGCAAATTAAAAGAAAACTTTGATGGTTATAAATTTGGTTTTGATTCAATTTGAAAAAGCATAAATCGCCTCAAGGAACATTTTCCAGTTATCTTTAAGATTCAAATTTTCACTCTGATTTTTTGACAAATGCATTAAATAAATAAAATCCAGTTAGTTTTACTTTAAATATGACCAGAATTCATAAAACAAACATAATGTGCCTCTTAAAAGATTTGAAAGTGAAACCACCAGGTTTAAGAAAATGTCTAACTTTGTATAGTGAGAAGAGGACTCACAATAAAACAAAAAAAGTGTTTTATAAACTGCTTTTAATCTTAGCACTGTTTACCAAAAAATATGTAGCACTTGTTAAAATCATTATGAACAAACAGCACTGACTAAAATTGGCTAAAATGTTACCTGAATGTAATTTTTTTTGTCTCTCCTAAAGGAGAGTTCAAATCTATATCCAACACAAATCAAGTACCTTACATAACAAAAACAGAAAAAAAGCCATTAACCTCTCTGCATTACTAGACTCCATTAAAGGTAATTAGGAAAATAGGCTTTTTATTAAAATTAGGGCAAACTGAACATCAAAATGTCAGAAAAACTTCACATTTTGACACAAAGTGTCATTATTAATGATACGGTCTCATTCCAAAACCACGAGCTGCAGAGTCGTCTGGGAGAGCTGTGGAAAACGTTCAAAGTGAAGAGAGCGAGAAAGAGGCTGGAAGTCACATCAGACACGTTGAAATCACACAACAAGATTTCAGTATGAGATTTGGATGGCGATACTTACTATAGGGAACACACTCATACTGGACCTCTAAGTACTTGTAGGTGCCAGGGCATGGATCAGGAAAGACATCAGAGCCAGTGACAACCACACACTGCGTACGGTTGTTGCACCTAGGAAAAAAAAAGATTGACCAGAGATTTCGTCATGACTCCCCACAGCAAGAGCACTCTTGGCAGAGACAACATTATTGACACAAAGGAGGGGAACGTTCCTTGATAGAGCCCCACTGACATTGATGAAATCCCAGGCAGGACTGTCACTTATGCATTCTAGTTTTAAAACCTTGGCAAACGGGGAGAGGAAATGAAAGCATTAAGGGCGAATAAATGAAGGTGATGGGATGAATGACAGAGTCGGAGCAGCTAAAGGCATGTTAGGAATTACTGTCTTCGGGCTGCTATTGAAAGAGAGGACATTCATTAAAATACACACAACAGGTGGCTGTGACATGAGGTGGACTGGAATGGGTGGCCTCAAGTATAATAGAGCAGCTCCTCTGCATGTATGCCCAAAACAAGACATGAGTGTGTCAACTGTATGAAAGGTTATTTGCCTACCAGTATGATATGTTGTCCCTCAGCGATTTAACAATCTGATGTGTGAAATGTAGAGACAGCTTGTTTGTGTATGTGTGTGTGTGTGTTAGTGTGGCTTGGCACATGTTTCTGTGGTGCTAAAAAAAAGTTCAAGTAAAGAAGCAGAAGGGGACAAAAATTAAATGAAGAAAAATAAAAAGAACAGCAAAAGACGAAGTTTGCGTAAATACTGTATAGGGTGAAATTGGCTCCACTTCAATCAAGCTCTCTTCAGGCAGAGGGATTGAGAATGATGTCAGCAAGAGAGGCAAACGAGAAGAAGAAGAAGAAGAAAAAGAAGAAAGAAAGGCAAAAAAAAAAAAACTGGCACCAAAATAAGAAATGTTCAACAGTGTGCAAGCTTGAGATAAACACTACAGAAGGTCAGAAGCAGAGATGCAAGTTGAACGTCCACTTTGAACCCTCGACAATTAGAGATTCAAGACTGCAAAAAACTACCCCCCCAAAAAAATCAACAAAATGATGTGACTGAAGCAAGATGCTAAAGTGATTATTTAAAAAATAGCTGTAAATACATTAACCAGCATATGACTTCACTTTGCAGTCTGTGTTTGCTCAGCAACAGCCTCTGTTTAAAACGAATAGATTATCAAACATTACACGTTGATAGAAAAATATGCAAAGCCAAAATAATGGACTTCAAGAAAAAGCCCCAGCGTCATCAACCGTGGTTTAAACTTCAGTCACTTTTGTGGCTCCAGCATTGCGAATGCTCAAGAGAGTTGCCGCAAGGAAAATGGGTCACTGCATCAAAATGTGACCTGACTGACAGCAGGCGAGACCAACTGAATCACCTCAAATGCACCCAGAGAAACTCTAGTGATAAAGTGTCATATTGCTTTATTGATATGATCTGAAAAGTAAGTATTTTTCCTTTTTTTATCGTTACTTGCCTAACATTGTATATGATCAGTTTTATTGCATATTGAACAAGTTCAATCAATGAAAAAATAGCCTCCGTTTGTTATAAGTAGCGATAATAAAGTGTTCCTTAAAACATAAGCATTAAAATTAATCAGTAACATATGTTAAATCTTTTTCAAAAAGTCTTTTTAACTTTTTTTGGTTACTTCCATCCATTCATTTTCTTTACCCTATTTTTTGCTGTCCAGGTCACGGAGCAGCTGGTGCCTATCTTCAGCAGTCAAAGTGCAAGAGGTGGGGTACACCCTGAACAGGACAGTCAACAACTATTCACTCCCACTCAAACCTAGAGACAATTTAGAGTTACCAGTTATCCTACCATCTTGTTTTTAGTTTGAGGGAACTAACAGAGTGCCTAAAGTAAACCCACAAGTGCACAGAGGAACATACAAACACCACACAGAAAAGCTGGGATGTAAATCTGCAGCCTTCTACCTATGAGGCAATAACTCCAACAACTGTGCCTTCATGCTGCCGCATTTTGGTTATTTGCCATCATGAAATTTTACTGTTCATGTCGCACAAGCACTTTAGGAAACTCAATGGCTCTCTGTTGCCAATACAAAACGAAACATTAGAGCTCATTTGGGGCAACCTGATAATGATCTGCTCTTCCTCTGGTCTCTATCAACTCCAAAGGAAAGCATTTTTATTAGTCATTTCTCCGTTGGGCTGTTGTTTAACACATTGTGTGGAGCTAACTGGATGTGAGCTGTGAGACTGAATCAAAACACTCTTCTAGAGTTTTCTGGACAAAAAGAAAAAAAAACAGAGTTAAAAGAATGTTGGGTCATAATTCTCTGCGGGTTAACTGCTACAAAATATTGATTTGTGTACAGTACCTTGAAGTAAGGATCAAAATACCTTTTCCACATATGTTAATTCCTTTAAGGCTGTAAGAATCCAATGTGCCATTTTGTTTTACAGTAATTTTGCAAAGCTTTAGCATTAAAGAAGGAGGTGTTGTTGCTGAGGATTCTGACAGTCTGTTTATAACAGCAGCTAATCACTGAATGCAATCTGTTCTGCACAACCTGATTGCAGTGAAGCATTTAAATCCTTTGACCGGACCAGTAATTCATTCTGTTAGTTTTGAAGTGCTGGAGACCATTTAAATATGGCAATAAAAGATAGAAAAATACAAATCTTATTTTTTTAAATAAAAGATCAGTTTTTGTTTCTGTACTGATTGAAAGATGGAATTACAAAAGCAGGCAAAGAGAAGGGTCATACTCACAGTTGGCTCACATTGCCTCTTTTAATGAATGTTCGATTGAATATTAATCAATGTAGGCCTTCTCCATCACTCCAGTAACACCTTTTTTTTGTCAACAACTAAATATATTTTTCTTGACAACACACATTTGATGTAGCGATTGCACAAAATCAAGTCTTTTGAATTCCTGTCTAGGTTGTTTTTGTCGTAAAAAAAGCGCACCGCTGATGAATGTTTTCTGTCGCAATTTCCAAGTTAACAAAACTGCCACTCTGTGAAGCAGACTTCCAACTGTTTCCATCTACCCGGTCCTGCTTAATATGTTTGTTTATCCATCTGTGGGGCTGTTGGCTTTTGTTAATCTTGACAGTATTGACAGGCCGTTGTGATGGAGTTTAAATACTCTTATTCTAGTTTGCTGCACACCAATGGAGCACTGATTGGGGTCCTCCAAAAGATCTGCGGCTGCTTTAGCGCGCACATTTATCACATCGTCTTTAATTACGATCAGTAGGCCGTTTCCCCTGATTTAAATCATTACAACAATCCTGATTTGGGGCTTGTGCTGCAAACTATTCACCAAGACATTGTTTGTCACTGCCTCCCGAGAATCTCCGACGAAGAGAAGTTTTAAATAAAGCAGCGCCGAGTGTGAGGGTGACTTGTCAACAAGTGCGTAGCAGTTGGCAGTCAAAGCGCAGGGCATGGACACTGTCAGCAGCATGTTACTGTATGACTGTGCTGGAAATGTGGTGTAAATTTAGAAAGACTGCAGGCCTTGATGTATTCATTAAATCCTTCTGTAGAGCTGAATCTCATGGGAGTAAACACAGAAAAGAAGGGAAAATCCCAGAGGTCAGACACAGTGGGCGATTATGCTCAAAAGCTAAACTTAAAGAGGAGGGCAACACACTGGAAAGTGAACTAGTTCTTATTTATGAATTGCTCATCCGGTGACCTTTAAAAATACACACACCTTCAGGGGTAAGTAGCGGTCAAGCTCGAGTGTTGCTGCGCTGCCTTTTGACGAGGCGGCGGCATCCTACAAGGGGGGGGACCGGGATAAAAGAGACGACGATGGGCACTGCTCACTACCTGAGGCGAAGCCACTTCAATGCACTTACGAGTGTTTAAACAAAGCGAGCGCTGTGTTCCAGATAGGGAATTAACAGGGTGTTCATGTGACTGGCGTGCTCTCTAAGCTACGCCGATTATGACTCAAACAGAGGCAACAACACGCAGCTGGTGTGAAGAGCTCTGCCGCATGGATGTCACTTCCTGCCTGTCAAGAATTAATCTGCGCTCCGCTTTTTTTAGACTTCAAATGTCACCAACATAATTCATTAAATGTTGGAAAAACTAACATTTGAAAGGTGTAAGATGATGGCATTTTGCTTGAGCACATTCAACTGTCTGCACACATTACGACATGTTTCGATGCACCGTATCATACTTTGCATATTAAAAAAAACATCTGCAGATTTATAAAACATAAACCAACACTAATGGAAGTTTTTTTTCCTAAAACAGAGAACTCAGCTCAAATCCGTGTGATACACACCATTTGCAGTCCAGGCTTTTCATCTGTTACCTAATAAGGTTCTTTTGTAACGTATTTTTAAACTAAATGCCAAGTTGTTTGTTTAGTATGCCTAAAAAAAAAACGAATGAGCAGATATTTTGAGTTATGATGCATTAATTCAGACAAAAAAAGTTACAATCATTACAGTGTGTCATTCGTTTGCTGTATATGCTAAAATTAAAGTTATAAATGTTTAAATGAGCATAAAATGGGCTCTTCAACAGCTCCTCTGTGTGCAGTAGTAATTTTATTTTTTTAATGGAGCGACACACTTTTCCATGCTCCTGGTTGTGTTTGTGAAATAAGATCCCTCCTATTCCCAGCCCTTTACCTTTGTGATATAATCTTGTAGGCATCGGGGAGGTAGCAGTTGACATTCTCCATCTGGAATGGGTCAGCGTCACAGATCTTGTCATCAGTACGACCGTAGTTGGCCGTCTCGATCATAATGACATCACTCCCCGGGCAGCGGAGATCAATTGCATATCCTTCACACGAGAGCTCTCTCCTGACCAGCCCAAACGGCAAGGCCGCACGGCTGAACCCTGACACAGAGAGAGAGAGAACATCACAACGTTATTTGCTTAAGCGCTTGCTGCTTCAGAACAATAAGGCCGTACATCATGCTGTAAAAATCTGTTGGCACGACCTAAATAGGCAATCGCAGTCCAATGTTTACCACAGTTTAAAACAGACAGGCTATTACACACAATCCAGGAACAGGGAAAGACGAAACAATTCATTTCGTTATCTCCGTGTGGTCAGGGCTGTCAAATTTTTGACTCATTGGAGATCAGTGGTAATCTAATAAATTCCTGAGCAAACACAAAGACTACAGTACTTCAGGAAACTCTCCACCAACAGAGAGCATCCACCTCCAAAACCAAATCTATTTGGGCTAAGAATGGTTTGTTTTACAGTCATACGAGCCCTCTAATTTATTTCCTTTTCTTTGTTTGCTTTACCAAAAAAAAGGCAGAAAAAGGCAGAATCCCAGAAGAGTGGAGTGCAATATAATCCATTTTATGCTTCGAACGATCGAAGGGACAGTGTGGAGTCCACAACACGAAGAATAATCCATAGATAAAGCAGAGCAGATGGGAGCATAGCCAAAAACCTTTGGTTTATGAGAAAATTAACTTTTTCACTCACATCCGTGCCCATTTTGAGCAAATTACTCTAAAAATGTGAGAAAAGATGCATAAGATGTCTTGTAAAGAGAGAAAATAAAATGTAAAAAAGCCAAAAAGAGAAATCCCTTCAGTGGGCCTAAAATGACTCAATCTAAAAATCTAAACTCTCTGCAGTTCTGAGAAAACAATTAGGTACAATCTAAGTAGAACATGGAAATGGGCTCCATTAAAGAAGAGCAAGCAGCGCTCGGCATGAACTGTCAATAATCGCCGTTGTTTTCAGCACTGGTGGGCCCCTTAGAGAGCAGCTACCATTTGTATTTTCTACACTGCTCTCTCCTAATTAGCCCTCCTTTCAGCCTGTTACCTTTTCCTTGCTCCCATTGGCTCTCGAGCATTGTCATGTACTAACACTTACCACCCCGGGTTCACTTTGCCCCCTCTCTCTAATTATCCTCACACTTTTGATAGTCAGAGCCTGATGCAATTAGCATTGTTTGAACTGCTTAAAGCTGAAGTGATTTCGGCTTGAAATTCCTGCCCTTAAAACCCGACCCGCATGTCTGCTCAGGGTTTCAGCCTGCTGCGCCTGGTTCAGTTTTAATGATATTCAATGTAATTCTGCACATGCCACACCAGGAAATAGAAGAAAAAATGGCATCTGCAAAACATTCACTGTTACCAATAAAATGTTTGAGTCACTGCATATTAAGGAAAACTTCTACACACAAGTAGAAGTGGCAGGAGAACAAAATTTGAAACTAATGGCAGAAATTCTCTGGCATTTGGAAACAAGACGTTTCATCATAAAACCATGATCCATCTAATACCCTGTAGATTGTTCTTAGCTGGACTGTTTATCACCTCATTAGAAGACATCAGTCTAGCCAAATCATAAGTGAAGGGCTGCGGGGTCACTCCATCCCTTCCAATAACTGCGACAATTACCCAAACCTTTCAAAAAAACCTGTCCAGAATGGTGGATGATAAAACCCAGAGAGAGAAGTTGGCGGCTTTACTGCGAAGACTAATGATCGTCCCGCCTGCCATTCCTCACGGAAGGAGTGACGGGTTTATCACAGCAGCTACAGAGAACAGACGGAAAGAATGTATCTCATGGGGTTTTAAAATTCTGAGCAGAAAGACCGTCTTTCGGTTAAAACACCCTCACGGACACACGCGCCATCTGCCTTTTTTAACTTCCCCTGTCCTGCTGTCCAATGGCGGCTCTGCACATCTATCAGAGCAGTATGGCATGATGGCATGCTGTTGTCAACAGAAGCCTTGCAATTGATTAGACTTGTGTCTCGCTGGCCTCCTCCCCCCTCACCAGTATATAGATCTCTCTGGTCATAGGCTAACACTACATCAATTATGGGGAGTATCCAGACTGTGCTGGAGGCCTAAAATACAAATTGCCTCTTCACCAAATCGTACAAAGTCTCGGCCTCATTAATGTCTGTCTTGTCAACTTGTAACTGGGCTTGTAATGACAAAGCTGACTAGAAATTTAGGATACACTGTGTATAAAGAAGGTGTTTTTTCCTACTGCGTAGTAAAAGCAAAACCTGAATTCAAGGGAATATATTTTTGGTGACTTAACTGGATGTTGCTTAAGATCTCAGGATTTAGACACGGCCATGAAGGAAAAACCTTGTGACAACAAAGGTTTCTGGATATGTGTATTCTTCTGTGTGGATTTCCTTGGTTTAAACAAGTTTTGCGAGATTTCAAAAGGAAGGGAAGATTGTTTGTGTGAACAGTGTGTCTCAGGGAGGCATGAAAAGCTTTTCATCTCACGTTCTGTGCTTTGTTTGACTGATCAACTTTGCAGCAGTCGAAGATTGCAACAGAAGGCCACCAGCTGCAGGGAAAAACGGTGTCAAGAAAACTGCAGGATAATATCCATAATGCAAACCCTGTGTAAGAGTGTGTAGAGAAAAGGGTGCTCATGTTGTATTGGTGCCTCAGTTTAACATTAAATCAGTAAGAGACCTTTTAATTTGATAGAGACAATCTAGACAAATTACCACAGTAACTCCTTTAACTTTGGGATAATTGGCTCTGATCCTCAATTCTGCCCCTGTTGACTTGAGGCCTTATCATGCATTCTTGTCAGTGATGGGCTGTACAGAGGGTAGCTTTTCAGATTTCCCCTTCTGACCTGCCTACTAAGTCGCCAACTGAACTTATAAGAGCAAAGCTAAGTTGGTATAACTGCTCAATATGTTGCATTCCAGGAGTTTCATTATTTTTATTATTTTTCTCCAGCTGACATCCTATAATTCACCACCAACAAACCCCTTTATAATACATTTTGTTTTCCATCAACACCATTTAAATTGGAAGTGGCACTGTGGTTCAGATGGATGCATCTGAAACAATACCACAGTTAAACTCTATAGCATAAAAAAAAACTTGAAATAAAACAAAAACATATTGAAGGTTAAGTGTAAATACCTAAGTTTTCAGACCATGACGGACATATTCAGATTCATTTTTGTTGCACTGCATGTGAGCTTTTAGGATTGCAGTCGTGATGACCAGTCGTTAACCCTTCAAACTACACTCCATTGGGACATCAAAGTAAGAGAAAAGAAAAAAAACTAAAGGAATGTTTAGTTTTTAAAAAGTGGGGCATTTTTGGAGGGTAAAGAGAATGACAAGGCCTGGCGCAGACAGAGAGCAAAAGCACTGGTTGACGCTTGTCATCTTCCATTAAGTTTTCTGTGATTGGCCTTTGTGGTCCTGGAAACGGCAAACAGCTGCATGCAAATGGCCCTGCTTCCCCGAGGCTGGCCCCTATTGTTCTGGGTTTTGGTTTGACAGGGATGCTTTTCTTTAGCAGCATAAAAGAGGGTGTAGCCTTTAGTTAAATAAGAGTGCCCCCAGCGTGGTCACAGCAGGAGCACTTCAAGATTGTTTGTCTTTTTTATGTTGTTTCATTCCTGATACTACTGGTAACCAACATCTTTGGAAGAAAGAGCAAATCTTAAGAGTCAAGTTATTTCCTACAGCAGTGGGAGATGCCTCTTTAATCCAATATCTGGGGGGACAGAGTGGTTAGACTCGGACAGGTTTTGCTCTGCTGGAGAATATGATTTTTACTGGGTACTCAAAAAGTGAACAAACAACATTAAAACCAAATTCAGAATTCTGTGGGAATGAATGAATAACGTACCTGTTGCAATCCCCTCTAGTTTTGGTCCTGCTTGGAATAGTCATTAGCTTGTCAATTTGTTCAGATTTAAACTCTGTTTCTCCAAAGTGAGGTAGTTCAAGAGAATTTACAACAGTTAATATAATCATAACATTTCCAAGGAGCCCCACTTAAAAGTATTTGAACGAATAATTTATTATTACAGGACAAAGACACATTGATGTTTCACCTCTTATGCCAACCTTTCTTTTCACTTTTTTATTAAAACCTTCAGTTTTTGGTAAGAAGACAACTGAATAGACCAATACGTTTACTTCACCTGTTACCTACAACCCTAGATTTAATCTCAACAGTAACAGAAAATGTCAAATTACTTATCTCCTAATTGGTAAGACAGTCAAAGCTGTTGCCCAAAATGTTCACCAATATCAAACATGACCACTCGTCAGCTGTGAGAGGCACAGAGGAGAGAGGTGGGAGATTAGAAAAGAGATTTAGGGATTCACAAAGTAACACCTGCTTTTCAAATACAAATGACACCCCAAGAAGCCTTCAATATGTCTCAACAGCTCAAATTTCATTTCAACTGTCGAAATACAGTGAAACACGGAATATCAAGATGGACATATTGCACCGTTTCCCATGACACTTTAGTCTGTGCTCTGGTCCACCTTGCTGGGAATTGTTTCTAAAGACAGTGTCAGACAAGACCACAAACCCCGGGGCTACACCCGCTTTTCCCAGACTGCTGCTATCAGACACTCTTGATTCCCATATAAGATTTCTAAAATAGAAACTGGCAATATAGAACCGACTGCATTTGTGGTTGGATGAAGCACTCTGGGTCGTATCCCTTTTCTCTAGGGTGATGCATGAATTCAGCGTCGTAGGTTCAAATTCCTTAGTCGCAATTTGGACCGCAGCCTTTTCTCCAATTCATCCTCTAAATGTTTTCTTAACTTGCAAAAACAGAAAAAGAGAAAAGGAAAACATATTTGGTGTTGACGCACGTCTTGTTGATAGGGGTTTAAAGTGAGGGATTTGTCATATTGCTGGGGTTAAGCGTGACAGACCCCCGCTGCTGCCTCTTGACTCCTCAGGTGGGCTAATTTAGAGAAAGATAGATGCTATCACACCAGATGGAGGCATTTAATATTATCTCTGTTGAGTAAAACAACATTCATGCCAACTATGTGCTGAACTGAGAGGATTCTAAGCAAGTGAGTTTGATTAACACAAACATTGAAAACAAGATAAGGCAGAACGCCTCTTCTGGTCTAAAGTGAACAAAAACTGCATTAAAAGAAATAATAAAGCAATTTGGCAGGATGTTTAAAATGAATGAGTAGGTGTGACCAAAACTTTAGTTTGTTTAATCCACACACAAAAATGACATAGTGACTTAAGAGGCTTATGACGTTTTTTGTTTCTTCTGAGAGGATGCTGAGCAAAAAGTAAGGCTCACTCACAAGTTAGCCACATTAGTGTCATGTCAAACCCCTAAATGATGATAAAACATCAACACCAAGATTCAGGTTTGATAGTGATGACAGAGAAGGTGGGGAGTGAGGGAAATGTGGGTTTATTGCAACCATTGTCATTGAAATAAAAAACAACACTGCACAGAGCAAATATCTCGAACATTGTGCAGCTTCATTCATGAAATGTTTTACTAACTGACCCACTGACAAACAAACAAGCATGAGTAATTACAAAATTGTCCGCCATTTGTGGCTCTGGCCGATAAAGAACGTTTATGAGAGGAATCCTAGCTTAGTTGTTTAGAGCTTAATCCTGGGGTTTACCTGGCCTTTGTGGCCCTTTTTGAACACTGAATTGTTTGCTAATGCCTCTTCAAAAAGACTCTCTCTGATAGTGGAGATAGGCAGCCTGTGTGGCCTTTTACATTGAAGGACTTGATATCAATATCATATAGCAATGGCAGACCAAACAGACCAGTGCAGATAAAGCACACGTTTGTTCAGTCATACTATCTGCAGCTGTACCACTTTAAAAAGATTACAAAGGTAGCATAACCCAAAAGAAAAGACAACTTCAGAGAATAAATTCAAAGCTGAAATAAAAAAAAAAAAAACAAGTATTTGACTTTGAACATGCAATCTCATTTAAAGAGTACCTAACAGCACGGATGCTTGAACTGAACTGAGCACTTTGTTTGAGGTATTTTTTCTTTAGATTACAAAAAAATCTCTATGTTTTGTCACAAGTATTACAAAGTAGACATTGTGGAATACTTTGTATTCTGGATCTCCAGATCAGACTCAGTAAAAATTTCTAAATATTATTGCAAAAGTTGGGGCACTAAAGACTTCTTAATTGAGCTGTAATTAAGTTCTTCTTTGTCAATTGGTGGTATGATCCTTGAGCTTGTGGTTGCACATCAAAGAAGAGGCGCAAAAAGACAGGAAAGCATAATTTATTCCTAATACACATAATCCTCTAAATGCGTAAGGGTCAGTGTTTATTAAAGTGCCACGATAGGAAAAATACTGCTGCAGATGTTATTAGCTGTGATGTTTTGTTTGGTTCAGGACTCTATTAGTTTGATTAAAGTCTAATCTGACACTTTTCATAATCTACCGAGAAAACAACCTTTTCTCGCAACTACAAATATCAGAGGCTAAACATTTAAAAGAAACAAATGTTTGGCTTGGAAGATGAAAACCTCTTATATGCTCCCGGGAGAGTGTCACTCTGACAGAATTAGTTCATTGCTTGTTCAATATCTACCATATTGTTGCATCTCTTCAGGGAAGTTGATGAAACACACGGAAAGATGTGAGTTAAAATAAATCTCCTGTGTGCAGCGGGGCTATGGTTTCACAGGTTTGATCCACCCTGAGTGATACCTAAACCCCCCTTGAAGCCCACATTTTTACCCCTGCACTTAAACCCCATCTGGATTTTCCACACGAGGAACATCTCAGAACAAGTCAGGTGCTTCCCCGAGGGTGGGGATTGAGATGAAAAAAGAGGTAAGATGAACCAGAGAAAGGAGTGGGAGGTGGCAGGGAGGAGGAGGAGGTGGAGGAGGAAGTGGGTTAGTCTCCATCACATGCTTGACTCTGTGTTCTTGTTTGCTGGGGCAGAGTTCCCCTGATCAGCCCTACACCTCTTTAAATGCAGCCCTGCATGTACAGAGCCCTCAGACAGCGTGTCAGGAGATGCCGCCACTGGAACACGGATAACATGAATAATAAGGCAGAGACCACAATGACGATGAGGAGACCAGAAAAACAGACCAGCCTTGAGATGATAATGAACAGACAACTCTAATAAGAAACACACACTTTGTGTCGATTACAGATGCACAGCCTGCAGTGGTCTTTAACACAGTCACTCTATCACTTCCACTGGTCTGAGTTAAGTCTATTTAAGACTATAAACTGCTTGTGCTAAAGTTGAAGCTGTATTAGAGAGTGCAGATTAAATAGTGCAGTCCAGTTGTTTCCTTATTGCTCAGTATTTTATGCTAAGAATTAACATTTTATGACCTAAAAAAACAAAAAATATATTTTTATGCTTCTCTGTCGTACCATATGTTTTTCATCTAATGTACATTTCTTTGCTCATTAAAAATACAACATCTAATGCAATTAGTGCAAAGCCTGCGCTCTTACTTTCACTAATAAGGTGATTTTTTTATATCAGCACTGTCCTTAAGACACATCCTGAGGTCCTGCTAACAGTGCTCATCCTGCAGTAGCTCTTTTTTTCCAGACTGCCGACTCTGCAGCAACCTAATTTAAAAAATGTGTTGGTCACACCAGCTTGTGCTCGCACTGTGTCCAGTTTCAAGACATTTAGGCTGGTGCCTGCATACTCTCAACCAAAGTAACTGTCACATTAAGACAATGGCTGAGAGTTGGATGATGTAGGTTCAAGACATTTACTACAAGGAGGTTAGAACAAGAACATTTTAGCAAAAAGACATTGGAGCATGTTAATTCATATTTATAACACCCATTTTACTGGTCTTTTTGGGTGCTATTACCTGAGTGCTGTAGCAGAGCAACTAAGGGAAAAAGCACAATAAGCTAATGATCAAAACCATTTTAAAAGACAAGTAAGTCTCAGGTCTATCTGAGGCAAATAAATAAATAAAATGGAAGTGGTTTAAAACTGTGCTGTACATATATTTTTGCAAGCATAAGAGAACAAAAGCTTTGTTTCTGCTATAAAGTAACCTAATATGCAATTGCAATTCCAACCGTTCATTTTTTGAGCTTTAGTGTTTTCCATACCTTCTTTGTATACAGGATTAGACCTCATGTGGATATACCTGGAATCCTGTTTGAAGTCTCAAAAAAGTTTCGAAAGTCAGAGAAAAAAAACACACATTCCTTGGCAATAACCCCCTGCTATCTCTGCAACACTGACCACTTTGACTGACTTCAGTGTGATGACCTTGCCCCATTCCCTTCCACCAGCATTCCGGTCAATGCGAGCAGAAAACAGGAGTGCTGATAACAGATGCCCAGATGGGGAGATCTAGATGACAGACAGCTTCCTGCTCCTCATCTTCGATGAGACCATTGTGCCGTGCACACTCAATGAGGATATACGCTACGAGGGGTCAATACTGATAGTGTAAGGCAAACAAAACCCTTCTTTGTGCTTGGCTGTTTCTCTGACTTTCTCTCTTGGTCTCTACTTATTCAATTTCCTGCACGGCAAGAGAAGGCCTCCTTATCTGTGACTGTTTATACCTGCAAATCGCCTAGTGGCCTTTTGTTTGCAGGTGACCCGCCCTCAGGTGACATTTAATTCCAAGACAAAAAAAAATGTGGTCATGCTCTATGGCACCAAATCAGCCTGAGGAGATTAGTAAAGCAGCTAATGCAACAGAGCTATATTCATAGCCTGTAGAAAGACTTAGCTGGCAAACGCAGGGCAAAAGAGACTTAGCACACTTCATCAGACTGACTCACATCATGTATGACCATTAGCCATGAAGGAGCAAGGGGAATTGTAACTAACACTTGCTCAAACTCAGCAGGGAGACTTTTTGCCTTTTTACTTACAACTCTCTGCTTCAAAATCTTTGTGAACACAAAGTGGTGTCACAAAAAGCACAATTGTCATTTCCACAATACTTTTATTGATTGCCATATTTCCCCCACTGTCAAGATTTGTTTTAACTCGAGCATTTTCGGTGTAAAACACAACCATCAGTAGCAGAACTGTGAGATCTGAGCTGTTATGACATTTGTGATACCGAGCAGGGAACGACAGGTAGAGAGAAATGCATCATTTTGAAACAATTTCCACACACAGTAAATAGAACTGTAGCCTCCTATTATTGTTTTTTCCCCCCAACAGCAAGAAGCTTTTTGTCTAAATGCCATTTGTGTTCCCTTTTACACTTTAGGTGTCTGCTCCCCTTGACAAATTACTGCTTCAAATCTATGGCACGATTAAAAACAATACAGCTGAAGAGGTGGCACTTAAAGAAACCTGCTGCAGGTTTTTACAGAACCAACCCACTTTGATTGCTTTACCGCAAAAAATGTTACATTGTACCTGCTTTTTGTTCTTCTCTGTTTGTTTTGCTTTTGTGCTTTCTGTTCAAATAAATTTACAACTTGCCTCCGAGCGATTTAAGACTATTCCGAAGAAAAAATAAATAAATATATTAATAAATACAAAAAAAAATAACTTGCAGCAGCTTTTTGTTGGTTCTGCAAATACTTTTGTCGTCATATAAAGTTGATTTCTGCTGTAGGCAAACATCTCCCAAGACACAACGGAAGGCAAGAAAAATTCTGCATCTTTCCACCGTTTAACGTGATTTTTATTTTAAACCTTCCCTGCTTTCGTTCAAGAATAAATGCATTGCTTTGTTGTGACAGCTGAGCCTTCCTGTGAAACAGCACCTTGCAGCGAGCAAAGTTTAGAATCTGAGGCGAGCCTCATCACAGTTATAAGCTGGACTTGCTGCCTGGAGAGGGGAAAAATAAAACTCTCCTACAGAGGGAAAGAGCGAGATAGGCATGTGGTCCAGTGTTTATACAACATGTTGCCATAAGGGGTGTGAATTGAATTGCTTTCAGAATCTGCAGAGATTTAAGGCAGGCGTCGCAAATGAAATCAAACTGCCAGACGACTGCAGCGGCTCCAAGCCCATTAAATTAAGTGCTTGTTCATCAGCTCGCCATTTTACTGCGACTTTTACAATCACGTCTAAACACACAGTAACAGACAGGCTGCTCTCTCTTGTGGAGAGGAAAGAGTTATCATCCAACACTCAAGATTTGGATGGAAACATTTCTCGCTGCTTTTGCTGTTACCGAAAAACGCACTCAGGAAATCGCTGCTGCAATAAATCTAAGATGACCCCATCGAGGTTGATATTCCATTTCATTTCCTCGGAGTGAAACCCTGATCCTGGACATTCGTGTGGGTCTGGCTCATTTCAGTTTCATGTTCTCTGATGTTGCAGACTTTTCCATATTGCTATTAAAATACTGCAGCGCCTTGTCACACAGACATTTATCCAGTGCTGTCTGAAGACGCTGCAAAGTTGCAGCAAAATGCAGTATTAGAGTTACTGTATAAGCAAATTAGAAAAACAAAAACAAACGATTAATGAGAAGAGTTTCCCATCTTCCATGTGGTGACCAAATCTGCAGGAAAAGTCCATTCAGTCCAGATGATGAACCCCTGCCTTGTTCTTTGAACTACTTCCAGTATTTCAAAGAAAGACTGATGTATCACATTTTTCCTTTCCTCTATGCTTGTTCTCACCACACAGATTGACCAGTCATCTGTGAATCTCCCACGGTTTAGCAGATAATTCATGATCGCCCTTACCATGGACCCGCAGCTTTTGATATGAATCATAAAATGGTAAGCCAAGCATATCAATGGATGACAGACTGGTTGTGTATGGCCCGAGGCCAGAGAAAAGTTGGAACACAAAAGCTTCCCCCCGTATTTAGTCAAACCCAAGACTGGAAATACCAGCATGGCACGAGGGAGGCTCCTCCATCAGCACAATGTATGGCACTGCTTGACACAAATGCTGTGGCGAGACGCAGCACTAACCTCCCTGACCTCTGTGGTGTGGGGAACACGAGCATGCTGGTGCGTTCAATGGAGGGAACTTTGACTTCAACAAAATCTCCTTCAGAGAGAGGCACACGATGCAGAGAAGGCAGAAGTGTGGCAGAAAGGATGGTGCGAAACATTTCCTCGTAAATGATACTTTTCAGTTCATATCAATGCAGGAAGTCTTTCCACATATTTTACTAATTCAAAAGGAAAAAATAAGTAGGTCCTCTGAACGGGTTCTTCTTTAATGAAACGTTTCGTCTCTCCTCCAAGAGACTTCTTCAGTTTGAGGAGTTTCAGACTGAAGAAGTCTCT
>JARVJO010000431.1:9037023-9058521 GCA_031762555.1 Cynodonichthys magdalenae | reverse complement strand
GCAGTTCTGAAGGCAAAAGGGGGTCCAACCCGTTACTAGCATGGTGTACCTAATAAAGTGGCCGGTGAGTGTATATGAAAGTAGAAAATAGGAGAATCAAAGAATTCTCAGCTAAATTAAAACCAGGAATTTGAAACATTGTTTTTTGGAGATGTTTTCTGTGGAAACAAAGACATAACCGAGTTCAATTGACATCAAGAATATATATTTTTTTCAGTTCAAGAAGATATTGTCAGAAAACAGCTCTTCAATTGTTAAACATGGCCCCAACAATGCGCTCTAATAAATTAAACACATTCATGAGCTGAGTGATAAATAGCCTCTTTAAAAGTTGACTAGAATGGCATTAATTCTACTTCCTGTCATGCAACCTCTGTGGGTACTTACCTTGTGAACAGTGAAAGCAAACGAGAAGGAGCAGGAGGCAGCGAAACACCGGACACCTCCACAGTGCAGAGGCCATCGTGTTGCTGCGTCCAAACAATTCAGAGGTCTGGTGGTTGCTAATAGAGCTTCGAGGCGCAGCAGTAGGAGGATGGGAGGCCAGAAGAATTTCAGCGGTCAGTAGTTCTCAGCAACGTATCACCAACCATCTTTTCATCTGAAGGAAAAGAAAAAAGAAAAAACAGAAAAATACATTTAAAAATGCAAAGATTTGAAGGATATCACCATCAGTTTGGTTTGTTTACTTCGCTGCATCTGTTTTCTACATGTGACACAATTTAAAAATTCATATGTGAACTGCATCTGACAAGTTGTCAAACAAACGTCTGAACACCACGAATACAAAACTCATAGCTCTGGTTTGATCAAATAAACACAACATTTTTTTTAAAGACACAAGTTTCTGGGAAATATCAAAACTTTTGATCTCATATGTTTATGAGAGCAGGAACAAATATAAAAAAAAACCAACAAACCACATGGATATTGTCTGGCTCTCGCCGTTTATTTAGCACTCTGCTGAGACTGACTGTTTACACGGCCTCATTCTCCTACTTTTCTATGTTCCACCTTCCACATTTACTCCCAGATCACCGCGGGAGAAAGCCTGTCGCTCCGGCAACACGTTTTTACAGGACGCCATTAGAGACACGGCTGCTTTGAGAGCTACTTTTGTCTCCTGCCTTATCAAGGGGCGGCAAAAAAACAGTTCTTTGTCTGCACAAGCAGCGAAAGGTTAGAGCCTGAGACAGACTAACGCACAAGACAGATAAGCTGCTTACCAAAGTCAAACGGCGAGAAGGGATGTGTTGTGTGTCATACGGTAAATGCCACACTCACACACACTCATTTCTGCATGCCTGCATAAACATACAGTCAACGAAATGCACACTTCCTTTGAACACTTATATATATATAGATATATATATATATATATATATCTACACACACAAACAGAAATGCACAGAACCTTCTTTATTCCCTTGTGCATTTCCCCAATGCACACACACACACACACACACACACACACACACACGCACACGCACACACACTTATCCTCAGGATCGGTCACTTGGTAGCTGTCACTATGCAGAGGAGAGTGAATGTTTCCTGCAGCTGAATGCTGCTCGTTCAGAGCTGCCCGTCAAGCGCCCTGATTATTTTATAATGAACCTAAATTTGAGCAGCAGAGCAGTCAGCTCTGATCGCTCTCTTGGCCTCACTAATACAGTCCGATATTTTAAGCAATGTAAAAAAAATAAACACACAAAACAGGAGAACCTTGACATTAGCATACTGTGACATTATTCAAGCAACTATTGGAGTCAGTTTATAAGTCAAGAACCTGATGGAGGTGGAAGAAAAGCTAAACGGATCTCCGTTTGTTGAAGCATGAGAGCATTTATTTTCATTCGAGGTCACCCTGACCATACAGCAACCCACTGCCAAGGTAGAATGCATGCAGCTAACTTTTAATTTATCAGCTTCACTTGGGGGGGGGGCTTTATAAGAACCGTGCTTTTATTTTTCTTGCCGTTGTTTATCTGGCAGTGGCGCCGAGGCAGATCAGATAAGAACAAAGTGCAGTGGGTTTGTTCTCCTCCTGCATGGGAAGTCTAGCAGCATGTCTACTGAGGCAGCTCGGTCTAACAACACGAATGCCACCAGTTCAATATTAGAGAGCACCAAATCTCTAGAGACACACGAGACTTCTTCAGCAGCCATTTATCATCCTCCAAATATGAGACCTCAAGCCATGGGGTAACCACAACGGTGGCTGACAGAAGGAGATTGGAAATTGTCCGGGGAGTGACATACGTGCCCCTGCCCTTCTGGTCTGTAGGACCTGCTGAGCCGTTCGGCCCCTTCATACACCAGGGGGCAAGAGCCTGCCCAGACTCGTGGATGAAGGCTTGCCCTTTCCACCTCCGGGGTTCTTTCTCTCGATCAGCTGTCGCCCCACTGAGTAACATTTCCCCTTCCTGGTTTAAGCTGGCAGAGGACACAGTTGTGCTCATCTTCCAGAAAAAGAAAAAACCTTGGTTTCGTTTGGTGGGATTTCTGCACCAAATCGGTCCAGACTCGAGATAAACGGATTAGGCGATTAACATGAAGATGCTTTACACAAGTACTGATGGACGCATCGTGATTTCACATCAGGGGATGGTGGGAGTTGATGGTTACAGGGGTGAGAGCTTAAAATATTCTGAGCATGGGAATCATTTGAAAGGGTAAAAAGGAGGCATTATTAACCCCTTGGATGTTTCACAGATGAATTATCTACACCAAGCTGCACTGAAGCCTTGAAATTAAGGCATCCTTTTTTTGTTTCTGGGCCAGCAATTTCTACATAATGATCATTATGCTCAACTAAGGCATAAATGCTGAAAAAAAAAAGATTAACTTTTATGGTGACTAACTGTCACTACCTACATTATAAAGTATGACTATTTTTACTTTTAATGAGCTCAAACATGTAATATACACCAGAAGACACAAGATAAAAGGGATTCATTTATATCTGTGCATTGAGCTCCTTTCTTAAAAAACATACAAGGATACACAGTATATTCCCCAAGGTTCTCTCTTCATTAACCGTAAATCTTTCTGAAAACAGGACGAAACCCCCACCAATGCAATGAAAAACGATTCACAAACAGTCATGACATCTGTTTTTCTTTTGTCTCTCATGCAGACACTGTGGAAACCTGAGGAGAGAGATCAATCATCAGTTAAGATAATGGAGAAAATCACAGTCCAGAGCAAATTTTTCACATCAACATGATAGAAATAATAAGCAAGCATTTAGAAAAGGACAGCGAGCAATTAAAACATAATTAAAATTAATGGACAGGAGGAGACAGCCCACATGTCTTAACATGAAATACAAGGCTGCCTGCGACAGCCGGCTCAATGAATGTGAGGCTCCTTTGTAAGAAAGCTTGTGTCTGCCTCACTCAAGCTGGAGAGGCGTCCAGTGAAAGAGAGAGTTGGAGAAGGAAGGAGGAGGGTGTTTGGGAGTTTCTAAGCCGGGAGGGACTAAATAGATGGGAGAGGGGGAGTGCAGCGGGAGAAGAATGGAAAGGGGAGAAAGAAAAGGGCGGTGGGGTCACCGAGGAGGATTGACAGGCTGTGAGTACGGCCTGACCTCCTGGGTTTGCCTCCAAGTTTTCTCCGCAGGCTTAGAGAAGACAAAAATAAAAGCCCAGGAATGTTAATTTATTTTCGATTGTCAGCGCAGAGAAGAGAGCGTTAGAGAGCGCATACATACATATCAAGTAAGACGGGAAACAAAACTAATGTGCAAGTCCAAGTGTAAGCTGAAAACCTACAAGTGAAATAGAGATGTGACTATGAGGAGCTGGATCTTCCCAACACAATGATCCGTCTTCCACTCTTTGAGTAACTACCCATTTGGAGAACTTTCTGCCCCACCCCTACGCCCTACATTCAGAACCAAAAAAGACACAAGACAGAGCGGAATTTTAAACACTAGAGAATCGGTTGGTGGAGCAGAAGAAGTGAAAGACAGGAACTTGAGGAACTAAGAAAACTCTGCCTCCAGACATTTTTCTTTTTCTGTCCTCCTAAAACACTCTGATATTCCTGAGGAGCTCCTCTTTTTGTATTTTATGACAGTCCTGTCAGTAGTTCGCTTTCAATCCCTGCAGGGACATGATGTCATTTCCTTGGCTTTACTAGTGATGATGAGACTTTACCACCAAGAGCCGGAAACAGACATGCACCTTCCCCAAGTGCAGAATGCCAAATGTGCTTTATCAACACTTAGCTGATAAGACACTAAAACTAAGATTAAGAGAATGTTAACTATGACTTAAGCTGAACATAGAAAAGAGCTTAAAGGTTGTATCTCACTGGGCTGCAATGAACTGGCAGATAGTATTTATGAGGGAGTCTCCAAAAGTCTCACAACCAAAGGTGCATTTTTGCAAGCTGTACACATAAATTTAGACCATAGTTTTCGAAAACTGTGCTGAAAACATGGCCTCACGGTTTGCTGGTGACTTGATTGCAAACACTAAGAATTCAGTGAAACTGCAACAGAAATGTTGCATATTTTCTCACTATTTTCCCACAATTTTGACTCATCAACCAGTCTCCCAGCAGTCACAGCCCACTGAGATACCACCTTAGGACATCTCAATTAGAACTCACTCGTTTTATTTTACCAGTTAATTAGAGGGTTTACAGAAAATGTGGTAATTCTGTAATATCAAATGTTTAGAGTTTGTAGGTTGTCTTAAACTTTCTATCATAATAAAATATGTGTATTTAAACTCCAGATAAGGAGCAATGACCCTATAATGACACAGAACGATGAACAATTTCAGCCTTTTTTTTTTATTTACAGAGTTTCTTCAGTTCATTGAGGTCTGCAGGCACTTCTTTGTGTGTAGGTCTCTCAAGATCCCGAAGGAGCATTTTAATCATGTTAAGATCTGGACTTTGACTGAGCCATTGCAACAAATTAATGTTTTCGTTTTCAGCCTATTTGATGTAGAATTGCTGCTGAGTTTAAAATCCCCAAACTTGTTATACGATCCAGCTCTGGACAAGCTTTAGCTGTCAAACAAATGGTCTCATATCTGAATATTTTGAGATGTTATAGCACTAAACACTTCAAGTTTTCGAGCTGCAAACAACGAATGTGATGCAGTAATTTATAGCATTGCCTGCCACCAAAGATAATCTGTAAAAAGTAAAAAGAAAAAAAGTATTTTTCTAACTTTACTTCCAGGTGTTTCAACATCCAACAGAGTTTGAGAGAGAGATAACTTCTTTTTTCTTTTTTTTTTTTCAGAACATTGTGCGGTTTGACCTTGTTATGGTTTTTCTAACGTCCACTTCTAGGAAGATTGGCAAGTGTCATGAAAGTTTTTTTCCACTTGTGACTAATCTTTCACACTGTGAAGGATGGACTCCAAATTGTGTGGATTCTAATCCTTTCCAGACGACTTCTCTAAGATATCTGAACACACGTTCGCAAACACATATAGGCAGACTGAAACACGGGGTAAAACATTATCCCCTGAGGCAAAAAAGGGCAACAATTTGTTTTTAACCTAAATGATACCTGTTTCACAAGCTTTGATTTAGAATAATTTTTAGTTTAACAAAACATTAGTTTTTATATAAAAATACGAAAAAAAAATAAAATAAACTCCAATCACAACACCTGCAGCTTTTACCTCCTCTCTTATTTCTGGGATAAATGGCTCTAGTTTAAAATGAGGTTTTGCTGTAAAGAGTGAAATGTCCTTCAGCGCCGCTAAAATAAGCCCACACAAAAGCCCGTTGTGAGGTGCAATGCTTCGTTAGTTTATTGAAAGTGTGCAACAGTTGGTGTGTTCAGGGGCTCCCGGCCAAATGATTGAGGCAGAAGATAAGATTTAGCAGCCAACGAGCAAATGGACACGGTGAAACAGAGAGGGTTGAGCAGAGGAGCCTGGTAAAGTAAAGAGAACAAAGAGGACCCAGGTGTAACAACCAGGTTAGTGTCAAGCAGAATAAAGAACGGATGTGTTCAAAAAGGAGGGGCGGTTGGGGGGGAGCTGACATTTGGGGAACGTGTAAAAGTGGATGTTGCCGTTGATGTTTGTACAAAATAATGAATCATGACTATAACATTACCTGACTCAGCACACTCTCCCAATTTACAACCAACAGCTATTTTCAACCAAGCAGTACTTTCACTTGTTTGTACAAAACGCCAAAAAAATAAATAAAAAAAAACAGAATTTCTGTCCTTCTCCAGTTTGCCTCCACAATCAGTCTGAAACCCAAACAGGCTAAATTCACACTGAGAGCTTTTCATGTGAAGCTGCACTCCAGAGTAAATAGGGAGACTTCTGAATGTCTTCAATAGATTTAAGAGCAGTGCCGTGTTTGTTATACAAGCAAAACAATATCCTGAACAAACCGCTTTTACGTGTTTTTGATGTGTAATTTCGGGGCATCAAAAACAGAAAGGGAACATTATGTTTTGCTCCAGCGTGCATCTATATTGCATGGTTTGTTTGGGTGTTTTGGGGATTGTCTATTCTCAGACTGTGATTTTCAGGAAAATGAAGCTTTGAAATGGTTCATGGGAGACAGATTGTGCTTGTTACTCCATCATAATTAATACTTGCATCTGGGAAGCTGTAAACAGTGCGTGTCTGGCACTTTGCTTAATAGCTGATTTAAACAACTAATACATTAGCAGACTTGTTGTTTTATTTTTCTGCCAATCAGAGCTAATTGAATTGATCATTAACCTGGCAAGGATTATTATTGTTTAACATTTTCGTGCTCTGACCTACAATTAAAATCTACCATATCAAATCTAAAAAAGCAAATTACAAAATAAGTCTGTTTCTTTTAAATATTATTCGAGGCACTGTGAAAGGCTGTTCCTGTTTGGCTCTGAAATTGAATAGGCTGACCTGAGAGCAGTTGGTTAAGCAGGAAGGTCACCGGAGAGGCACAGAGAGCAGTTTGACGCTGACACGGACAAGAAAAGTTTCTCTTTTTCAATCAGCCTCTTCGTAGATTTTTCGGAAGCCTTCACTCCTCGCCTCGTCCGCGCATCACATTCTCACACTCCCCTGCATTTATCCACAAACACACCCACGCACACCCACACCCTCCGGCTTGACCCGGTGTTAAACTGCATTTTTATGTATTTTTTTTCTTTTTACAAGCTGCCATAAGTAGCTTTGCGCTGTCAATCCCATCGTAACTCACAAAACACAAGCTTCGGATACAGACAACAGATTTGTTCACTTGCAGCACATTTACAACAATTAATATGTTGATGTTCGCACCTTCTACCGGAATGAAGAAAGGTAGTGACGCGATGTTTAATTTTTACGCACTCAAGCTCTATTCAAACTGAATTAGATTTTCAGGAGAGTGCATAAAGCTAATGTGTAACATCTGGGATGTTAATGAACAACACGCAGACGAGGGGAAATCTGTCTAATCAGTCTCCAGCATTGCACAACGCCACTTATCTGCTGCCATCGCGCCAACGCTGTATCACAATAATCAGACGTGATTCCCACAGTTGACAGCAACTTGTTTGAACAATGACAAAAGAACTGTCGCATCTGTATTGAAGTGATGTCATTTTTTTCCCCGCCGAAAGCCAAAAGAGCTGTAGAGTCCCTCATTTTTTTGGTCCATAGGGTGTGACAGTTTCAAAACTATCAAAGAGTTGTTATTTTGGGTGGGACCAGGTTACAGCAAAGGTTTTTTCTTTTGGGGATGGGAGGTACCACTGCTGAAATACAAACAAGTCGATGATATATTTCCCATCTCTTATGCGATGTGAATGATTGAAACCAAGACACAGTCAAAATAAGACCTCCTCATTTAATGAATGAGTAATACTCTTGTTGCCAAAACTAAGGATTTTGATTAATGCTTCGGCAGAGCAGCAAAAAACAAAGATAAAATCAATGTCAAGATTTGATCTCAAAACAGAGGTTCAAGTGAAGTTGGAGGGATTTAAATTATAATAACGTATTATTTTTTACTTCAGCCTCATATTTCATGAAAAAACAGTTGCATGGATTTTCCAGAAGTAATTATAAAATTCCTTGTCATAATTTCCTGCCTTATTCTTATGACTGACAGACAGATCCCACATTGTTATAAAATGATGCTATGTATTCAAATTAGGCAGATATAATTACGGAACAACATCAGCTCCAGCCTCAACTTGTCCTGCAGGTAAAACAACACCCTGCAGAACAAGTTAAGACTGGTGCAACAACATAACAATAACATAAATCTGACAGGGTAATTTAAAACACATACATTTACCGCTGTAATAATACAGTTTATAAGGATAATATGAAAAGTGAAAGTTAAAAGAAGATAAGGTTATGATAAATTGTGTGTCAATGTATTTTAGTTTGTTTCTCTTCACTGTCTGACAGGCAAAACCATGTGACTGAATTGTAGCAAAAGAAGGATTTCTCACAGCAATTTGCTTCATTTCTTACTAACAGTATCCTCGTAACATGCTAGATAGTCTGCCTTTTTTGTTTTATTTATTTAGGGATAGCACTTTAAACATTTATTTTGTACTTTAATTTTAAATTTTTTACTATTCTATTTTGTGGTATACTGTAAATGTTAAAGTTGACTAGTAAAATTAAAATAAATTTAAACAGAATTAGGTACATTCAAAATTAGACAAAAAATTGTTGGTTAGAATAATTTATCAAGAAAATTAGTTGATAAAATTAATAGTTAAAATAGTCGTTAGTGGCGGTCCTAATTACTGAGCACAAATTAGACAAAGTTAGGTATCTTCTATAATAAACTTTGTAAAACTCTAATTTTTCTATCAGTGGTGCAGTTGCTACTTCCTTGAGTTACAGCCAGATATACAGTAATGTTTCCCACGTAGCCAGAGACCATATCAGTTAATCAGACACATTTTCCATCACTCAGACAAGCTGTTAGGCTTCTCCCGACATCCCTGTCGGCTCGTCGTGCTCACTGCATTTTCATACAGATTTTAGGAGCTATTTAAAGTAAAATGAATTCTTTCAGCTGCATGGGAGCAATTTGATGCAGAGACGGTTTCACCACAATGACAACTTCATGGTTCGCCTCACACACACTCTGACACATCCATCTTTCTGGTTTCCACAGATTCCTGGAGAGGATTCACTGTAGTGTTTGTTCAAACTTGAAATGATTGTCTTTGTCATATTACCTATGCACAGGCAGCCTGTGGGCTGAAGTCTGTGAGGGGTCTGTGTGGTCTACAGAGGCAGTTTTGGCACTTCTGTGACAGGCGTGCATTGATCTAATTTAACCTTTTGGCTATAGTGCCTCCCCCTCCTCCTCCCACCATAAGCAACGATAAAGCACTAGCATAAAATGTTTTAAACTACAGCAGCATTAGTGTAGAGTTGCATGTCGCTACAACACAACTCACAAATCAGCAGCAACACAGTCTCAAAGTGACCATAAAGTTAAGTTAGGTAAGATTTACTGCTGGATCAGTGTGTTTAACGGTGAGCTTTAGGTACAACTAGGAATAAATAAAATGCTTATTTTGTAACATTTTCTAGGCCAAGATTTTGCCTCATAAAACAAAAAAGTACATATATTTAATAAGTGAAAACAAAAGCTTAGCTATTGTTTATAAATTAAAAAAGAACAAAATCAACATAATAAGCTGCATCAAGTCAAACGACAGACATAACTGATATGGATATTTAAATTTGATATGATGCTAAATTCTTAGAAGACAGTATTTAATACTGAAAATTATTAAGTTTTACATACTTTTTATTTTTTTATTTCATTAACAAAAAAAAGTCCATTAAAAAAGTTAATTAATTATTGAATGAAATGTGTGCAGAAAGAAGAAAAATAATCTTATAACATCCCAAACAACACAAGAGAATGTATATAAAATTTTTCAAATTCAACCACCGAATCATTTATTTAACCCTGAACCGTCTATAAAACACTGTAATAACTTCAGCAAATGTGGATGTAAACTTATTCTGATGTACAAATATAGATTTCAAGAAAAAGCTGAATTTGCAGATATTGATATTTTGTAACCCTGCCGTCCTGAAATGTATGAAGGAGGAGGAAGCTCACTTTTCAGGATTTCCACTATTTTAGAGGAAGTTTAGGTCAGGCGACTGTGGGAAACCAGACTGGGAGTTTAATTTAATTCATAAAACCTCTGCAACATGAGGTCTCGCTACAGTGGTCCCGTAAAACTGCCTCACACACCTTGACCATTACAGGACTGTGCGGAGTAATCGTCGGTGCTAATGAGTCCTAAGAGAGGGCTGCCAATACTATTAAGAACCCACCACCATGTTCAAGCGTCAATAGCAGATATCCACTGCTTTTCTCTGCAGGTTAACCCATCAGGATGCCATGAGAACATTTACACGGTATTAATTTTTCAGCCTCTCTGTGCTGGCAAACCAACTACCCTTTTTATGACTGGGCCCGAGATGAAAGTGTTTTCTGAAGGGCATCGTTAATACCTGTAATGATATTCAGCTCAGCGTGTTTACAGAGATGTTGATATCTCAAAATTTAGATGTGTTTACCAGCTTGTAGATTTCTCCAAGTTCATGTTGTTAGGCTTTGATTCACATCCAGTGTTTGTCTGCATGATAATTTGGGCCGATAATTGTAAATAACCAGGCCTGTGCAGTTTTTTAGGCTTAGATATTCGACGTTTGGCGATTTCATCTATGTTAATTTAATGACTATATTATTTACATCAAAAGGTGGAATGTATCAATTAGCATATAATTGTGTTTAATCATGCCATGAGGGCCCAGAAGATGCAGGCATAAAATACTAAATCACCTGGTAAAAAAAGAACCTTACACATTTTCATAGCGTTTGAATCCAAAAAAGATTAAACCAATTCCTTTTTGTTAGCAGTTCAATTTGAGAAAAATGGCCAGCAGAGAAAATTGTAAATACAATAATGACATATTATTACCAAGTGTGTTTAGACAGTCTTAGGGAACAACTGCCTAATTGCACACCCAGCAGTCCCAGACACAAATTTTCACTTATTTGGAGATGCATTTCAGGCCAATATACACTCATTTTTAGGTCTGCCGCAGACTCTAAAACTCCTAAGGGAAATATCAGGCACTTAATCTGCCAAGTGCAGCATTATTAGCCAGTCGCTAAATTTGTCTGTCTGCTGTTTGATAATGGGCAGGTGGTGCTGAGGTTCTTTCTTTTCTCTCCGCCCCCCCCAACATAATCATGAGTTGACCCTTTCACAATGCAACATTTGCTTTGTCTGTTTTTTTTTTTTTTGTTCATTAAAGCTTTAACAAATCAAGACCAAACTTGACATTTGTGTAGCTGCGAACTTGTAGAGGTCACATTTTCAGTACTACTCAATATAGTACTCAGTACTCAGTATATATAGTATAATAATTAAAAAACCTTTGTGTGAATTAAGAATTAAAGTTTAATACATTTAAATATAAAAAATGTATTTTAAAAGCACTTCAAAAACACTCAGTTTAAAGTTTGTCTTTTAAGAATCGTTTATGGACAAATTTAAAAATGAAACGTTTCTGAAATTTTGCCACAACTCATAAGTCATATAGGCACAGTTACCAAAAAAACAACATAAATTCAGATATATTTCACTTTAAGAAGAATCAGGGGAGAAAAGTGAGAATGACTGATGACATGTTAGTGGCAGGGTGTCTGAGTGTCTGAAAGAAAGCAGGAAAATAATGAGTCCCAAAGGTGTAGTTTTCAACAAATTCATTTGGTAGGTTTCAATTCAATTAGTCTAAAAATTTTTAGTGATCTCAAATTATTGTGGTCTGTTTAAACATTACAGTTACACTAAACCATGTTTATCCCACACGATGGCACTGATGACTAAAGCTCACGGTATAAAGTTGATGTGTCTGGGCCTAATTTCCTATTTTCTAAGTTAGAAATCAGCCATGAACTTAATATGCACAGATTGAAAAACTTAAGATACTTTTTCCTGCTTGTCCGAAAGTCCAAGTCTCTTTTCTCAGTATCGGTTTCTAATAATTTGTCCACCCACTCCGTCAGCTCCTTTAGAAACCAAGACGCAGGCATCAATCTTCAGCATTTCCACCGGGAAATGGAGACCGGTTGGACTTGATTTTCTTGTTTCGCTGTCCGTAATTGCTTTCTTGTGCTGTTCCTGACGTCCAGAGACAGACTCGTGGTTATTATTTAAAACTACCTATCTTTGATAAAAGCTGTAAGTGGCTTAGCTTATTTGTTCCGAAAAAACACACAGCTGACAGCGGATTGAACTGTCTTCTTTGTCAGAGTTAAATTGAATAAAATAGTTAGATTTATTTCCTGCCTTTCTTGTGAACTGCATCCTGATGTGTCAAAAGATGACAGAATTTTCAAAAAAGCCTCTAAACAAGCAGAAAAGTTCCCAAAACTTTTCAGTTGCACCACTAACCAGATTTGATGCTTTTAATGAACCCAATATAAGACATTTTCACAAGAAAAGTGATTTTTTTTTGTGTGATTTTTTGTGTGTGTCATTTTAGGCTAAAAAATACTAATATAAATGTTTTAAAATAAACTAAAAGCTTATAGAGGACCACACAGGCAAACATTTGCATGCTAAATATTGTGCTTTAGCAGAATTTTACAAGTTTGCTCTGCTTTCTCTATTGTTATGCAAACACCAAGGCCAAAGGAGTGCGAACAAAGTGGATTGGAACAATGATGAGAGCAAATGCAGTAAGACTCAGGACAGCTGTCAGGGTGTGTCGTTGCAAAATGTGCACTTCTGGAATGATTTCACCAAAAATGTATCTGCGTTAGAAAAAAAAATGAAGAAAACAACCAGATAAAAAAAAGTCTACAGCACGTGTCAAATTCAAGGCCCACAGGCCAAATGCGGCCCACGAGGGATTTCTTTCCGACCCGCCAAAAGGGTGCCCCCCCCACCATTTTTTTACTTAATTTAATATGAAAATAGTTTTTATATCAATGCAAAATTTTAAATTTATGATTCAATACATTAATAATTGTCCTGTTGGCTTTGGGTAACTGTGGCCTCCTGAGCTTTATAGCCAGCATTGACCAGAAACTATACATACTCTCTAATGCATGTCAAGTATGCATCAGAATTCCCTGTCGAAAAGTGGGAGAGTTCAGAGTTCAAGACTTTCCACTACTCAACAGTGAGTAAAACTCTCATACTTTTACTTTTAGTAATATTTCTGTATTATATATTTCACATTAGTTAGTTGTAAACAAAGTACTTTTCAGTTTTTTTAAGAGTAAATATTAAAATACTGTTCCTATGCAGGAAATACCACATAGAGCTCAGTTATGGATTGTTTGCAGTTTTCAGCCGTATAAGATGAGGAACATTACGTTTTCTGTTTAGTTAAAGTTAAACATGAAACATTTAAGTTAATTACACTTGTCCCTTTCAGGACCACCATAATGCTGATGTGGCCCTCTGTGAAAATGAATTTGACAACCCTGCGCTACAGGATGTTACAGAGTGTGTTCTTCGGGGTCAAATAACAAACTGAGACTTTAGTTTCACTGATTATCTGTTTTTCATAAAAGCAAATAAAATCAGGGCTGCCCCCCCACCAACAAAACAAATAAATAAAAAATCATAAAACCTAATTTATCTGTCTCAAACAAAGCACAATACAAAGGGTTTGTGTAACCACATTAATGCACTTGGCAATTCTGAAAGGACATATGTGCCTCTCTTATAGGGAAGAAAGCAGTTAACTAAAGCCACATGGTCTGTGAATGTTCTGCATAACACGGTTAGTTAATTGTTGCTCGAGGGACCGATCGTTAATTTCTCCACTGATGCATCTATTGGCCATTTATGTGACTCGTTTATTATAAATCATTTTTTCTATAAAATGTGTGAAAACAGTCTGTCCCTGAATTCCAGGGCCCGGTGTGGGATCATTGTATTGTTTTGCCCAATCAAGAGTTCAAAACCCGAGTGAGAACAATAATCAATAAGCGAGAAAAGCGTAAAATCCAGCCAGGGGCCACAGAATGAATAGTGTATTTACTTGGCTTGAGTAAATATTCTGTAAGCAAAACAGCTGCAGATTCATTTCCATTCGATCCGCTAATCAATGTCCTAACCTCTTGTTTAGGTTCTAGTTTTCACGAACTGACCACAAAGTTTACTTTTTCATTCAAACTGTGAATCGTGTGTGTTAATAGTAGTGGCAAACTCGAACGTGTGTTCCTGCACAATGACAGAAAGGCCAGAATGCTGGGTGTATAATCCAGCAAATATAAGCGACACATACACAACCACCGTACCAACCTCTCAATGCTTCAAAAACACAGAAAAGGCTTCTGTTGATGCAAAGCTTTTCTTTGCTGCCAAGTTTTTTCTTTTGCCTTGGCTTAGCAGAACAGCAGTGTAAAGGATGCATGCTTCTTTTATTTTATTTTCAGCCCCCTGCCTCCGTTTGTTTCCTCCTCCAGTACATCATTCCTTTGGGTGTTTGCACCGTGTCCCTTAGTTACCACAAAAGAGAGCGAGCTGCTCGGAGAGTTAAAAGCCTGCCCTGTCCCACTCATACGAACAAGACCATCAATAATTCACCCTTATCGGGAAGCATTATCTAACAGCCTTATAAAAATTTAAGAATTGTGGGTGACAACATGGAACTATGAAGAATGTGCTTCGTAAGAGAACACTCCAGGTAGCAACAAAGTTAGCAACAGATATGTTCAAGTTGAGCTTTGGCCAGTTATGGATAAAAGACAAATAAATTAAAATGTAAACACCAAAACACCCACCCTCATGTCCAGCAGTCCTCAACGTGTGTGTTAGCGCGGCACAAAGGTGGAAGCGTTTGCTCGGCTGTATTAACGCCCAGGCTCATTCTCATTGACAGTGAAATCCCTCTAAGCCTAGATCAATTACACCCAGCTCTGCTGTAATTAAAATGTCCTAACAAAGGTCTTAGAAGCACAGGACAGAAACCTACCTATTCAAAATAAGCTCAGTCCAATCTATAGCAATAACCACGAGAAAATGACTCATGATTAGATTTGAGCTTCCTTTGGTGTTAAGTGCAAGGAGAAAGTGTGTATGCATGGCTGGGTTGCTCAAAGAAAGGTTAATTTTTCCTATAATAGGGTCAAAAATGTTTCAGGATGTGTAAAGCTCCAGAGGTCACAATAAACATTGTTATTCCGCGATCTTTAATCAACGCGCGGAGCAAAACACTCGTTTGTGTATACTGGAAAAACCTGAGTTTGTTTTTGTAGCCCCGACTACTAAGGCATCTAATTATTTGTTCTTTTGAGTACATCTGATGCTCAACTATGCTCTGCAGAGAAATGACAGAAAGCTTATGAGTCTCCTAATTAAAACTCAGCAGTGGAGTGATTAGCAATCACAACTCCACTCTTCAAATATCAAGATCTGATTTGCTTGGCTGATCAACAACACGCTTTCTTCTCTCGCTGCAACTCTCAGAGCTTGCAGTCCCTTTTTCTCTCTGCACTAAAGAGGCTTTTGAAATGGCGGAAATCAGCCCACAACTCTACAAGAAAAGGCTCGGCTGAGTTTCCAGTTCTATACTGTGCCTTTTTGGATTTGCCAGAACGCCATTTATGTTGCAACACTTTGCTTTTCGTTTAATGTCGCAAGTGATCACAAATCAGATTACACAGTGACACTGACAAATGCTTCACTGTTTTTGTCTTTACAGGATGATTTATCATAGTATTAAGCTCAAGTATAGAGCATCAATAAAACTGCTTATGGCGACGACCAAAATTAAACTTGAAAGCTGCTCCCTCGTTGCACCGACAAGAGACTATTCCAGACACCGAGAGCACGCAAGATGGCTGACTTCACTGACACATTGTGAAAGCATGCCTATGACATCCTAGGTAATAGATTCTTTTTACGGTGTGACTCCCACCACTCCTTATCCTCACCGACAACGCCTGCCAATCAAAGCCCAGAGAGCAGTCAAGGACTTTGACAATATCTCCTCACCTTGAAAATAGATTGGCTTCATATCAAGACATGGAGTGACACCAAGTAGGAATCAAATAGCCATTAGACACGGCAGACAAAAGAGAAACACAGATTACAGGTGATCTTGTGACTTTTTCTTCTCCCCAGTGCACAAAACAGCTCCCTGACAACTGGCATTTGAAGTATTTTTTCAATACATAAAGACACAACAAGGACAAATGCCAGCAATACCGTGGGAGGTGACATTTAAGCGTTGCATGAGAGCACTAAGTGGGGAAAAGATTTTATGATCATTTGAAAGAATATGCAGCAAAACGGAGGTGAGTCAAAAGGGCTTCAATGTAGTATTTAATTTAGCCTCTTACTGCTGCGAATGACTAGCTTCTCAAGAGGCAAATGTGCCTGTCCCGTTCATGTGAAAGCACTTAATAGAAGAATTCGAGCTGTCCATCACACGTGGTGGCCCTGCAGATTTCTCATTTAAAAATAATAGTAATAATAGAAGAATGCATGGTATATACTTGCTCCAATTTCAGGCATTTCAATGTCACAAGGAAAAAAAACTGCGTTAAACCACATCAGTTGACTGATTTACATATTTATATGATTCATGAAGGCCATGAAAGAGGAACTGCAGCGAAGCATGGCCCGAACCTCAATTTCTGGGATAATTATATGGTGCTATTTAGGAATTTCAGAGAAGCACTGAAGACAGATGACCTGTCAGATACACCTAATACCAACACGGTGCTCAGTCTTTAATCTGCACACTTCCTGTGACCTATACAGTGACAGAAGCAAATAAAGGACCCTATCTTCATATCCCCTTGAGACAGAGCAATGCCCTCATATGCTAATATCAGCCAACGTTGGACAAGAAGCTCTGAGGGCGGCCTAAACAACTCACAGGTCAGCCCTAATCTTCTGATATATGGACCCTAATCACTGGGGACACATCCATCACAGGCCGCCGACAGCTCCCCAACTGCACACTCCAAAGGGTTAACACACAACCCAAAGAGACCTCGCATGATCCATCACTTAAGAACTAGCTTGTTTTTGAACCGAGCGTCTCACAGCGACACGGAGGAGGTCGCTTTCTTTACTCGAGTGCACACACAGAGCCCATCGTAACTGCTGGACCCTAAGCTCAGAGCCTCTGTTGATCATTAAACATCCATTTCAAACCAGTGGGGGAAAGTTAACTGTCATTTTAAACGCAGGAGGTGGTGTTATGGGGGAAGACGTTTTCTCCCTCTGAGGTATTTTCTCAGCAAAAAAGGAAAATGTATCCATCCGTGGGCCTAAATACCCCAACACACAAGCATTTGTTCGCCTCATCTGTCTCTTTATTTTTGAGGCAAGCCACATAATAGTAAGGATGAGAATCTGTAGCAAATGAAAAACTCACCCTCCAGCACATTGTTAAATACTCTGTGCCCTTTTCCATTTTTAAACCAAGTCCTGTTGTGATTAATTTTTCTTTTCTCTTCAAAATCTGGTCAACAAAAGAGCAGCTTTGATGTTACTTCAAAAAAATGGCTAAAATACTGAATGAATTAATAGGCAAAGAATTGACCAAAGGGTGAGGGTGGGGTTTTGGAGAAATAAAGAAAAGTGTCTGGTTTTGTGTCATGGTGTTGCAGCCACTGTAGACTGTAAATCATTTTTTGCAGCGAGCTAAAGGAAATTTATCTTAGTGGGAGCACTGGTGCCAATTTCTTCACTGAAAGCAGTCTCCACAGAGCTCAGTGCATGTAGCGCTCCTCCTCAGCAGCTTTTTAATAATTTGAACGACCAGGCTCGGCTCAGCACCACAGCATGGTTTCCCCCTCCACCTTCACTTTTTATTTTTTTCTCGACTCGACAAACTTACCACAGTTGCTCCTGCTTTATCCTCCTACACATACACAATGCAGCCAGTCTGTTCTCTGGGCTTTGTTAGGAGGACTGAGAAATCACTAACAGAGGGAGAGAATTAGACCATACGTAGGAATAATGCAACGTGCCTTGCATTTAAGGAGGATTTCTCTTTGAAGATCAATCTAGTCTTACCATTACTCATCCCTCCCTGTCTCCCCTTGCGGTCTATTTGTTTGTCCAACTTTTTGACTTGGAGGAATTGAACAAGACAGCTGTCAAACCTGCCTGCCATGAGTGAGGATGGCAGATGAGGTTTAGCTTCTTTTTTTTATGTTTTCTTCACTTCATCCTGCTCTTTTGGCTTCAAACTCAAAAACTGCCCTCTTGCTCTTTCCCCCCTCTGAGGCTTTGTGATGTTATTTTGTCCAAACAAAGAAAGGAGAGGAAGAGCGAGCTCCCTTCTCCAGCCGATTGAGAAGCAGTTGGCTCATGTTATTACCTAAGAGCAGGATGACCATGAAGGGGCCACTGACCCCTACTGCTCTTCCAATGGCATTTACATTCCCTGTCTCTGTGTAATAACATTTTGCACGCTGCCCTCTTTTTTTTTTTACTATTAACCTATGCCGATCCTATTTTCAAAGTAAGGGCATGCACAAAAGGCGAGAAACTGTTTTTCTTAGTTTCTCTTAAAGCACAGTGCAGAGTGTTTATTTTCATCTATTTAACCTGCTGAAAACTGAAATGAAGATTAGACCACGTATTACAAGACAAAGAGACAAAGAAAAGAAGAATCCATCAAAAGAAAAAAAACGAGTGTCTCGCCGCATTCTTTCTCTGACAAAACAACAGCTGCACAGAATTGGAAATAAATATTATCTCTGCAACAGAAAAAAAACTACAAAAAAAACCAATCAGACACCAGTCAGAGTCTCACACAAGGCTAAAATGCTCCATGTATTTACATCTCCACTCAATCAATGTCGAATTAAACCAATCAGTCTGCAAGAAGGCACTCAAAAACAAACTCATTTCAGAGCATTCTAGAGGCTGAACGCCACAGTTAAATTAGCTAAAATCCGTAAACAAATTTTCTGCGATTTGCAATGAACTTTGTGGGTTTCCATTTCTTCGAAGGAAAAGAAAAAAAGAAGCAACTATGGTTGACATTTTCCTTGAGGAGAACTGAGGAAAATGCTTTAACCCAGAAAATCTTTTTAACATGACCACGTCTCAGCACGGCGCCCAGAATTTCCACACAATACATGGCTTCTTGGTGTTCAGAAATGGCCAAGAAATTCTCCCAATACACACGAAAATCTGCTTCCAACACAAACACTTACTACTCACTCACACACACATAACCAACTGCCGTGTCCAGAAATCCTGTCAGTAGTCTCCTTCACCAGCAGCAGCAGTAGCAATGCTCTACCAGAACAAAAACTGCTTGGAGGAGGGGAGCTGGTAGCTCAAGTTCTCCCTATTGAAATGCAGACACTTTGATATGGAAATTGGCAGTTACAAAAACCTGCAAGAATTCACACTAGCATGCACTGAAACCATTTGCGCAATGTGAGATGAGATGGCACTTCCTCCCAAGACGACTCAAGACAAATGGACCAAACCAGCATGTCTTGGGGTGGGAGAGATGGGGTGGAGGTAGTGGAAGGAGGGGGTGGGAGCAGACCATTTGTCCCCCAATATATCACCACTCCCTCCCCAATTGAAATTCCTACTCTCTTGCACTTGCTTCAAGAACTGAAGACATTTTGTTTTGTTTTTTTTACCAAGCTCCAACATCTCTTTTCAATCAGAATGCCTCCAAGTATTGGCAGGGGAGGAGGTGACCTTTACATCATTGGGAATCATTGATGGGGAATGTCAGCATTAAGCACTGAGCATCATGCCAACAAGACTTTTGTCTGGTCTTCCAAAATGATTGGCAAAGAGACAAAAACCTCTCCATCAGGGTCTGAATATGAGTGGATTTGTTTAGTGGCGAGGCAGTTTCTCACACTGTGCTGCAGACTAAAAACATTTGGATTTATAGCAAAAGTTTTAAAAATCAGCAGAACTGTAAAGTCTCCCATAAGTCTAAGCTGTTATATAAGCATATGCAAGGAAAGCCCTCAGATTCCCCAAGTTGTCAGTATAGCTTATATAATGATGCGCCAGTGTCCTGGTTTGGTACAGACAGTATGGATTATATTTAAATGTTGTTTAACCTTCACGTTTCAAACTGGCATGGCCTCTCTTGGGTGTGTTTTTTTTTTTTCCTTTCTTCTAAGGTCTAAGCGGCCCTATCTCTTAAAAGCCTCACGTGAGAGTAAAATATAGTTCTTTCAGCCTGTTAAAAACTCTGTTTGTGTGCGTGTGTTTGTGTGTGCTGTGGGATGGTGTGTGGTTGTGTGTCCCATTATCACACATGGCTAGCTCAGGTCTGTGAATTATACATGTCCTGTGAAATGATCTTATTTTACAGCCACAAAATGGAAAAGTAAATGGAGACACTGACTGACATCCAACGGTTTGTTGTAACTCCATGGACTGGGTGGAGATGTTTGGTCTATTTTTTTTTTCTTTTTTCACCATTTTATTTTCTTTCTTAAAATAAATCTTTGTGACTAGCTTATATTTCAGTTCTCACTTGTTTTGTAAAGAATTTTTTGCTAACACTAAATTCAATTTTTTGACAAGTTTTACATCATTGATTGAAAAAAATAAACAAATATAAAGTTATTTCTTAATAAATATCTCCCCAATGGAGTTTTCCGTTTGAACAGATGCACTCATTGGCGCACTCGTGACCCTAGAAGCAAAGCAACTTGTTAGTTAAAGCCTGAATGCCCCCCAGCCGTCACAAAACCCCATCCTGCACCATGGGCTATGTATTGATCTCAGTTTGAAACTGCTGGAGGAGCCCGTGAGCCCCTTTTTTTAATTTTCTCTCTCATACTCTCCTTTCTTCTTGAGAGTGTAAATAAAATGCATTGATTCAGCGGGCCACGATCGTGCATTTCCCCTGCTTTAAAGCTCCCCACAAAACATCACGCGCGTTTAAAAGCTACTTACAGTGCCGTGCCAAAATAAGAATCCCAGCGTGGATGAGCGTGATCCGATTCAGTGAAGCAGCTCCCCTTCTTCTTTCTTTATTTAAATTTAAAGAAAAGAAAATAAACCCTCATAAACTAGTCAAAGATGGCTGGGGCTCTCTCTGCTGCGTTCTTCCTCACAGTGGACAGAAGATGAGTTTTCCCGACGCAGGTTCTTCTCGTTCGAGCCATGAATGCGCCCGGGATAGCTTCCATGTCGAAAGGGTCTGTTCAAAACTAATGATCGGTTTTCTCCCCCTCCTCCTCCTCCTCCTCCTCCTCTGTAGTGCGTGCACCCAGACTCCTTCCGATGTGAGCGCAACGTACAGACCGCATAGAAAGAGGAAAAAAAAGGGATCACTTCAAGGAGACGAGATGCGCCCGGGTCTGGCTACAAAAACTCCGACAGCGTCTGGGTGTGCTCAGATATAACAGTTTAAAGTAGGAGTTAACGTGGCTTCCTCTTCGTTTTTGTTTACCCAGCCTCTCGTGCGCGGTGCGCTCCCTGGTTCTTCTCTCCGCGCCTCCTCCACACGCCGCGCAGACAGGCGGACCCGCCGCCGTCGG
>JARVJO010000431.1:9018297-9036923 GCA_031762555.1 Cynodonichthys magdalenae | reverse complement strand
GTCGGAACAGCAGCAGTCGGACTGGAGGCAAACAAGGCGAGGAGAAACGCGGCGCACCGGGTCTCCCCCCTCCCTCCCAACCCTCTCCTTCTCACCGCTCTGCTCTCTGCAGCAGCAGCTGGGCTGTGCGCGGGGAGGCGCGCAAAACCCGGCGCGGAGCGACTGGCAAGGCACGGAACGGAGCGGAGAGTGCGCGCGCGCACCCTGAACGCTCATTAACGCCAAACGTGTGCTCAGATTTCACGCTCGTGTGAAAGCACAAACAGGTTGTCCCCATTTTCCTTTTGTGTCACTCTCCCTCTTTCTCTCTAGGTGATATTAACACAATACTTTAATCAGCCTTCCTGGTCTAATCAGACATTACATCCATTAGTTACTAAAACGTCCATATTACTCCAAAATACAACAAACTAATTTTAACTCTATTAGAATTTCAGCAGCGTGGGCAGCTAGTTTCACCTGCATCATTAGTATTAATGAAAACAACTCATCAGCACAAAAATAATGAGGCCAGAGCAAAATTTGTTCTAATTGGCTGAGGCCAAGGAGTTTGTGGATAAAACCCTGAATGCAAAATGCACCAAGGTGATACAAAAACATACTTTTGTCAGGAAAAAGAAATAAGTAAACTCATATTCCTGCACTTTTCGTATCACTGCTCACTTGGATTATATTCAGATGCAAAATCAAGTGGTGCTGATTCAATTATTTATTCTGCTATGATATCCACAAATATGTTTGGTGTGAGCTTTGCACACAGGCATTAAACTTCGAAGCACTTTGTGAGAGAGAGAGAACCTCACTTAACTCTCATCTGTGCATGAAAAAAACTCAGCAGTCAATAAAATAAAGGAAATTTGCAGGGAAACTACCAGAAAGTGATATTTAATCATTCTAACAGAGCAGATGTTGTGCAAACGTTCTGCAAACATCATTTGTTCTTGTCGGCACAGGAAAATATGTTAAATGTTCCATTGAAATATTAGGTACATGTTGCATTAATGCAGCTAATGATGCAACTCCACACAGTAAAAATGGATTTTGAATACTGCTCGTGATGATCATGTAGATTTGAATCAAGTATTATAGATAGTGAAAAATTTACAAAAATATTTATGACTGAACAACAGTAACTGTTTTTGTGACATTTTGAGATAAACTTGTGTGCTGTATTGAGCATAATCAACACGTCAACCTTCAAGACAACAACTTATTCATTGTCTGTGCAGAAGACAGTTACTTAATTTTGTTATTGGTTAAGAACACAAATAACCTAAAAGTTAAAGTTAGTAATGTCATAAAACTTGTAGTCAGTTGAAATTTGTTGAATGAAGTTTTACATTTAGTGTGTTTCTATCTTATTAGCCTACTTAGCCAATCTACCCATTCCAAACTATCCAACTAAAGAAATTAATTAAATTTAAAAACTGGACTTCTATTCTGTAATTAAATTTGTGTTTTGTATTATTTTTTTTAAATAAACCAATAATAATTAGTATAATGTAGTAATTACATGTTGACTTTAACTATCACCTAAGTGAAATAAATTATTTATAAACAAGTTAAAATGTATCTAATTTTTTTATTTAATTGATACATAAGCTTGCAAATCAGTAAACATTTTTCTGATTTACCTGAGCAAAAAAAAAAAAAAAAGTCAGATAAAATAAGAAATTACAAGTGCAAAAATTGGACGAAACTTAAATTTATTATAATTTAGTTATATTTGTGTCATATTAACTCAAATATATTTTGTAAATTCTACTTAAAACAGCAAAAACTTGAAAGTTGTTTTATGTTGTATACTGTTTTAAAAGAATGATGAAAGTTACACCTGAAAAAAGTGTGATCGGGTTCTAGACTTGATGTGTATGCTTATGTTTAAATTAAACATTATGCAAGAATATGTATTTAAAACACACATATATTGTTATTTCCTTATTTTACATGCAGCCCGGGATTTTCATTCATTCCTGTAACAAAAGTAGCTTTTTTGGTTTAATGTGACAATACAAAAAAAACGACTTGGGTTTGACTGTAAACCTGACTCTGCTCAAAAATTTTTAAAGCTGCGACGAGTTCAGCTTATAGACGCTACAGCAGTGATGAGCAGGGAAATGTCCAGAAAGTTAAGAAAAGCTTAAGAGAATAAAACACAACTTATAAAACTTTGTTGAAAACACTGAGACTTATTTTTCTGGCTCTTGTTTAGTAGATTAGGTTTCAAAAGAAGCAGAGCTGAGTTTTAATGGCTTTTAGTTTTTTTTTGTGAACAGTTAAAAGAAAAAGCAGAGGCTGAATTAAGCAGGATGAACTCAGATTTTGTTGACTGCCTTTAATTGATTTACACATTTGTGCTCAAATAGCAAATAAGCTTTTTGTATAGCATTGAATATCATGTATGTTTGTGGAACAGGAATTCATTTTAAATGCTGTCTAACAATAATGAGGACGTTTGCCAAATTAAAAAAAGTCTTTGCACTTCTTAAAGGAATATATATTGTTTGCCTAGAAGGACGAAGTCAAAACAATAAGAAGTGACATTTATACGCTGAAAACAGCCATCAATTATTTTTACCCACCTCTTCTTTTCTGGGTCACTGGTGTCCAGCAGTCACTGTGTAAAGGACAGGGTACACACTGGATAGGTAGCAATCCATCCAGGGACACATGAGACAAACAATCATTGATGCTGTCACTCACACCTATGGACAGTTCAGAGTTAGCAATTAGCCTAACAGAAATAGTGATTATCATGTCAACTGTGATAACGGAGGGATCAACCATGCCCAAAGACCTGGTCACATCCTCATAGCATCATCTGATTTTTCAAACCAAAGAACAATAAAAACAAAATAAAATATAATAAAGTCTGAGAAAGAGTGAACACTCCCCCACAGTGTTCTGACATCTTTTCCTCTTAAAACTAAACAGCAATCCATCATGTCCATACAAACAAGATAAACAAACAAAGAAACTGGTCCAAGAACACAAATCAATACATTTTGTTTACTGACAGTTTTACAAAATGCATTTTTTTTTCTATATTAAAACAGCCTATATCACTGATTCTGAAGCAAGATGATGTAAAGTGGTAGATTTTCATTGAAATATTTATAATGCAAGGGTAGTATTTGTGTATTTTTGCATGAAATGAAAATAAAACAGTGCATTGTGCTGTTAGAAATAAAGAAATAAAGTATTCAGAACTTGTTTTGTTTCATGTTTGCTGTGGTATTTTAATGCTAAACAACCATGGTTTTAGGACAGAAATATCTATTATGCAGGGATTTTCTTGTTGTTTCAATGAGACATTTTTTTACACACACAAAAGATTGTTTTTTGCCTACAAAACCCAAACTGAGGGTAATTGAATTCTGATTTAACGGTTGTGAATGGCAACCAGAGCTGTGACTTGCTTGACACTCTTGAAAAAGGCATAAACTGAGTGAAGTGGAGCTTTTCCCGATGAAATTACACTTCAAAGCTAAAAAAAATAAAAAATAAAAAATCATTATTATATTTTTTTACTGTAAGCTGCAAAAACATTAACATTAAATTGCCATTTGCTGACAAATGTGATATAATCTTAATGACAAAGTGGACAACAGCGTGGTTGTCTGCAGCACATTCCCAATTATTCAGTCAATGATTTGTTGACTGCATGCGCAAAGCTGTGGGCTATACTTTTCTTTGTTGCAAAAACAGCAGAATGTGGAAAAAATGTGTTTTGAACTGCTCTGATTTATTCTGTAAGCTATTATTATTAAACCTTTAGAAACCATTGATAAGTCAAAGGTACTCGGCACAGTGGTGGTTTCATGAGAACTCCATGAAGTGTCTCCACAAAGCAAACTTACTTGCAATTTCTGATATTTTGCCTCTAAAATATCACAGGAAGTTTGTGTTGTCATTTCTCAACAATCAATGTACTGGAAAGAGAGAGAGAGAGAGGGGGGAAAAAAGATCGGCACAGCTGGAGGCAGGTTTATGGTAACATTTTCCTCGGGTTTCTAAAGTTCAGCCTCACGCAGCTTTCTTTTGAACATGATATTATACAGTTTAGTAGGAGCCTTCATTCGTTCCTAACACCACTCCTATTTTTAGACCCTTCCTGTGCAGCATTGTAATAGAAGCACCATCTCAGCTGTGCAAATTCAAGCAAGAAACATATTTTTCCTCGAGAAAAGTCCGTCTGAGGAGAAACACCCGATCGCCAAGTAATAATATTCTGAATATCACTTCTCTTTTACTCACGAGCCAAAGTACACAGGCAGGTCAGTGGTCTCTGTTACACGTGGCTTCAATAAAAAACAGTCCCCTGGTCGCACGGGGGAAACGTGAATTTGGGTCAAATTCACCAGGTGGAAAGTGAGAGGCTCAGTGCACAGCTCGTATGTTTTCCGAGGCGTAGTTTTACATAATAAAGACTAGCAGAGTAAAAGAAAACAGATGTAATGACGCTGATCCGATGGTACATAACCTTATTTAGAGAAACAATGTTTATGTATTGCTTACTACTGAAAGTGTAAACTCCCTATTTCATCTGAACTGACCCAGGAGAGCTTGGTTTGCCGGTGTTATATTCATTGCGGTCAATGCACTATATATGTAAATGCACGCTGCCGGCCCTTATCTTCATTCTCAGTCTTTCTTTTTTTCTTCTTCTTCTGTTTTTCTTTTTAAGAACTGATGAAGTTGTCAGAAAATGCTGGGCTTTGCTTTTTCTGTCTCTTTCTCTGCAGCCTGTCATTCTTGCCTGCAACTGTGTTTGGTGTGCAATCAAAACCCAATATCACAATAGGGCTAAAAGCAAACCTCCATTTTACTGCTGCTGACTCATCTGAAGAGGGTTTTTTTTTTCTATTGTAAAAATACAGACTTCAAACCGTAGAGTAAATCATGGGGTTTTTGAGGACGTTCCAGTTCTAGCCACTATGAAAAATAACATTGCTTCGTCTCCCTCCTCTCACTTCCTGCCATAACTTAACTTCCACATGTCTGCTCAATTAGTTTTAATTTGCAAGAGGGTGGGGCCAATGCCCATACATACATACATACATACACATTACATCACCTGTAATTACATGCTGTTGCCAGGATACTGAATTTCTCTCCTGTAAATGTAAAACTGAAACAAGCATCCTACTGATTTGCTTTGATCACCAACACATGTGTAAGATGAATTCACACTGTGTTTATGTGGTGTGAACACATCAGTGGTGTTTACTGACTGGCTGCTGTGGACTTTCAGCTGCATTCAAAACATTATTAACTCATCTTAAAACTTCTTATGTTTCTGAGTTGTTTTTTTAATTAAAAAGCAAGGACACAAACTAAAGAAAAACACAGCAAACATTTATGAATACTGTGATATTTTTTATCTCTTGAAATAATTTTGTCTCTAAAAGTTAATCATTTGACAATGTGCAACCTGAGTTTTTCATTGAAATGCATCTGTCTATCTTGAGAAATTTTACTAACAAGCAGGGTTGACTCCCTACTATTATGGCCAAGGCTTAAAGCCATTGGTGTCAAACTCAGTTAAAAAAGAGGGACAAAATTCTAAATTTGATCCAAGTCAGGGCCAATCTCAATACTTACTGAAAAAATGTGAAGTTGAAATTATTCTTATATAAACAGTAATTATATTTTCCAAATTACATTTTATGTAGAATTTAGAAGATGCAAAACCAAAATCATAAATAAAAAATATTTAATGTGGACACATCTTTAGCTTTCATTTATGACACCTTATTCTCTATCAACAGCTTTTTGATTCATTATATCTTAGATATATATTTGATCACAATTCAGCAAATAAGTTACAAAAGAAAACTCCTACAAAAGATCCAATTATTTGACTTTAAAAGAAGAGGAGAATACAAAAAAAAAAATCATTCTCTGTTGCTCTTTCCGCACCAAAATTAAAGATGACTGAACAATTCAAAGTTATAATGTTTGGAATGAGAGTTGTCCAGCTGTCATGAAAAGAATACACTGAGTGACAAAAAGAGAAATAGTAAAACTATTTAACATTTAAAGTACTACCTTTGGGGCCAAATTAAATGGTAAAAAGGGCCAAATTTTGCCCACGGTCCTTGAGTTTGACACATGCTTTGAGATACGACGTGCAATGTGCTGGTCTTGTTTTGTTGGTCAATATACCCAGCTACTCCAACACCAAATTTAATCTCAATATCTATAAAACCGTACTGTAGATCAATGATTACTTTTAGCAAATTTTATTAAAAACTATTTAATGGTCAGCGAGAGAGTTTGTTAACAGACAGACACAGCTGACTATGACAAAGTTTTGAACACAGATCTTGTGTGACAGTATTTGGAGTATAAGTTGTGGATCCATCTCAGCTAATACCACACCAAGTTTTAGCTCATCATATATAAATAAATGTAGTCACAGGCACAGCCATTCTTGTGTTACCTAAAAACACTTTGCTATGGTGGCTTTCTTCATTCAGGATTACTACAAAAGTTAATCTGTTGTAGATGATCATCCACTGATTACTTTCTGAACGTTTCATTAAAATTCATTCAGTGATTCATGAAAAACTTTGCAAATGATCAGACAAACACACACACTCACACGGGCAAAAAATATTCTTCTTGCCTTCGCTTCCTTCGCTTTTGCCTTCACTTTCAACAGCAGGCAGTAAAAATAATAATAATAAAAAAACTCTTCAGAACCGGTAGAGCAACAGTTTAAAACATTAAAGTGCGGATGTGATAACAGACTTTTTTTTCCCTTTGGTAAAAATGTTTGTGGCTTTTGCAGCCAAACAAAGACCCCCATAAAAAGACACGACAAACTCAGAATTCAACATCCATCACCTCCACATGTTGCCTTTGAATTTTTTTTCCCTCCTGTGTGTACGTGTGTGTTCTCCCTCCAAATGCACAACTCACATAATAAGGGAAAACCTCATGTAATAATGTGGGGTGTTTCAACAAACATCCTTGCATTAAAAAGAGCTGGAAATGTTGTGGTAAATATGTTTCGAGTCATTATTAGATGGTTTTACTCATTAGGATCACAAGCCACAAATTCAAAGGCAGTTTCAAACCTTAGTGGAAAGCTATTTACTGGGGTGAAGAAGAAAAAAAAATCAAAGGACCTGAGTTTTTTGAGGATTTTTCTATGGGATTTGTTAAATGCTCTTCTTGTTCCTTGCAGAAAGACACTCTGTGTTCTTTCTGCATCAAGAGGAGGCAAATTCCTTGCGGCATCGATTTCCCAGCTTACCCAAGTAGCTCGCTAGATTTTAATAATCACAAGACAGCAAAAAAAAAAAAAAAAAACTTTCAGAAAAGGAGGGAATTAAATAATTATGATCTCAACATATTTTAAAAATAACTTACAAAAAATATATTTAAATGTCATTTAGTGCTTGATGAGATGACCAGGACCAGCATCACCAAAGCTGTACATTATAACTTCACTTTGTTTAGTAAAAAAAAAGTAAAAAGTTATAAATTCTTCTTTTAAAAAAAACCCTGTAAGATCATCTAGAAGCAATAATCATGCATAAATTCCAGAAAAAGTAGCTTTACAGAACAAGCATGGAAGTAAACCTCACTGCCAGCCTGGTAATCTACATATGAATATGTTTCATTGGTATGCAAAGAGACATTCCATTTCAGCAGCACGGAAATTTACAAGAAAATATTCACAGAAGCTGCATGTGGGAATCCAAATGTCTGTTTTATTTAGAGCAGACATTTGTACTGGTTTTATCCAGCCAGCTACCTAAAATAGAAACACGTAATATTGTTGGAGTGGCTCATAGGGTTAATAAAGCATGTCTCTACATTTGGAAATTACAGCAAAGTATAAATGATATTGACAGGATAGTTCTTGTTATCGCCTGCTGCTAAACAAGGCGAATCAATAAAGTTTTTACTCTTGTCTGTGTGCAAAAGAAAGGAAATGGATCCTTGTATGCATCTACAACAGATTAACTTTTAGAGTCAAACCAGTTCAAAATTGCCAGTAATCTTAACAAACAACATTTATTGCAACTCAGTCAATTTTACTCAATATCAAGGTAAAACTGGGTTTGGCAGTAGCTGAAAGTGATCCCCAGGTCGTACTTTGAGCACAAATTGATCAAGCAAGATCTGTGTTTAAACGCTTGTCATAAACTCTTGGAATCAACTCTGTTACTAAACTATCATATCATTGTATGGATTTTAATGAAACTTTAATTACAAAATCAATGGGTAAACATTTAGGACTTATTAACTTTTGGACTCATCCTAATTAACTTTTTTTTTACAAGTTGATGAAATTTTACACTCGTTTCCTCTTTCAGCATTTCTTAGTGTCTTCTCATGCACCCATATTTTTAAGCTACGAAGCTCTAAATTTTAAAACCTCACTACTTTCTTGAAGAAAGCAGAATATATTCTTAAGAAGTCATAAAGTCCCGCGGGATTCGTTTCAATAGGAGACTTGGCTGACAGAAGTTCAGATCAAAAACTAGGAAGAGCATTCAGCTCTCTACAATGGATACAATCTGACAAGCAACATGGATCCAGACTTGTCTCCTTTCTACATCTTTTTGGCTCAAAAGAGCACTACTTTTCCTCTGTCCTTGGAATGTGTGTAAAAACACACTCGTATAGAAAAAAAGCGCCGTACAAATAAATGTAATGTTCCAGAGTCGCTGCTTTCCAACTGTGTGATTTGCTCCAAAAACATCCCTGCATCTGAGCCCCCCGCCTGCCTTCAAAACACAAGCTTATCTGAAAAAGGCATCGCAGTCTATGGTCAGGCATTTTAAAGTGCTTGGGAACATTTGTTTTAATTTAGTTTCCAACGACCAGTGTTTACATTGTGTGTGCTTGAAGTGTTGTTGCCCTGTTGTTGTGCAGCCAGACTGCGCTCTTTCACATAGGGGCTGAATCACAGAAAAATGGAAACAGATGCTCGTTGTTCCAGTGCTGTGCAAAGACGGAGGGTGAAGGGGAGAAATAGGCAGAAAGAGAAAAAAATAATGTAGTGAATCTGATCATGGCATTGAACAGTAGCATATTGTACCAGACTCAAGGTTTTTCTTTGTCACACTTGTACTGATTATAAGAAAGAATAACATACAAAATATACAGAGAGGTTTTATTCAGGATTTAGTTTTATTTAAATTCAAATAAAAAAAGGATTTACTGAAATACCTTTTTTTATAGTAGGTGACTTTTTAAGAGCGGTAAAGGAAATGGATCATCTTTGCGTGTCAGGGAGAGGAATCCTGTCACTCAAGCTGGAGTTCTGGGACTGCCTCTATTTATAGCACAAGCACAGACACATACCATCCGGTTTAACCCTCACACAAACACAGACGCAATAAATAATGAATGCACAAAAAAAAAAAAACAGGAAGATATTATCCACTCGAGTGTTGGTTGCAAGTCAATAATTTGCAAAGCAGCTCAGAGAGAAAATTGGGCGCAGTAAACCCATTATGCAAAAATGCACGGTGGAATAGATGTGAGAAGAACACAGCAAGCCTTGAAGTGAGGTGGGACTTTGAGGCTACATCCGCCCCCCTTTCCAAGCGTCGGCTCAATTAGCGTCCACAATTTCTTTCTTAAAATGGACTGCTTTTATAGGACTGTTTGAAACGCTGCAGCGTGTGAATAAATCTGAACACCATGTCATTTTAATCAAGATAAAACAATTCCAATAACCCTGCGCAGGTGGCTGATTAAACCTTTTCACAAGGCTGTGTACAAACTCTTCCTCACTCCACTGCTCACTTCTCTTGGCAAATGTTCTTGTGGGGGAAAAAAAAAACTTTTTAAGTAGAAACATACAGTTGAATTAGCCCTTTATTCAGCTAAATTAACAAGATGTGATTTTATGTGTGTATAAATGTAACATATTACTAGCGTGTGAGGCCAATGTGGTCTGGTCTTGTACAAAAACAGTACAGCAGTTCAATACGCTTCGGCTGAAATGAAAAGGAGACGGTAATTATTTGTAGCGCACCCTACCAACACCTCACATAATTCCTTCTGTGCTTCCACCCACATATTTCCACTTTGTCCCCACATTATTCCAAGGTTACTGATCCCGTTGCTGACCTTCTCAAAATTAACAGCTTTTGAGGTGGTAAATACTCGTAGCAGTTCATTACTAGAAGTGAGGCCAGTATTTCTTTTAATAAAAAACACAAGAAGTGATAGAGGTCATGTTTGTGCATTTAACTCAGTACCTTATTTATAGGTTAGAGCAACTGAATAGGCTTTGTAAGCAAACGAAAAACAAACAAAGATGAAGAAGAAGGGAATCTATTGTATACGGTTGTTCAGTTTTTTTGTTTTTTAAGTGGAAATCTGAAATGTTATGAACAATTAATCCCTTACCTGCTGGAGACAGCGCTTTGAACAGCTTCACTTTAGAGAAAAATAAATTAGATGAGCTAGTCTAAGCGGGGACAAGATCAAATTGGATTACTTCAATCTTAAAACAACTTGAATCACACAAATGTGGTAGTGGTTTGTGTAAACACTATTTTCTAAACCAGGAGTTTTCAAATACTCAAAAGTCCAAATAGATCAAGTTAAAGATCTGGAAGAACTTGTTAAACTTGCTTCCAATTTATAACCAAAAGAAAAGCATTGTTTGCCTACAGTGTATCTAAGTAACGGACCTAAATTTTCATTTGTCCAGTGATCACAATATGACCTTTTTACCACACTTACTGCTAAGAATGCAGACTCACACCAACATGTGGAATCAAACAAGATGAAAACAAGATAAAACTATTTTTCTTTGTCCACCCTACTTAGTTTGCAAAGTCGTTTCTTTAATTTCATTTATATAACACCATTACAATCTTCCCTGCTGTCTTTTTAAAAATTACACAATTTAGAGCCCAAAGCTGCAACCTGCTTCAGCTGATGGGTTTTATGTGGACAATCGAATGTTTTTTTTAAGCAATGTTAACAAGAGTAAACTTATTTTTAAAAACTGGCTTCACAAAACACAATTGAACACTTCATTGCAAACATGCAGATTACAGTGGGATTACAACTGAAAATGTGTCTATTTTTCTTGAAGTTTGGAGTCATCAACTAGTCTCTAACAGTCACAGCCCAATAAGGTACAGCTTTAGGCCTCAGCATGGTCCATCCGAACTTGCACAATCTGCTCTCATTGGGCCTCATGCGAGAACCAACAGATTTGTTCTTAAGTTGTGAGTACAAGTGATTTAGGAGAACTTGTGGCATTCAACAATTTTCTCGTATTGTAAGATTTTTTCAGATACAAACAAAATTCACGTGTGGTCCAGATCTATGGAGCTAAATTGGGGCCAAATGTTTTGTTCAAAATACAAAGTTTTTAAATAAATGAAAATTATTTAACACAGTTGTTTACATTTGAATTAAAAATATTTGACCGAAGGAAAACCAGAGCAGAGAGAGATGAATATGATTTAGATTTTTATTTCTGTGGCTGTATACAACCCATGGGAGACACGACATTAACAGCAGTCGTCATTTCATCCCTCAGCTTTAGCAGGTCCATTAGTTCCATAGCTGATGCTGCTAAAAATGACAGATTTTCTGTTCTTAAACTCTGAGAGCAGGACTTCAGTCTCCAAACTCGTAAAGTTCTTCTTTTTACTTTTCACTGTCATTTTCATGAATGGACACTTCCTGGTATGTGGGGTATGACTCGTAGCGTTATATGGTGTTTTTGGGGTTGTAATTATGCTAATCTCCTCTCCTCGTGCACAAGCACCTGAATACGCATTCATCATGTTTACGCTGCTCATTTACACACTTTTCCTGAAGATAGAAGCGTTTGTTGAATCTGACGTGGCATGTTCGTACAGTGTCGCAGTGTATGTCATGGGCTATGGAAGGTGTGGGTGAAAACAATCGTCAAGCAACCATGTGACCGCCTGTCAACTGTTCGGCTTCAGGTGGACCATGCTGGGCCCTTTATAAGGACTTGGGTTCTCTTTCAACTTTGCTTGAGCACTTTCTCTTTGGGTGTGACCAAATTCAGGGGCTGCATCTTTTGAAGGCTGAATTTGAAGGCTGATTACATCATAGCAATGCGCTGAAGGCTAAATGTCTAAATTTGAAGGCTCCTCCAAATGCGGCCCACAAATGCGTCCTCCTTTTCTCCCGATTGAAGGATGTGCCTGGTGTATCTTACAAGCCCACTCTATCTCAATATGCATTGCGGGCCAATCGTGAGATTTTTTTGCTTGTAATGGTGGACGAAATGAGAGACAGGAGTACAGTTTTAAATAAAAATTTGGAGGTATAATAATTGAAAGTTTAAAACTGTTGTGTTGTAAGGCTTTTGTCATTTGCATAGACATGTTTAATAATATATTTCTTGTCAGGAATCATTGTAAATGAGCTAGTATGGTGGGTCCATTTGTTCATCATGTATTGCCTCTGAGCTCATTTTGTTAATTAATAATAATATAATAATATTTTGCTAATTTCAATTTATTTTCTATCTTTAATGCTTTTGTTTAGCGCCGTCGCAGTTGCTACGCGACAGGACAAATGGGCGGGAAAAAAGCCAAAGAATAGACCATCCAAATTCACAGTCACTTTCTTCTGGTCTTTGCAATCTATAAAGGGCCCAGCCCATGTAGGGTGGGTAGTCCGGGTAGTCCGGGTCTTTAGAAGGATACAGCCCCTGAATTTGGATACAGCCTCTATATACACCACACCGCTCCACACAACCACAGTAGTAAACATGTTTAATTGCATTATACCAATGGATTCATTTGCAGTGTGATATAACATTGGGTTCTGATTGAATTGTTGTTCAGTCCAGTTCCAGACTAAGATCCATAGTTTGAGAATTGCTGCTCTTAACCTTTACACAACTTGCAACTTTGCATTACAAATGATTCCAGCAAAAATGTAATATTCCAGCAGGAAGTGCCTCCAGGCTGCACCAGGAGTGTGACAGCTAGCTGCTATTTGTGCTTGACTTCTATTAGTGAATCTAATAGATTTCAATTTAAAAGAAAAATACTTTATAAAGTAAAAATCAAACTAATAAAGTTTTTAAAGTGTTTGCACTATGGAATAAATCCGTCTGGAGCTGTTTTAAGACATTGGACTAGCTATTAGCATGTCAATTTGATCAGAATTGAACTATGTCTCTACAAATGATCATTCAAACAGCTATCCACAGCAGGTAAGATAATATTTGCCTGCAACCTTTACACAGAAGCCCACTATAAAAGATCTGAAACGCTTTTAAATCAGTTGTTTAAGGTATTTTCAGTTTTTCTTGTTTTGGCACACTCTTTGAAAAGTTCAAACCTCAAAGCTGCCTCATCAAAAGTTTTCCTGCAGCACTTTAGAACAAATAAAATGCTGCTGACAGAAAACCTGAAAGACCAGTTAATTCATCGAAGACATGTAAGGTAAATAGGCTGGTCTGAAACCTTAAAGTGCATTAAAGTCAAGTCATAAAATGTTCAAATCAAAGGGTGAATTGACAGGCTACCAATACACGGACTTTTAAAAGGTGCCATGGCCTTTTTTCCTTCAGGTCCTCGTCGGCGCATTTAGACTAGACAGGAGAACATTAGACCCTTCTCTGGCTAAGCTGTAAAAGGTTTCAAAAACACCCTGGCACTTATCTGTAAAATACATTGAAAGACAGCATCAGCTAGACCTGTGTCACTGGGAGATGCAGTATGTCTAGATTTAAAAGCAATAACTTTAGAGCGTTTTGGTGATTAGCTTCATTCATTGTAAAGAATGCTCTGTGAAAGAGATAACATAAAATCTATAAAGGACAAAAAGACAATGACGCATCCTGATTGTCCAGTTTGATGTTTCATTCATTTAAAAACAAAACTCAGAGACCAGTCAGAGCCAGATCGAATCTAATCTGTCCTGACATCATTACCAACAGTTCCCAGGGTTTTCTCTGCCCTGATGCTGGCTCCAAACCAAGATGACACATAGTTCTCCTGTTATGAAACCTAAATACCTTTGTGTACCACTTTTTTCTGAAATTTAACCTAAAAAAAGTGAAGCTTATAGATCAGTTTGTACTTAATTGGTGTGTCTTCTGCTCTGTATCATAAGAAACTAACGAAGTTCAATCTTCTAAATATTAAAAACATGCAGCTGTGAAGCAATTTTCAGATTTGGGTACATTTCCGCAGATCATTTTACAAATAGGACATATTGTCTGCACAAATTTATTAATTTTTTTTACTCAAAATAACTTTCTGAGACTGATGTGAACATTGTTTTTTTTATGGTTTATGTTAAAATATCTCTTACATCTGATCATTGAGTAGAATAATTATTATTATTATATCAACAAAGATAAAAAAGAATCCAGAACACAAATTTAAGAGGGTTCTGTAAACAAGTGGCAGTTCTTGGAGACTTTTTTGATCCCTTTGCACCAAAAGTTAGTCATGTGGTGAACTGGGAAATAATCTTCAGCTGGTCAGGTTGTGCAGAGAGCACATCTAAGTTTAACAAGATACAGACTGATGGTAGTTTAAATACACACAGCAGAGTTTGACAGCAAAAGCTAATCTTGGTCACTTTGGTTACATTGGTTCACTTGAGAAGGAGTTATTGAATAGATTTTCTGAAGCATATATGCTCTGTAGAGGTGTAACATTCTGGGTTAATTGTCACAAACTTTGAGCAAATTTATTTAAGTGTCTGGTTATTCATAGTGGTACCTCCCACTTGCTGAGTCCATCTGTCTGATCTAATTTCACGCTACCATTTTGTTATTTAGATGCCAACAATCACAGTTTTACTCTCATATTTAGCACAAAACCTTTTTTCATTTGCAGTTCTTTCTTGTGCATTAAGCTACTACTGGGAAGACTTTTTCTTGAAATATTTATGTTTGATATTATTGTTTAAGGCCTCCATAAGTGTTAACCTGATCTTACACATAGCCATTTTGACCCAAATTTATATTAAGGAAATATTTGCATTTAAATATTAGCCAAATTTTCCAAATAGGGGTCTCTGCAGTACATAGGGGGAGTTTCTTGTCTGTGTAGGCATAGTTTGTTTCAATCTTGATTGGCGGAGTTCTTCTGTGTGAATAGAATTTGTCCTAACTGTGATTGGCAGATTTGATGTGTGGTTGGAGTTTGTCCTAATTGTGAACAGTGGAGGTAGTGTTAGTTGTCCTAATCATGATTGACGGAGTTGGTGTGGGGATGGACTTTGTCCTAATTGTAATTGGTAGAGTTGCTGTGTGGGCGGAGTCTGTCCTAATTGTGATAGGTGGAGTTTGGAATAAAGGCAGAGTTTCTTGGATGTGCGGAATTTGGCAAAATCGTGATTAGTTGGGTTGACTTGTCTTGTGGGCCAAGTTGAGGGTTAGGACTGTTTTGACAAATTCCTCCCCATGTACGGCATTCAAATTTTGTGCAGCTATTTTCCTATCTCAACTTATGACTAAAATTAATATTTGTACTTAAAAATATAGGTGCCTTCTGGCCATTTTGACCGAGCTACATGCCCCCTCAGCTGGCCCCGGTTTCTTCAAACTCCACCCAAAATAGTCAATCCAACCAATCATGTCTTGGACAAAATTCTCCCTCAAAACAAAAAAAACCCACTTAGTGACTGTAGAGACGCCCATCTCAAACTTTCCATAATCATATTTGTCAAAACACCACCTACCCAATTTGTTTCTAAATAAACATAATGTCAACAGCCACCCTAATTCTTTGGTCAATAATCGTCTGAAATCATCACCATGTCATGCCCAGGTGAATGTTTTTCAGAAAACCCTTCTTTGTTCCATTGCTGCTACTCGTCTTTTAGAAGCACTCTTTTCAGTACAGCATTGCCTCCAGTGATAATCACAGCATTTCACAGCAGTTCACTTATGACAGCATGGAAAGAGCCACCCTAAAGAGGCTCTTGTTTGACAGGTTTTAGGAACTGTGTGGTCTTGTTATTTGGAATGCTACAAGTTTATGAAAACTGCATGTGCACAGTGCAACCTGGCATGTAATTGTTCTGATAGCTCCACCACAAATGTCCTACATCTGATGTCAGGAAAAAAAAATGATAATAAAATAACTGAACGTGTTTGTCTGATCTGACCTCGTTGAATTTTTTACTGATAACTCCTCAATAAAACGTTCACTTTTATTCTTGTGATAAGTGCTAAGACCCAGTTATAATAACAAAAAAATGCAGCTCTATCTATTCACTGTGTCCTTGTTAGTCCGATGGCTGTAATTGATGTAAAGTGGGAGGAAGCATAGGTATGGTGTCGTGTTTTTTTTTCAAAGCATTCGCAGGAATCACATCCTTCTGGGTCTACGTCAAATATGTTTGACATGTTTCAGGAGTGAATTTCATGCTATGGCTTTTGTCCTGGGACTGAGCTGGAACCGAACAGCAAGCAGACTGTATATATGCCAATCACAGCTACCAGCAAACTCTTCTTGGTCTTGAATATTGTTTGATTTATAGCTTTCAGCTGGGATTGCTTATCAGTTTCTCTACCTTCCTTTTCATGTGCATGCCATGTGTTGAAATCTGTGGATACGCTACTGTGGTAGAATCCAGGCTTGAGGCTGCATGACAGATATTTTACACACACCAGACTATTAGACAATGGAAGACTGTGAGACAACGATAAAATGTTCATATTAAAAGCATTTACCCCTCTCCAGGCGCCAGACTGTCTGACACTAGCTCAAATTGATTCTTAATTAAGTTTGTATGGACCCTGGACCTACTGTTGATGAGCCCAGTGAAAAGTGGACAACTGGTGCTTCGACTGCGCAGAAACATGATAACACAGGTGACCTAACAAAGAGGCAAGACTTCTTACAGTTCTTATAGGCTCCTATATAACAACAAAGAATAATTTTGTGAAATGAATAATCTACACATCTTGAGAAAGCATTTAAAAGAATGATCCATCATGCAGATGCGACACAACAAAGCTACTGACTCAAAGAGATGTCATTACTCATCACAAGTCACAACCAGTTGGCATTAACCAGCTGTGTAGCTCAATGTCTTTTTGGGAGGCTTGTTTTTTTTTTGGGAGCAATAAATCACTCACAGTTGCTGAGGAATGCAAGCAAGTCCTCTGGAACAGTTTGGTCTTGGTAGAGGTGATTTTCTGTTTCTGACATTCCTCATTATCTATTTTGGCTTGCTTTGCTTGCACACTGAAACGTGGTAAAGGCTGGTTAAAAGCTGTGGACTGCGGGGGAGAGGGGCTCCAATCCTCCCCAGTGTTCGCCCACTACTACCATTTCCAGCAAAGCGCTGCACGCCTCCATTCGAGGAGGAAAGGAGGGAAGGTTTCCCTTACCTTGGCTTTCCTCATGAATTCCCCAGTCACAGAGGAGGGCTTGTTACCAGAGAAAGTAGACGCACTGGAGAGTTACGCCGCAAAGCTTTATTCAAGCTGAGGGGAGAATCTGCTGTGGATTAAAGTCTCGTCCACATCTGGTCTGGTCCTAATTCCACTTCTTTTGTGCAGTGAACAACTTCTTCTGATTAATATCAGTTCGTCTGAAAGCTTACTTGAAAAACTTTATTCAGTATAAAAACCTTTGTTTTCGTTCGTTTATGAAATTTTATCTAATTATATAAGTTAAATTATAAAGAAATTACTAGAAAATGTTAATTGCTGCTCCATTATCTGTGTAATCTGTACATGTCACCATAACAAGGTTATTTGAACTTACTTAGTATGTAACAATAATTGTTAAGTCAAAGTAGTTTTTCGAATATTTAAAGACATTGAATTCTGAACAAAATGAAGTAAATATTACTTTAGCATACTTAAAATAAAATGTGTGTATATATATAATCTGGTTAGAATTTCAAGAGTAACTTCATTGACACTTGATTACTTTAAAACAGTATATGAATGGATTTCTCATTCAATATGGATAAATATAAATTAGACTCTACTGACTCCATCACCAGACCATGCCATCAGAAGGAGGACAGAGAGAGTTATTCTCATTTTAATAAAATAGATACTGTAAATAGCGACAAAGTCAATGGCGCTAAATATGACAGTATAGATTTGATGCATTTTAGAGTATAAAGTCATAAAAAATACTTCACTAAATTTAGTATATGACCTACAATAATTATTTCTTTATTAAAATTTTTAGATTTGTGTATTATAAAGATATAAAGGTTTTTATACTGTATACAACCAATGGCAATATACACTAAAAAAGTGAAAAGTTCAATGGGTGGTAGGAGAGATAGGGAGTCCAAAATGACAGAAACACATTTTACCATTTATCACAGCAATATTTTTCATATCAATGAATAGGTGTGATCACATTTAAAATTATATATTAGAATAGAATAGAATAGAATAGAATAGAATAGAATAGAATAGAATAGAATAGAATAGAATAGAATAGAACCAGAGTACAACAAATGTTGGGTTTCACAGTATAAAAAAAACTATATATATATGTATATATATATATTAGGGGTGCAATAATACAGAAAATTCACGATTCGGTTCGATACTTTTGTCTCACGGTTCGGTATTTTTTCGATACAAAAAAGAGCTATTTCCATGCACTTCTTAACTTGTAATTTAGTGGAATTAATTTTGAACATTT
>JARVJO010000431.1:8989778-9012663 GCA_031762555.1 Cynodonichthys magdalenae | reverse complement strand
ACCATCAAACCCCCCCCCCCCCCCCCCCCGCCATGCCTCTAATGCTGCTCATTGGAAATATGCTAATGAGATTTGTCACGATCGCTGATTCCCTTTGAACTTTTTATTTCGTCACAGCCTGATTGAAATCACAGAGGTAGAGAGCAGGAGGTTTTCAGCCCCAAGCCCACGGCCCCTCTCCCACCATCTGCTGGACCTCGTTTCATTTGAATAATAAATGATTCCCCTTCTTTTTCTCCCCCCGCCCCAACTCGCTCTTTCTCACTGAGACAGAGGCGCCTCGGCTCCTTATTACGTGTTTTTGCAGTTCAAGGAAAAAATGGCCACCAGGCATGATGGGAGGATTGTTGTTTCACAGAGTAAAATATGGCCTGGGTTCTACAGGCTAAACCAGACATGCTGACTGCCGTGAACCTGGCGGTGGCACAAAGAAACGACTCTGTTATTCAAAGCTGAAATATGTTCAGCTAAAATGTACACAGATGGAATTGAAGTTTTTTTCTCTCTCTCTCTCTCTTTAGTTTGAATAACTGTGCATGAATGGAAAGCCTCAGCATCCTGTTTTCCTTCAAGAACAAAAAGATGCTGAAAAATATTTTCATGCTGGAGTAATTCTCTCAAATGAAAAAAAAAAGAAAAGAGAAGAAAAAAAAAACAGAAGCAGATTTTATCAACAGGATATGCTCTCATGGTTACATTCTCTCTGCTGTTCGCTAGATAAAAAGACAAACCTATTATGTCAATGTGAAAATTTATAGACAACCCGTTGAGTGTTGAAGATAAAAATAAAAAAGGCAGGTATCCATGGCTGTAAAGCAGATACTAGAGGGCTTTAACTTTTTTAGCATAGTCCCTTACTGACAATTTGCATGCTGCCCAGCTGGAGAAGTGCTGGAGCAAATCTAATTCAAACTTTTTAAACCTCAAAGACACACAACAGCGCTCCAAATAGTGGTGAAGCCAGTGGCCTCTGCCCTGTGGTGTACTTCCCATCGCCACACTTTATAACCTCAGTTCTCAGTGTTGAGACTGGAGCACCACCAATGGATTCAAATACAGTCAATAGGAGTCTGTTTCCCCTTCAGCAGTCAGCATGTGGATTTCAAAGTGGTGTGATTAGCATTTGCGTACTCGCTCAGAATTCAATCCATCATAATTTCCACTTCATGTGAAACAGAATAAGGATATAAATGTTAACGGGATGCTAATCCACCCTTCTGCCAAACACAAAACAAATGATGCTTGAACATTACGGTGTACATTTTCCTTTTAAAGGGGAGATTTTTTTATATATAAATACAGGATTGGTACAGCTGCAGCTTTTTATTAAGAACAAATGTCGTCGTCAGTCTGTCAAAAAAAATATTAGAGGAGTACGTAAATCTGCTCCCCCGCTGAGCTCCTCCGCCTGGCTCTTAGAATGATTGACCTTTGCATGTTTCCAGGAGCTCAGAAATGGGGAATGCCCTTGACACGCTGGGTATGAGAGAGAAAAGAAAAAGTAGCTAAGACCCGAGGGATCAGCGGGGGCAGTGAAGCAGGTTGTTCTATTTCCCCTTCATTTAAAAAACTACTGCCAAACTCTGCACAGGCTTGGACCCGTGTGCCTGGTCAGGAACAATGGGAGTAAGCTAGAATTAATGAAACAATTATCTGCAAACCCTGCAATTAAACAGCTTGGCAAAATTCCTGTCGGACTGAGATGCAGGCGGAATATTAGTTTGGGTAAAATATATGTGGAGATACAAGTAGGTGTCATGACAGAACAACACAGACTGGGTCTCTGGGGCTCCCGGGACACATTTCCTGTTTTCCTTTCTGATCAAAACTATTAGTTGTGATAATAGCAAGGCAAGAATTTCAGCTGATGCCCTCGCACCACTAGATGTCGATTAGTGGCTTATTTAAAACCATTTCATTATCTTGGCTGAAGCGTGATCACTGGTCTATATCAACCACGTGCAGTCAAAACCCCTGGGGGATAAAGGGGTGATAATCACCCGGATAAGCACAAGCTCTACTATAAAAACAGTGCATTGTCACATTGAATTGAGTCTTGACCAGATACATGAGCTCAGACAGAAGTTGCACATAATCACACCAGATCCTAAAACAGGTTTTAAGTGTTATACAACTCTATACCGTAGCACGTCTATGTAAATATTAAGTGTCGGTAATTAATTAGGTGTAATTATGACCAGCTGGGGTGTTAACTGCATCATCACACAGAAAACTTCTATTCTGCCCTACAAAGCAAAATGCTGCATCGACATATTTGAGCAAAACTGAGTTAAGACTTGAATCTGACCTTTTCAGAGTGTATAAAAAAAGATATTGCACTTCACAGACAGTTTGAGCAATGTTGTGCTGTAGCAAGTTAGAGCTAGCTGTTGAAACAGAGGTGGCAGCGTAAACTAAAGGTGCATTTGTTCATCAGTTCGGCCCGGCGATTGTTTTGGAACAAAAAACTAAAGCGCACTACTTTTTATGACAGAGTTTTAGATTAATTTATGTTGAGAAATGACAGAGTTGTAAGTATTTTTGGTCAAACCTTAAAAATAACATTATGCAGCATTTCAACAGATTGGTGTTGATTAAGTTATAGCCTTTTTTTATGGTTGATCATCTGTGACAAGTTGATGAAATATTTTGCTAACAGACAAAATGTGCTGACTCTATAAATTAATGTCAGAGTTTTAAGCAAAGATGCAAGGCAATGGGTTGCCTTCAAAATTAGGGATAATGATGTTCAGCTACTACTTCACCACATTTTAGATTAATATCTGTTAAAATGGTTGAGTTACAGCTATGTTTGTGTTTGCTAAGCTCAGTTGGCTGAGGCGGCCATCTTGTAATGAATTGTCTCTGAATTGTAATCAGTTTTAAAAATACACCCAATGATTACTTTCTGAAAATTTTGTTAAAATCTGTTCAATGGTTCATGAGATATTTTGCTAACAGTTTATCAAGGAAAGATTTTATAAACAGTTCTTGCACAATTAGTTATTGCTTCGTTACAGTACTTGAGTAATTTTTCTGAGAATTTTTTTAAAGTATTTTTTTTAAATCGTTACTTTTATTTGAACATTGCCAAGTTGTGTCAACTGGTTTTACTAAACCAAGCTGAACAAATGTCAAGCAATTGTAAACTGCTCAGTTTACTCAACTTGGTTGACCAGTATGTTTAAGTAAATTCAACACTTCTTTTCTTAGTGTGTGTAAAAGTACTTTCCTGATAATTGTGAGCATTTTAATGACTTTTACTTTAAAAAAAAATGTATTATTAGTGAAATTTGTTTTTACCAAAGTCATTTACTGTTAAGGTATTTATACTTTTAATTTGTTATTTATTTCAAGTACTTTTAATACCTCTGGTTATTGCTCTGAGTATGTGTTGGGGATGACTCACAGTGACTGCCACACCAGTATCTGTAAAACTGACTGAGTTAAAGTCGTTTTGTTTGCTGAGGTTGCTTTGCTTTAGAGACTATTTTAATCAGGTTGATTCCTAAAGTTAATCAGTTGTGAATTTAACTCAGTGATTACAGTGATTACTCAGTGATTTCTCTGAAAGGTTCATTAAAATCTGTTCAGTGATTCATAAGATGTTTTGCCAACGGTGTAAACAAATGGACACAGACATGGGCAACATTATCTGCGTTTTGCCTTTAGTAGTGGGCAATTAAAAGTTGGCAATCTAAAGATTTATTTTGTGAATGCTTATCAAGCATTCACTCTGAAATATTTTTCTTCTGCACGTTTTTCTGCATGTATCTTGTTCAGCAGGTTTTGTGCTATTTCAACAATATATATATAAAAACATTCAGCTCCTTCAGGACAATCCAGCTATAACTTTTGGTACTTTAGCAATCTGTATGTTTTTGTGATATCTAGCTTTTTCTGTCATGTTTTTTTTTTCATTCAAAATGAGTGGAGCTGTTTTCAACATCCTCAAAACCCTTGAATATGTTCATAAATTTTAATAGTAATGTTTAACTTGTTCTGGTTCTGCTTTTTTAAACTCCTTTGTACTAATTTCAGCATTCTTCAGCTTCTATTTTCCTGATTTTATTTTGTTCTGCTCTTTTGGCTATCATTTTGACCTTTTCTGCTATTCTTCAGCCAATTTAAACTTTTCTGAGCTTTCAACTTCTTAACGCCAAGTTATGCTTTTTATGCTTTGGCTGCTTTCTGCTAAGTTTACCTGTTCTGTGTTGTTTTAACTGACTTGAGCTTTTTTCAACTAATTTCACCTTTTTGTGATAATTTCAGCTTCTTTCTGCTGTTTTTTTATGCTATCATCTACTTTAAAAAAAAATATATTAGACTATAGTTTTTTTAGCTATTCAGCAAAAAAGTTTTCAGCATTAAGCATTCACACTGCATTTTCGCAGAGAATGCAAATTCTCTATTTTATTTTGTCACGTGCTGCCCTTAAATTTAACAGAATCTTCATACCACAGAAGCTAATCTAAAGCATAAAAGCAGTGATTTAGAGAGTTATAATGAGTAACTTTTGTCCTATATGCAGCAGTGTTGAGGAGTCTATATATGTATAGGGAGTGCACACACTTTTCCAGTTATTACAGGGCTTTTAAATCTCCTTTTGATGTGCACACAGCCCGCTCATCTTTGCCTCGCAATATGAGCGCTGCTGCAAAAACCTGTCTATCTTACTTCTGATACGTTTCAATCTTTAAAACGGCAAATGATGAGAGAATACTAAAGAATACTGTGACCTTTTTCCTGTAGTCTGGTTGTGCAGATGTCAGCAAATGTTCCCAGTGCCTGGTTATTAAGGAACATTTGAGAAGAGAGTCGTTTTGAAGAAAAACAGCCAGGCAAATTTACTCTAACTCTAATGTCTCTAAAAAAAAATAAAATAAAAATTAAAGACACTTACTTCTTTAATCTACAGCTGAACAAATTCAGTTTAAGATATATAGTAATTACTACATTTATTTGATAGCAGTTTTAAAATACTTAAGATAAGAAATAGAGAAAACTTTATCACTAAACTTCTAAAATGTAACTTAAAAGGTGATACAAAAAAATTCAAAGCAATGAAAGTTGAAAAAAAAACAACCTCAAGAGGACAAATAATTAAGGCAATCCATCCTTTCTATATGCTAAACAGTTTGCCAGCCAGACTAAAAGCTTCACGTCATACTTGACTGATTCACTGTAGATGCTGCTCTCCGCTTTTGTCGTATTATCAGCAAATAATGTTTTATTCAGTTACAACTTAAATGAAGAATGTGGCCGTTTGGTGGAAAATACAGAGGACATTTAAGCCAAAAAAAAAAAAAAGAAAGATAAGCTTAAATAAAACATCTGCTCCAAGATAACACAAATAAATATTGTTTTTTTTGTGTGTGTTTTTTAAAAGCTCATATAAACTGCATACTTGTATGTAATGAAAGTGCGTGCTTTGGGGAAAAGATTGAACATTAAATGCTTTATGCACAACTGGTAGTTAAGCAGCAGTCAACTTCACTAATAAACCAACATAAGGACATTATACATCAGGCCAGGCAAACAACTGTTCAGGTGATTTGTTTACCTCTCGAGGCAAACCTTTAGTTTTTATCTTGCTTCGCTGCTGTTGATGAATTTGACTTTGCCTGTTACCTTGCCAGGTAAATACAAACTGAGTGGAGATTCGAGGTGAGCGTGAGTCTGACGGTCCAGAATTACAGCAGGCAGGCAGGCTGGCTGGGTTCGGGCTGTGAGCGGCAGCAGAGAGACAGAGAACGAGAGAAAGAGGCCCCCGGCAAGCTGCCCTGGCTTTGTTTACAACAAAAAGCCATTGTTTGATGTGGTCACACAGCCGGCTCCAAAGCTCCTGCTCCCACAGGATGTACTCTGGGTAAAATGCCAGACGGAGGCCACTGCTGGATGACTTTTACCTCACCGCACTGGGACTCTCAGCAGAGTCCTCCCTGGGCCTCTAGAGAAATAAATAAAACAATAACAGCTTGATGCTCCTTAGTTTCAAATCTATTTTTTGCAAGAAATTTGTAGGAAGCGTTTATCAGCTGTTTCCTACGTAGAGTTCAGATCAATTTCATTGAACTGAGACAAACAAAGCCAACATTATTGCCTCCACCAGATGGAAAAGTGTTAAACATTTGCTAATACACAGGTCACTATCAGTAAAATTTGTTCTGTTTCTTAAAAAAGTTATTTTATTAGGAAATATTTGAACAAGCAGACTTCTCTGTCTGTAATCTACATTTGCCGAAAACGTTTGGAAAAAGAAGACAGGATCAGACTTTATAATTAGCCAGAGTCCAATTAAGTACAAGAAAAAGACAAGCAACATTTTTTTCATGTGCATTTATACTTTTATATTTCTCCTCATGAAGTCCAATATATTATCTTATTGGTTGTAAAGCTAGACATTTACTGTTTACTGTTTTTTTTACTATGTATAAAGCACCTTTGTTACTTTTTCTGCATTTAATCTAAAATGTATTTAATCTGAATCTTGAACGATACCGTTGATGTTCAGAGTGATTGTCATGAGTTTGTGCTCCATAAAGCCATCCATTTAAGCAGGAACAATTTTCTAACTGATCAAACTGAGTACCTCACTGGTCACAAACCCACAACCTTGATACTGAAAATAATAATAATAATAATAATAATAATAATAATAATAATAATAATGTTGACCTTACAGTAAACACTTCTTCAACATACAGAAGTATTTTCTTTTTAGCGATCCACAGCATCAGACAGATTTGTCTCAAACGTCTGCAACCAAATTCAATATCAGACTACTGCTGTTTCTCATTTGACATGACATTTACATTTTTCTGTAAATCCCAAATCAGTTCATTATTTAATTGGTTTGATTCCATTGGAAACTGGGAGATTTCAGGCATCAAGATTACAGTGTTAAAATAAAAGCATAAAATAGTCGCACAAAATACAGGTTTCTAGAATCCTGCACAAAACATATACTGTTACTAGCTGTTTCTGCAAAACATTGATATGTGACTATTTGAAAGGGAACTTGAGCTTTTTTGATGGGTAAGAAACCGAGGTTATTTGTGTCTACAGAAACATATCATTGCAACTTATTGTTTAGATTGCTTGCAGCGATGCCTTGCCTGATGCTTCTAATCTGTCCCAAATCATCATTCCAATCAAACCACACACAACTTGTTTATAGACTACTGCAAAACTCAGAGAGCTTCTGCTGTGTTCATGATATCACTATTCAATCCAAGCAAATTCAAACCACGTAGGGGACACGCATCAAAGGGTTCGGCAAGTACACCCAAAGCTTTATATCACACATATCGAACCCTTGAAGGGCTGTCCGACTGAACGCCTTGGTAGAAACAACCCAATAAATGGTGCAAGAAGTGGCTCCCGAAAGACCAATTTATATCAACCAGATAGCATGTGATAAAAAAAAGAAAGAGAGGAGCATATAAACAAGAATCCAGATGCCATCTTCGCTGATAAAACGTTTAAACTTAAAGCTCTTCAAACAGCCTCCAACTCTGCTGCACTGATGTATATTTTTGTTGGAAATCCTTCAAGGAGCTCCTGTAAATGTCTTGTTGCTTGTGTTTATTTTGTTTTTTATCTGTAAAGTAAAGAAAGGACTTTGGTTGCATATCACCAAAGCCACAAAGTAGCCTTTAGCAGTAGCCGGTATATGGCGATAATCTGCGCCTAAAGCAAGGACGGGCAAGCTAAGAGACATGAGGGCCAAGTGCAAATCCCTGTCTGACCTTGCAGAGAGGGATTTATGCAGGCATGATATGAAAAGAAGGGTGATGTTTCAATTGCTCCCACGAGTTGTTGGTTTCATGGACAGGAAGGGGAAGCATCTTCAAGGATAGTCTTCAAATACATCATTAATGTCTTACAAGTAATGCAAACTCTTCCTGATGCATGGGGATTGTTTCAGTTCAGAAATAGTTTAACTACTTTTTTGAACAAACAAAGCAGAGAGGAAATGAAACATACTGTTGCTGCTCCACTTATTTAATTTTTCATGTCAGTGGAAAGTACAGCGCAAGCCTTGAGAAGAAAAGACAAACCTAAACTACCTGTAGTCCTTGAGAAGCAGTCCTAAGTGAACAGTTTCGAAATGAAATATTCTCCCTGTCCTTCCTCTTTTGATGCGATGTCTCTGGCACAGTTAGGGAAACGCAGGCATAAGCGACGACAGAAGAAGCAGAAATCAAACTGCCTAACTATAAATGTCCTTTTTCTTCAACTCTCGTCTTTTTTTTTTTTCTTTCTTTTCTTATTTCACGCGTCACACAAGATTGTCAAGATAGTTTATGGCCAGCTGTTTCATCTGTCAGTAGTCATGGTTGGAATTAATAGACCTTTAAACACAGGCAGCTGTGAATTTTTCTATAGTGTGGGTTGCGGCTGCAGAAAGAACAGTTGTTATTCTGATCTGATGAAACATTCCTGTACGAGATGGTGTGACTGCTTTGTTTCATCTCATGGAAACCAGGGCAGGGGATTGGCAGCGTTGAATGCAAACTCAGACGAATGATCAGACTGTTCTGAGGTGGTTTTGATAAAAGCAAGTCTTGTACTCATTCTATGCAGTTTTTATAGAACTATATATATATATATATATATATACACACACACACGTGTTTGATTGTATGTGTGTCTGCTGAAACCAGCTATTTACATACACTTTATCAAATGTGACTAACTATTGAGAAGCAGTTCAATTTCATTTTAATCGGAACACAAGACCTGTCTTCAGAATTTAAGGTCTTTGTCCTTGTCTGCATTTGCAAACTGCAATCTGGGTTTTTTTCTGTTGCTTTCAGTGTAATGGCTTCTTTCCTCACTGAGTGGCCTTGTCAGGCTGTGTCTGTACAAGACTCATTTCACTGTGGATAATGACACTCTCTTACCAGCGTCAGCCAGCATCTTTTGCTTTGATATGCACATTTCACACCAAAACAGCTTCATTACATGAACACAGAACTTCCTGAGCGATATGATGGCAGGCAGGACATTTATACTTGTGTATAATTGTTTGAACAGACCAAGGTGGTACCTTCAGACATCTGGATAGTGTGGCCAAGGATGAACCAGGAAAGCAATATATACACACTGTATAGGCTGTACATGTGACCCATCACATTAAACTGAGGATTAAGTCAATTTTGGTCATGATGATTTTCAGATTTCAGGCTTTTTAAGATGCATTTTGATACCTGTATTAAAAATGATGAGCGGTTCCAGATACAAGCCTTGATTTGTCTTGTTAATCTTGACAATACATTATTATTTGGTCTGAATCCTATTTTTTTATTAGGTTATTTTAATTGTTGATGTCATTTTAAAGAGAAACCTCAAATAGTTTTTTGAAATTAAGATTTCCCAGCCCAAAAAAAAAAAAAATCTTTGCTAGCACACAGGGAAAATATCAAAATTTAAGACGTTTTTGCTCAAAATGTTTTTTGTTGATGTTGTTGCTATATTGCTCAAAAAAGTTAAAAAATTATGTAAGATTATATTTTAGACAGTTCGTTCAAATGATCCATTGGTGAGGTGTTTATTCATTATAGTTTGACACAATTTGCAAACATAATAATCAGTGCACGATAGCTGGTTATTTTTCCAAATACCACTTTGGGACTTAATCCTCAGGTGGATGTGATGGATCACATATGCGCCAAAGAATTGATTCCCATAAGAATTGCGATTCTCATTTTCAACTATTTAGAGTCTTGCAATCAATTAAAAAAAAATACAAAAACAAAACAAATCCACTGGCTGTCGGCTTCCATACATGAGTTGTCCTGACTTCACCACGCAGGAACTTGTACGCATGCATGGACAGCATTAAAACAAAGAGAAAACTACAAAAATGGAGGGAAGAGACATTCAACAAGCCCTGTTTTTGTTGAAGGCAAGGAATTGGACTCATTTTGTTTTTTACCTGATGGAAGACTGTGCTTGACATGAGCTTCACGGGAACACAACAAATGCGCGAGCTCACATTACCAGGCAGTTAAAGGACAGAATCAGCCACCAGCAGCAGACCAACGCACATTGCATCAAAATGTTTTGAATGGAAAATTGATTTTGAATCTAATTGTGGCCCCAAAAATCAAAACAGACTTCCACCCCTAATATTTCTATACAGATATGATTGTAACTGTGTGGGGGGTATTAAATGAAATCTCTAAGCAAACAGTGTTTCACAACCAACTGTCAGATGAATGTTTTTTTTTTTACATTGGTATCACTGACAAGGTTTATAAGAGGATTTTTTTTTCACACTGTGATGTGCATCAACAATCTTAATACTCCTTCCTGCTCCGTGATGAGTCAGGATAAATCTATATAATGAATATAAATAAGACTGCGCCTGCTGAGCTTTGAGTGTCTATCTCAGCTTCAGCAGACTCACCGCTGACACACACACACACACACACACTGCACGACCAGGAATCTGGGAGCCTGAACTGTCAGTAACACAACGATCAAGCATCTCTTGCTGATGTGTGTATTTGTGTGTGTGTTTGTATATGTGTGTGTATACACAGGGTTTGTACTGTTCACCTCACCGGGAACTTGTTTTGCCCCATGCTGCCAAGACAGACGGTTCTAGAAGTGTCATGACAACATGCACAATCACAAGCTTTTCACCTTCCGATCAATACTCTATTGGCTGCTGAGCAGATATTAGCACCATCCTGCTTGAGCAGCCAAGCTCCAGTCAGCTCCTGCTGTGACCCCATTCCACCTTTTCACATTATTTTTAATCTCACATTAAACATATTTGAGAGTCAAGCAGCAATGTTTCCTGGGCAACCATCGTGTTTTTTTTTTATCTATTTTTCTCTGCCATTTTTTTTTAATCGCTGCTATTCTAGTCTTTGGCAGTAATGTGCTGTAAAAAGTTTTAAAATCAGGCACCATGACTGAAGAGTTTCCTGATGGCTTTTTATGAAGTTTTATGTCTGGCTCTTGAGCACAGCAGTGGCACCAGTGGATTCATGGTTGGAGGTTTATTTATGTGACTTTTAAACCATATGTCCGGTTTTTAAAAGAATGACTACTTTCCAAAGAATTGTGAGCTTCCACTCTTTTGCAGACATTGGACTTTTTCCAAAAGAATTAATTTGTTTCCTGTCTTTCCCAAACTAGGCTCAATTAATCTCCAAATTAGGTCTTACAGATGGTATGAAGCTGATTTTAGATGTTTCAATTTTTGCAAACGTGTATGAAGTACTCCTCAAACACCCACACAGGCAAAAATGAAAAGCCTAGCATTTATTTAAAGAGTTGCATATCGTCAGTTCCTTTTAAAGGCAGAGTTTTAGACAAATGATCAAATGATCATCAACAAGATCTGATGTGATATTATGAGATGAGCAAGTGCTAAGAGTTTATGTTCAGGATGACTATCTGCTACTACAATGCCAAATTTAGCTCAGTATCTTTAAATGTGACCATAGTCGCTTTTGTGCTTGCTAAGGCAGATTAGCTATGGCAGCCATCTTGAATTGCACTGACTCCAAATGTTAATGAATTATAGATTTAGCTTCAGTGGTTACTTTTTAAGAATTTAATTAAAATTTATCCAGTGGTTCATGAGATAGATTGCTAACAGACAAAGAAACAAACACAGACAGGAAATTACATAACTGGCTGCTTTTATTGAACATTATGATCATTTTTTAGCTTCTCAAATTCTGACAACAATGTATGGCATAAATGCAGTCAAAAGATAAATTCCACAGTGAGCTTCAGCTAATGCTGAAAATAACCCACAAACAAAAACATACTATCACCTCAAGTGGGTGGGAAAGTGGGGGAGGTATTTTAGCCAAAGAATTTTTAATATGCTGCTCTGTGAGCATGACTAAAATAGAAATGGCTCATCGCAACATGTTCTGTTTGCATTTCTCCTTTAAAACTGATTTTTTTTTCCTTTAATGCCCAATGTAAAAAAGGAGTTCCTGAACAGCAGCTGTCATGGTAACGAAACATTACAACTTTTTTTTATTTTAATTGATTTTTTTACTTATTTACTAAAGTGATAAAATGGTGTTGAGAAATGTTCCTGACACTCTCACACTGAAAATATTTCTAATTTTCGTATCTCACACTGGGATTTGTCAATAATTATTTTCATTTTAATATAATATACAAGGGCTTGTCCTAAAATGACGTTTGTTCAGAAATTAGGGCGCGTTTTCTCCAGGGAACGTGTTGCTGATAATTAGGCTTTGAGGATCTGATGTGAGAGGAGAGCAGAACAACAAAAAACAACAATTGATGCATAAAATACAAAATCATGGGTAACAGAACATAATAATACACAAGACCAGCAATCACAACAAACCTTAATGATCATGATTGACAGTGTTTTTTTTCTTTAGAAGCTTGTCCGACAAAGAAAAGCTGTTATTATTCATATTTTAACAACCCTCTTATAGAAACCTGGTATTTTTAATGATAATAAGACAATTATACAAACAAGGCATCTGTTTCTGTTACAGCACATCTTAAATTTAATTACACCACATGTATTCCAAATTATCCCAAAAGGTCCCTTTAACAGAAGAACATCAGAAAATATGAGCAAAATAAACATTTAAAACCTCCAAAGGTTTGTTTGGCTGTTAAATATCTGCCTCTTGCCTGTGATTGTGCAAAGCATTGCAATCTTTCTGAATTTGTCAGTATTTTTTATACATGTTGAACTGTTTTGTTTTTTCTTGTCTTTCATGTTCTGCCTGTTTATTTTTCACAGATGAATGCATTTCTGTACTCATTTGTATAATTGTAGTTTTAAAAAGGTTATAAGCACAAGAAATCCACTTCAAGGTGACATACCTGCAGTGCAGACACACAAACAATAAACCACTAATACCAGATTATCATAAATAAATAAATAAATAATACAGCATTTTAAAGCAAACGATTTGCATTCCTGTTTCCCATCTACATCTTTGAGTTGTTAATTATAGCTTGGCTGTACAAAGGTAGTCACAGGTGTCACACAACAACAATAGAGGGCAATTTGTTCACTGAGTGACATTTCTGACACATTGTTGAGTTTGTCCGAGCGAGCTCCTTTTAAGCCAATATGTGCATTACCCTGCTTGGGAGTGTTTGACAGCTCCACTGCTATTAAAAGTGTGATTAGGGAAATTATATATGGTGGCTTTTCAGCTGGAACTTGAGGACAAGTCTGAATGCAACACTAGAATTTCAATCAGGTATCTGGGCTTTATCAGAGCTTGCCATGAAACAAAGGGGGTATAGAGACTCGGTGGGGTGAGTGAATTTCAACCATGTTCTGCTCCTTATTGATGGTGAGCAAGTGGAGGTGGTGGTTTAATTATTTATTTTTTTCCTTTTTGAAATAAATAATTTTAAAATTTTTGAAAACACTTGTGTAGCAGTTGGTAGATCCGTCTCCTCTCAGCAAGAAGGTTGTCGGGTCGAATCCTAGCATGGGAACTTTCTGGATGGAGTTTCAATGTTCTTTCTGTGCATGAGTGGGTACTTCAGTTTCTTCCCAGAGACCAAAAATGTGCGTGTTAGTCTAACTGGTAACCCTAAAATTGTCCCAAAGTGTGTTTGAGAGTGTGAATAGGATGGATGGATGTGAAGGAAATTTTGTAATTGATTATTAACTGAATGTTTGATGCAGTATTGTATTTTATACTTTCTGATCATTGCAAGTAAGGTTAAAACAGACAGAGTTGGTGTGTGTTATCGATGTGTTCTTTCTGTCTGTATAAACAAATGTTAGTTACGTTTTGACTTCTGACGTAATGTTACCACCTTCAGGGGTTGTAACCAGGAAGAGAAATACATTATAAGGTCAATTCATTATTATTAGAAGGAAGTTGTTAGTTTGCAGTCTCTGTTCAGATCCAGCCGGGACAGACAGTTTGTTTGGGTTCTTAGCTCAAGGTCTTATGCTGAGGCCTGTGCTGTGCTGTACCTGATTGGAGTCAGAAGACAAGAATAACGTTTTTGAGAGTAAATCCAGTGGATTCCTGCATTTATTCAGACATACCATTTTGAACATCGCATTCATTCTACAGATGGATGGATGGATGGATGGATGGATGGATGGATGGATAGATGGATGGAAATGTTTGAGCTTTAGTTGTTTTTGAATTACTCTTTTCTGCCATAAGAGGAGTAGGTTAAAATTTAGGGAGATAAAAGACAATACTTGCTGTGATGATGTGTAAGAACGAACTATAATACTTTGCAAACAGAAAGAATTTGATTGTTAAATATTTTTACACATACATTCATGGTAAACACAAGTTAAAATCAGGAATAACAATTGCCATCATGTCTATGTTTTGATTCGGAATGGAATATTCTTCCAACAACATGGAGAAGGTGCTTCTAGGATGGACCATGCATACATTCATCTATCCAGCCATCCATATTTGGTTCAGAAAGATTTTGTGAGAGAATCCTGCTATCTGTTGTATTCTACCTGGTTGAACAGAAAATGTTCTTTGTTCGTGATTCCTGTTAAAAGATTAGAACTTTCCACTAAAATCAGCAAAACAGTTATCTTGAGCTCAGCAATAGTCTGTACAAATTGTCAAGGGGGGAAGACAACCCTGCCTTTTCATTCTTTCCCAAAAAACGACCCAGAACTGAGGTCTAAACGGTCTGCAGAAATAAGAGACATCTAGAAACTGAAGCTGTACACTCAGATTTGTGGTGAGCATTTTGTGTAGAGGACGTTGATGACTTACATAAAAAAATTCCAAAACATAATGCACACCAGAATATGGAAAACTTCCACTTGCACACGTGTAGCAGATTTTTTTCCTTCCTTTTTTATTGAAGTGTTTTCATGGATTTTCTAGGTTTGAAAAAAAAAAAACAGAGGAAATTGTTCACATAAAATTAGATCTTAACTGACTGTTATATATTAGCAAAGAAAAATAAAGTCACCCTGCTCAAAAATTTCTTTTGAGAGAACTGATGGCACACAAATCTCAGTGAAACTGGATTAACTAAATGGGCAAAGCCATGCGTGACACTAGCAGCCAGTAAAGAAATGCACTGTAGGAGTTTGAGTATTTTTACCATGTCTCTCAGTTTCATTGCCATGATTCTTTAATCAGTTTTAAAGTTACCAGCTTGCTATCACATGAAAAGATATAATTAATCTGCATATGGCTGCATCTGACCCCAAGACTATAATTAATGTGTGAGAAAATGATGAATGTAGCAATGACTAAGCAACTGCTGCCAAGATAACAGGATTCCATGACAGTGTAAATCCAAGATGGTCAAAAATGTTTCAATACTTTGCCAGGATGACAATGTCTCTCACTCTGTGTGTCGTGTGTGTACTTGTTTATGGTACAGAGTGAGGACCATCATATGTTTTTAACCAACAAAGTGAAGTCATTTTTGGGAAGTGAGGACATTTTCCTGATCTTCCATTTTTTGCAGATCTACTGTGCTCTACAAGTTAGGTTTAGAGGTATGGTATGAATTAGGTTTTGGTTAAGGTTAGGTTATGGAAAATGTCTGGGTTGGGCATGAATGCAATTACAAAAATGAATAGAAGTCAATAGAAAATCCTCAGTTTGATGGATACATGTGTACTTGTATTTGTTACCCTTTTCAGACCGTTTCTGGTATACACACCTACCTTGTCAAGACCAGTAGTCCTTATGGGGACCAAAGACCTGTCCTAATAGGATGGAACTCCATTTTTGGGTTGGGGGTTATGTTTAGAACTAAGGTGAAAAGTGAATTTATGTCAGGTTTAGGGTTAGGTTAGGTTAGCTTAGCTTAGCATAGCATAGCTTAGGTTAGGTTAGGTTAGGTTTGGTTTTGGGGTGAGGGCTTAGGTTTAGGGTAAGGGGTCAGGGTTAGACTACAAACAACTTGGTGTTTGAACAGGTTTTTGCTACCAGGTGGGGACAATTACCGGGAAAATTGCATCCACGTGGGGACCGAGTGCTCGGTGGGGACCAAAAACATGGTCCCAAGTTTGGAGGCTGATTTTGGTTCGGTTTAGCACCAAGGTGGGAATAAAGTTTATGCTAGATTTAAGGTCAGATATGTACTGGAGTGGTTAGTTTTAGGGTAAATAAACAGGGTTAGGCTATAGAATAGCCAGTAAATGAATGGAAGTCAATGGAAAGTCCCAATGAGGATAGAAGAACAAACTTTTGTGTGCGTGTGTTATTTTGGATGTGTTTTCATTGACTACAAAAGCTTTTTGCAGTAAACCATGATAGTGGCAAGGTGAGAATTATTCAGATTCTTAAGGTTTAGTATTTAAATTACCAAAGAATAACAAGCCGATTTATATGTTTGTGAGAAAAAATTTACATTTTTATTTTAACAAGCTCTTTCATACTGGTCTCACATCACTGTAAGGTAAAGTTCACACTCAAAACTAAAGTCTGCAATGTAAACAACTTAAAAATAACCAAATATATGTATTGTAGCCTGGAAGATGTCTGCAGCAAAATGTGCAAGTTTGTTTTGCTCTGTACTGCACAGCTGGAACTCTCATTCATACAAGGCTCTGATGGCTGCTACAAAATCCAAAATAGGTCCCCAATTTGCAACTCTTACAGAGCAAGAGAATCATTACAAGGCAACCTTTTTATGTAGCTGATTGCTTTTTTTGCTGCTTTATTGTGATTTTAAAACTCCTAATATAAAACCTTAAATGTTGAATCAGAGTCAGAGTTCAAGATAGAATTATTTGGGTAGCAATATACTGTATGTCATGTTGCAAAAAATATGGAACAGAAAAACATCAGCTGTGATAAATACATAAATATTTAGATAGGAAAACAGAGGATTGCCTTATATTTTGTTAACTAGATGAGTAGATAACTGGTTAGATAGATGGTAGATAGGTAAATAGATAGATAGATAGATAGATAGATAGATAGATAGATAGATAGATAGATAGATAGATAGATAGATAGATAGATAGATAAAAAGGTGTACAAAGGCAGAGTTGTTTGTGTTCCTTGGCCCAGCAGCACAGTGGAGTCCTGAGGATAAGCCTTAAGCCAGAGCACAGCAGATAGCCAGGGGGTGAAAGCTCAGACAATACTGCTAGGCTCTAAAGGCAGCATTCTGCTGCAATGGCACACTACAACAGATAATGTGTCACCCAGCAGTTTGTTGGTGTCACCACCAAGAAGACCCTCATTCACATCGTCAGGGGAGGCGTATTGGAACGAATGGGAAACTACATGGCAAGGAGTTTCAAAAAGGAGGAGGAAAACTAGATTAAGGAATAAAACTCTCTTGAGTGGGATCTTAAGAATGGGGTTAGAAAAAAGGTGTGATGCTGCAAGGATGAAAAGAGGTCTAGATTTTCCCTCTTTGCTTCTCTCTCTAGATATAAATATATAATAAAATAAAAGGAAGGCCGGATAATATAATTGGTTCCAGGAGCGGTGAATGATACTAGGAAGGACTTTGAACATCCTCCAAGAAATCTGACAGTACATGCCGAAGAAAGAAAAGAAAAAAGGAGAAAACAAAGTAAATGTGAGTTGACAGGCAAAATGGGGGACAGTTAGGCTTAGTGTTATTACCATGACAAAGAGAAAAAGAGCACAGTGTCTACTCCCTGCACAGAGGGTGAAGAGGTTTAAGGACAGAGCAGCAGGAGATGAGGAAGTGGCACACTGAGCTGTGTGTGAGTTTCTGAGCCCGGGGGTGTGTGTGAATCTGTCTCCTTCTTTCATGCGTGTGTGCGATCATACCTCTTGCAAGGAGCAGCACTTTGTCTGCTCTGATATTAATGCTCTGCAACTAGAACATAACTGTGAAGGCTTGCGGAGGATTTTCTCCACTTCTAACGGCAGAAATGATTAACTAGGCCTGTGTTTGTTTTATGCTCACACAGGGCCTGAAATGGTGTTACAGATTGAATCAGCTGTGATAGAGACAACTATTAAAGACTGATAACTCCTAAGGGGCCCTTCAGGCTTGTAGGAGACTGATTAATCCTCTGCAGGGCAAGGAGAAGTGACATCATCCCAGGCTGGAAGCTGTTAAGAAGAAAGCGAGCACGATGCACGCTTCATGTATCATTTTCATATGCCTCACCCACAGCTCCGAGCATTAGCATACAGGGACCGGTTCGAGTTGATGCCGACACTTTGTAGGAGCTGACCACATCAAACAACGGAGGTCAGGGATTAATCTCTGCCATGAAAATGCCTAGAGGTTTTTGCAGAAATGCAACTGTTCAGTCGGTGGGCAATCCACGAGATCAAATGTGGCTGAGCAGTGCTTATAGAAGCATGCTATGTTCAATCGTCAGTGCTGTTTTATGAAGGGGGTGCAGTGGTGTCTCTTATCTGATGAACATTTATTACACTGAACAATTAAATAAATAAATCACAAACATGTTTTGGGTTACAAGTCTCATTCCAAAACAAGATTTCCTCCAAGCTTAAAACATCATCACGTCTCAATGTTGCATCTATCGGTACATAAACAACAGGAGGAAAATGTCCTTTTAACAATTTGAAAAGTGAGAATAAAAAAGTAAAACTGCTGAATATAAATTTGGTACTCTAATTTGAAATAAAAATGTGTTTCATCAAACATAACACACTGAGATCTAATCATCTTATTATTAACCTTATGCTTTAAGAAATTTGGTGCAGTGGTGATGAATGGTTAAATTTTGAGTGAAAACATGCATTTAATATGGAAAGACTTCATTTACTTAATTAAATATTTATTATGAAGTTAAAATAAAAATTTATGGAAAAGGTACGTGACCAATTATCATCGTTTATTAGGGACATTAAAGTAAAAGATTTCCCCTCTAAGAGGTGGAAGTAATAATCTAAGACATTTCATTTTTTACCATTTCAAACATTAAAATGAATTATCTGGGGATGAGTTTGGATGTTCACCGAAATTAAATTGATACATTTAATAAAGAAAAGAAAAGAAAAGAAAAGAAAAGAAAGGAAAAGAAAAGGCCAATGAACCAGCATGTATATAGCCCATGTTGCAATCAAATTTTGCAATCTGAAAACAATTTTGATTTTCGTTCAAAGTCAACATATTATGAAACAGCATGAAAAATTTGAACTATTTGTACCTGTCTAAAGAAAAAAAGAGCTAGTTTAGAAACAAAAATACCATTTTGTTCACAAAAGTATCTACAGGGCAAATGACAATACACAACCCATCACCTTCTTGTTTTCAATTAGAGCTGTTAGACCAGGGATGGGCAACTAGAGGCCCATGGGCCACATACAGGTGGCTTTCATCCAGCCCGCCAATGAGCAGCTAACAGAACCAACATTTTTGAGGGAAGGGGAGGTAGTCTATCTGTTCACAGAACTCCAAGGCAAATTTATGTGTTTCGTCTGCTTAGAAACGCTGTCTTCCGCATTTTAATATACCGTAAGTCACCACCACATGTTGCACAAAGCTAAATATAAGAAGTATACAGAAGTCGCAAGTACATTAACAACAGTGACTTTTTACCAGAACCAGAACCACACAGGAGGAGTCTGCCCTCAAGACATCTTATGTCATTCCACTTCAGCTCGCTAAAGTGTTTATTGTTTGTTTGCTTCAAACATTTTGTATTCATATTTTTTAAACAAATATTAGACATGTATTTGAGCATGAAATATATTAAGTTACTACAAGATTTGTTGGTTTAAACATATATTTACATATATATTTATATATACACACAAACATTTTTAGAATAGCTTTATCTTTTCCATTATCCAAGTTGCCCATCCCTGTGTTAAACCAATTTTTGGTTGAATGAAGTTGTGAAGAAGTAAATAGAGAAATGTTTCAAAAAGTCTCATATCTATTATTCCTCTTCTAAAGATATTTCAGCTTCTATATAAAACACGTGTTTTCAAAAACCTGGTAAAAAAATTAAATTTTGTTTTTTTTACATGTTTTTTTATTTATCTAGCTGTATACATTTATAAATGTCAGTCATTGGTCTCGGAGGCATTATTACAACATGGTGTCTGGATTAATCAATATTAACAGTTATCATCAGTTATCATCCAAAACATAAATGGAGGTTTATTGTCCTGTGGGGCAAAATGATTTCATGAGAAAACAGTCCTAAAATGCCCACAGAACTACATTATTATTGTTGTTAATACTATGATTGCTTCCAATTCTAGCTTGCTTGGTTTTATTTCCACAAACAGATGGTTCCTTCAATTCATTTTTGTTCATCTTTAAACCCAGTTATCCGATAAGGCAGTCTGTTTCCTTGTCCGGCTCTATCAAGTGCACCATGTTAGACCCTGCAACATGTGTTATTTTCTCTCACTGGCGCACGCTTTCTCTGCTGATATTTTCTACTTTGTTTGGATTTTCTTGCGTGGGGAATTAGCAGAAACAGCATGTTTCTTTTCCACACCATATTGCCCCGAGACAAGAAGGTTATGTTTTTCTAACCTCTTGTTTTTGAAGCACCATAAAGTGTGACAAGAATCTCTTTCCAGCTCCAGATATTTCCTCGGTGAGTTATCTGCCGAGCGTGAGTGAGAAGAGCAGCAGCAAATTAAGCTCTTAAGTTTTTAACCGACCCAAAGATATGAACGTCACTAATATGTGCAATAAGGTGAGCTCCTGTAGCTGTTTATCTGCACCGGTTGTACAAAAAAACAAGACAAAATGCCATGGTTACTGTGTCTAAAGATGAAAAATGGATCTAGAATTAATCATTTGCACCATGTTGTAGATGCTTCAGCTTCAAGTGGATAAAGTGCACCTTATAACTAATTGATGTTAAATCATGTTCAAATTCATGTTGAGGATTTCAACCCGATTTAAAAGTCTAAATTTTTATTTTCAACCATTTGTTTCAATGAAAACCCAAAAGCATATATCATAAATGAAAATTTCATGACAGACTGTACCAATATGATGTATTTTGGATAGTTTAACTAAAATAAATATAAATATCAGGTAAGATTTGTAGCTTTTTAAACTATTACTGCATATTTTCACATTATTGCTGCAAATGTGGAAAATTATTTTCTAAAATATCCATAACTTTTGGTGATATTGCAAGTGTTTTTATTTGGATAACTGACTGAAGTTGTCCTAAAGGCTGACATCCAGCACATTCAAAGCATTTAAACCTTAAAAATAGTCAGTCAGGGGTCTTTTATTCTTAAACTGATTTACGTGTGCGATAATAAAAGGTTATTTTCTCTATTTTAGGAGGGGTTTTATTTTTAATATAAAAGTTGACTGGGGCACAAAGGAAGCAGGAGAAACAAAACTATCTTCTTATCTTTTGTCTTCCTTCCTCGTGAAGCAAAGGTTAATCTTCTGTGTGGCTAAAGGACGTGAGAGCAGAAATAGGCACCTTCACTGATTATTAAAGAGGAGACAGTTAAATTTACAACAGAGCCGGGAAATTAAACGAGTTTAAAATGTGACACCAAGAATAAAAGTCCAACATTTGTCTGGCTTTTTCTATTCTTTCTATTTTTTTTTTGTCATTTTTCATTAGTGTTATCTTTGTTTCTAACTCCATACAAGCAGAGAAGAAGCATGTAACCCTGAAAGACAGAAAGCAGATGTTCTGTCCTCTCCAAAGAAAAAGCAAAAGATAAAATCCTCTGATCACACATTTGAACATGTTCCCATATTTGTAGTGACCATTCTTCAGCCTGTAATCGGTTTTAAACAGTGAACAATATCCAAACCTCTGACCATCATCTGAATGGTGCTTTGGCTCTGACCAGACAAGGAAATTAGTATATTAAAAAAAAAGACAGTGTTGTAAGTAGCAGTAAAATACTAACATTTGTGACTGTATGGAACTTTTCCTTATTAAATAAAATAAATGAACAATGAATTTCTGATGAAATAGCTATCTTTTCTTTTTTCTTAGTATTTTTATGTTGTGCATAAAAAAAATCTTCAGGCACTTATTGCATCTGGTTCAAAGTTATTTTGTCTACTACATAAATATGGAGGACTGAAACTGACATAGTTAAAAATAAAAACAGAGATATATAACTGGTTCTAAATAAATAAATAAATAAATACCCTGTTGGAACAAAGCTGGAAAAAAACATGAAAGTCAATTAAATCATAAAACATGAGACAAAGTTCTCCTTTTTTTTAATTAAATGGCGTGTTTTGATTTAATAATATTTCATGTTTTTTCCAGCTTAGTTCCAACGAATAATATATTTTAGCACACAATTAAAATTTTACTGTTTTTAAAAAACAATATATATATAGTTTTTTATTAGTTTTATTTGCAGATGCATTTTTTTCATAAATGTTGTTGAATTTTTTTATTGTTTTTTTCATGTATTCTCGTGTTATAGTTACATTTTTCTTTCTCCTGCTTTACTTTACCTCATGCATTTCTGCCTCATTGTGTAAAGGTGGGCTCCTCTACTATTGGCCAACAGACAGGAAGGAGCAGGATCCATGTGCAGATTGATTGTGCATACCTGTGCTGCTTCAGTGTAGCTTAAAGTTAATGCTTCAAAGACAGAAGTAAGTGCTTTTCATCCTTGTGTTTATTTTAAACTAAACTTTTATGTTGTGCTTGTTTAAACCCGTAGAGGCAAATTGCTTAATGACCAAATAAAACCACAGGATTTAGTGTCGAAACCTAACGAAACAGGAAATAGAACCAAGTGACAAAAATAAAGTTTGATCACAATCAGTTATTTCAATACTACAATTTTATAAATAACTTTCTTTTTTGTTAAAGCTGGTAAACAGATCTTGCGATATTTCTTAGGTTCATGAAAATAAATAAATATGCAGTGTTATATACACTGAAAAAAGTAAACCCCTACAGTCATTGGTGTAATATGTTTTTTTCATATTCCAATAGTTTAAAAAGATT
>JARVJO010000431.1:8899893-8949937 GCA_031762555.1 Cynodonichthys magdalenae | reverse complement strand
GATAAGGTTTAGCTGAAAAACAGATAAAGCCTTTTTTTTCCCCCATGCAGGACATGATCTCCTGTGTGTTCAGGTTTGCTAACGTTACCTCTGAGCTGTCTCTGCGTTTTGTTGTGATAGTATGAACTCTTGTTGTGTGAGTGACACGTGTTGAGATTCCTTCCGTGGTACTTTGTGTATGGAAGAACCCAGATGGGATATCAGGTAAACTGTAATTGTTTATTACTGCACTGATATTTAAGGCATGCTATGGCTTTGTTGGCCTTTTTTGGATCACATGCATCTTTAAGGCTACATTATTTAAGCGTTTACTTTATATTACCTGCAGATCCATCGATATTTAAAGGTTTAAAAAAAAAATCTAACACTAACACTTTAGAGCTCTGAGAAAAAAACTTTGCTAAAAATAAATATTTTCTATAGAAATCCAAGGGAAAACCTGTGAAGTTGATAAAGCTGGATGTTTGTGTTCAGATGGGAAATATTCTGATCCATTGTTTTGTCACTGGCTTCAGCTAAGATGTTCTGCATCCATACCTACTTCACATCCCTTTAAATAAAGCACCAGCATCATGTTTCAACTGACTGTGCAGTATCATTTTTTTTTAAACAAGCTTTATATTGATGCCAGTGGCATCATGCAAAGATGTGTGAAATAGTTTCTGGATTACAAAAACCTTTAATAAAATGTGCCAACAGTATTTGTTTTACTGTAGCTTTTAAATAGTTGTATCAGGCAAAAACAGTTTATATGAATTAAAAACTGAAAACTAGAGTCCCAGCTCCTCAAATAGGCTTTATTATATAAAAAAAATCTTGATAAAACATTTTCAGATCAAAAGATGTAATTGTTCTATGAAGGACTGCTACACCACAACACTACAATAAATGAAAAAAAAAAAACCACATGAAGTGACAAATCTGCTAACACAAGCTCAGTAGAGGCCAAGCAAATCTATTTCCAGTTTAACCGATCGCATCTGTGGTGGTGAGGAGCAAATTAGTACTTGTGACAAAAGAAAACAGAATTATCAGGCAAACAACGATGCAGTATACATTGGCAAAAGAGCAGACTAATCCTCTGTAAGAATAACAGATGTTTTTTAACAAACACTTTACATTTTAGATTTAACCAAACGGGGAAAAAAATGTATGTTTATAACTAAAGTGAAAAGAAAGTAGGATTGATCACTCAGTCGCTAACATCCATATCCTCTTCATGGTGATCGTCAGCACCATTAACTTTGGCCTGCTTTCTGAGCCGCGCTGTGCCGTTTCCTTCCATTGACTGAGGAGACAAAGCAGAGTCGTCTGAATCTTTCCTGTCATCTCTTTCCTTCTCGCTGTCATACCCTTGTTCTTCTTCATCGTAATCTCTGGTGATCTGTGCAGAACAACAACTAGCTTGAGTTTTTTTTTTTTTTTTTTTTAGAGGCAGTAACATTTTCCCACAGCAATGTCCTTAGGGTCTCAGAAAAATAAGTATGCAGCAAATAAACAAACCTTAATGTCTCCTTTCTCTCCATCAGACTTCCTTTCACGCTCTCTTTCTTTGTCTTTATTCTTCTTTTTCTTGCTGCTGGAGCGCTCCCGTTCATCACGAACACGCTCCTTTTCAACCCTGCGGTCCCTGTCTCTTTCTTTATCCCGCTTCTTTTCCTTCTTATGTCTGCAGAGGATGGAGAGGAAACCAAGTGGAATTGTGATGACAAAAGAAATGTTTAACTTTGACATAATTGGTCCAGTCATGTAGTGAAAACTGATGTGAACAAGCGCCGTCCCACCAACCTTCGAGGGGATGGAGATGGGCTTCTTCTTTTAGGAGACTTCTTAGGAGATCGGCTGCTGGTGCGACTTCTCTTGCGTCTACTGAAAAGCAGAACAGAATAAACATGTTAGTATTCAGTGTAAACAGCTGCAATACATCTGCATCATGTTTGTAAGAACAGTGATGAAATGCAAACACAAAAGTGATGCACCAAAAATGTCTAAATATCTAAATTTTGCAAGATGCAGTTGTTTCAACAGGAATGTTTTCAGCATTGAAGAAAAAATAAAAACTTTAAATATGCAGCTAGTTCTCTGCAGCCTTTCATTTTTAACTTGTGAAAACTTGAGCGTTACTCACCGGCTGATGCTGCGTGACCTTCTGGCTGTGCTGTAGCTTTTAGGCGGGGTTTTGGATCGTCTTCTCCCACCACTTTCCTTCTTTCTATCCCTGAAAAAAATTAAAAATAAGCACAAATCCTAAGCCGTACAGCCGTCAGACAGTAGGCGTAGAGTCAGATTTCTGCACAGTTGGCTCACCTGGATCGACTTCGAGAGCGCCTGTTTCTGTCTCTAGAGTGAGTGTGTCTCCTGCGTGGGCTTTTGGAGCGCCTTCTGTTTCTTGAGTTTGACCTGTGCCTTGATCTGCTCCTTGTCCGCCTGCGACTACACATTCAAAGAATTTAACTTTGTTAACACATGTAAAATAATTCCAACACCTCAGCTTTTCCTTCTACAGTATTACCTGTGTCTTGAACGCGACCTGGACCTTCTCCTCCTGGACCTGGATCGAGACCGTGAATGCTTCTTTTTGCTGTCTTTATCTGTAAAATATTGAAAAATTGACTCACCTTAAGCTTTTTATTTGCACAATAATGCTTGCTTCACAAATACTTTTAATAGATGAAAATTTGTCATAAGTTTAAAATAGGAAAATAAAGGAACCTTAACTATGACAAATTAAATGAGTCATAACAGAAAAAAACAAATAAAAATGGTCACAGTGAAGGCTGAATACACTCACGTCCAGGTTCGATGGCAGCAGAAATGAGTGACTGAGCCTCTCTGACTCTCTTCATGGCCTCCTCAATCTCTTTATTAGATGCGTCAGCCTTCAGGCTTGCACTCAGATTCAAACCAGCAGCCAAAGGATTCAGTCTGAACAAAAAAAAATATTTACTTACATTGCTAAAAACAGTAAATCATCATTCTAATATAAATGTGAGACATCTTTGCAATGGCTTACTTTGGATCTGTCATCATCTTCAGTAGTTGATCAGCAGCCTGTGAGAAGGAAAATAAAATGGATGGCCTGAAAGTCAATTACAATGCTTCTATGCATCAATGTATATTAAAAATCCAATAAATGTATTTAGTAGTGCTTATGAAGAGCCTTCACCTGAGGATTCATATTGGATCCTGCAAATCCAAATGCTGCCATTGGATCTATAGTGGGACCACCAAATGGGTTTGGTCCAAGCTAAAGTTAAATACATTGCAATTAAATTATGTCACACAGCTATAAAATGCAACAAGGTGTGTATATTTTGTAATAAACAGTGAGTCTTACAGTTGGATTGGGGAGGGGATTCGGTGTGGGAAGAAGGCCTCCACCTGGCAAAATTCCTGCAACAGCATTTGCTGGAGCCAAAAGGGACAAAGCTTTAGCCTCATCTGGAATAGATCCTACAGAAAAATACAAAATATGAATTAGGAATGAATGCCTAATCTTACATAAAACTCATAGATGTTTTGGAAAAAAAAAAAAGTCTTCTCACTGCATTTCTTCAATTTAGGTTCAACAAAAAGGTCACCTTATAGATCAGAGTACCCTTAATTTAACAACAACTATTGCTGGAATACATCACACTATTCCAATGAACACTGCCAAGAATATATCACCTGAATGTGTTTTTTAAGTCATGAACCAAACGTTAGCAAGCACATCGGCTTCTCCAGTTGGGTGTGCCCTCAATTTTCATTTAGGCTTACTGAAACAAGCGACTCACGCTGGCGGCTTCGCTACTAAAAGCACACAGAGAAAAATCGAGATACACACAACAGAGAGAATTTTAAGGATTTGGCAGGAACACTAAACAAGCTGAATGTCTACTTACCAAAAACACATTTCAGAGGATTAGGTAGTTACCATAAATGAGAAAATTCAGGGTAGGTAGCGTGCCTGCTGTACATCATTAGTTTAAAATCCTTACCTCGCACTGCATCAATTAACCACACTTGAAGAGGGTAAGATGTGTCGTTTAATTTTTGATACTGATTTTTAAAACACCATCTGTATGAAATACTCAGCACCTATATTAGGGATGGGCAAATTAACATTTAATAAAAATCAAAAAGAAAAAATAAGTAGGTCCTCTGGATGGGGTCTTCTTTAATGACATTTAATAACTTTTTTAAAGACTTATCAAAAGCCACTTTTAATCATTTGATAGTAACCTGTGCTACAAGAAACTACAGAAATTCTATAAATTCCATCAGTAACCTAACCAACAGGGGGAAAAAAAATTCCAGGCCATAACCTTAAATATTTAAGATTTTTACTAGTTAAGATAAACATTATTACTTTCTCCTTTTTTTCTCCCCATTTTAATAGCCTTAAGCCTCCGCTTCTCAGCACACATTTTAACTACATAACATTGCATTATTAAAGGACGTGAGAACAAAATAAACATGCATTATGAAAAGCAAAAATGTCTTGGTATTCATAAAGTGGTCAAATTATTCCTGGTCGCTTTGTAGTTTAAGTTTTGCTTAAAATGCCCATCCCTAACCTCTAGTTTAGTTTTTTTTTTATTATTGGCACACATTATCAAACACTTCACCATCATGAATCTCCACCCATTCCCAGTGAAACTTATAAAAAAATGAGATGATCTAAATGTAGACACACAACAGAGACAACATTTAAAAACAAGAGCACACTGGAGAGAGAAATTGCTGCAGGACACAAAACTGTTGGATGGTATTTTCAGCAGGGTCTGGTATACAGGACTGGCTGTGCCAGGAAAAAGAACTGTAAAACACAACAACAAAAAAAGAAGACCACTGTTAAAGAAAATATTGTACCAACATTGTCTTGTCGAGTCATCTCTGATCATTTATGACAAGGAGTTTTCTAGTTTACCTACTATAGCAAGCATCAAGTAAATGATGGGTTTCCCCCTTGTGAAGGCCAGGTACAGCTCAAACTAGCAGCAGTTGTTTTGAAAGTTATCAATAGGTGTACTATGGTTTTAGTTATCTTTTTCTACATTATATTTTCACCAGACCCAAATAACTAACACCTTTTTAAAAAAAATGTGACCCAACCTTTTAAACAAGAATAACATGGAATATTCTTCATCAGTGCCAGCAAGCCCCATGAAAGGATTGAATAAATGTGTCTTCCATTATTCTGTTAGCCACATAACCCATGTTTTTTGTTTTGGACTTTATAAAAAAAACAATCTAAAAGTCTCTGCAGTTTTTTGAAACAATTCTATAAAACTTCTTTGTTAAGATTTACTTTTTTTTCAGCAGTTACTTAAACAGAAATAAAAACCTACCCTTTTTGTTGAGTGTTCTGACACATTCAGTATTCTGATGATAATTTACAACAGAAAGGTCTTTGAAGCTCTGACTGAAACTATCAATCACCTTTATTACAAAAAGTAATTATGCAACTACTAGTTAGTTTGTTCCATCTTCATGGAACTTGTTGACATTAAAAAAATGAAGAACATACCAGCCTCTGTACCAAGCAGCACTTATGAGCTTACACACACTGCACCGTCAGCAATGTCTATAGTTAAACCACTCATATATGAAAAATATACATATTTTAAAAAAAAAAAAAGAAAAGAATAAAGTCCAGGCAGAGACAGAAAAGAAGACAAAAGAGAGGGGGAAGGGGGTGTGGGGCTTGAATGCTTGCTGGCCTTTGTAAATGTCTACAATTCCCTGTTGGCAGGCAGACGACCACTTTCAGCCATCAACGAGGGGGCTGCTTTTGCCTTCTTCACTACAAAAATCACACACACACACATGTACACACACACACACACAAATAACAAAGAGAGGTTTAACAGTAGATAGTCCAATATGGGAAAATATGTGTATGATAATGTGTTAATTTAACTTTGTTTAAAAACCTTTAGGTGTCTGCAGCGCCCACTGCTGGAAAAAGTTCACCTTGTAGTGTGTAAAGCAGACTTTTTTATTCTTTACTTTATTCATACAGCGCTATTTTTTTTTGTTACAGGCTGTGACAAAAAAAATTTAAATAAAAAATCAAGCAAAACACACAACACAATGATAATTGTGTTGTGGTTCTACAGGATGCAGAAAATCTAACATGAAAAAAGATCTGCTTTATACACTAGTGTAACCAGATGGAATGGTAATGTCAGGTTAGATCAAACTATAATAAAATTTGTGCAAAAATAGAGCAAAGTGAGTTGACTTGTGCATATAGATTTTTTTCTGGTTGTTTACATTGTCACATTTCACTGATCATCTCATTCAGTCAAATAGCACAAACATATGGGCATAATATTGAGACAAACCTTCTGCAAATGGGACCACAATCAGAGCTCTATCCACAAACACAGTGTTCGTCAGATGTTGAGACACCCCCACAGACTCTGGCTCCTGGAACTTCACAAAGCACACTCGAGACGTCACAGGCATGGGAGAGTCACTGTGTAAAAAAAGGTTTAAAATGATAGGAAATGTTACACATGAACATAAAACAGTCAACCTATACTGCTGTCAATTTTTAAGACAAAGGTTGTGATAAAACTTCATATTCAACCATGAATAAAGTGTTGAAATTTAAAACCTGAGCTGCAATAAACTTGGATGCATTACAGTTCAAATACATTTTATTGCAAAATAATAAAATCTAAAGGCAAACATGTAAGTAAGTCAATTAGAAATTACAACTTTTAGATGCAAAAGACTACGTTTGATTTCATGGTATAAACTAGAAGCGTTTAGAGGAAAACATAGCAAAGAATGATTAGGAAGAATAGTATCGATTTCCATTCCCCACGTTAAATACAGCAGAATCTATCATCATCAATGTGAATTTTCCATGTTGTAAAAATGAAAAATTTAAATCAAATTTAGCCTCATATTTTACCTAGTACCAAAATTAACTAAAACACCAATCTGTAAGCACCGCCAAGTTTACGTTCAGTCAGGCTAATGTTAGCTGCTAAATTGGTTAGCACGGCCGGGCCTACGCTCCAGGCACACAAACAAAGCCTGTAGTTGAACATGCAAAAGCTCGTTACTAGATTTTTATTATGGTTCAACAAGTAAATATGCATATATTTAGTCAACTCACTCAGGTGGAAATAGCTTTAGCTCTTCAATGGTTCCCAGAAAACCGAACAATGTTCTCATCTGCTCCGACGTTGTGCTCGGAGACACATTGGTCACCTGGACCACCCTCGTTGTGTAACTCATTTTTGAGACAAATACCGTTTTTACAGAACAAAAAATAGTCCACGGTTATTTTTAGATTACAGTAGCGGAAACCCGCAGGTTATTTAATAGCCTTAAACGCGAATAATGGGCGAATCAAATGTCAGACCTCGACTAACGAAACAAACGACAACTGAACCTCGCCGCCATGTTGGGTAATTCTCATTCTCAAATGAAGGGCGCATGCGCAGAGCTGAACGGCGGTAAAATTGAGTAAAAAGATCAGATTGTAAAAATGGTTCTGTTTTATTTTGGCTTGTTGTGAACTACATTTATCTAACTGACTGAATTAAATACATTAAGTAAATCAGCGTGGCAACACTAATGTCAAGTTGACTTGCTATTAATAACCAACAGATGTCGCCGTGTTTCCTCTCAGGTAGCTATATCATGAAAAGGGTGATGCCAAGCAAACTCATTGATTACATCTGTTATTAAAAACAGAAGACTATAAACTTCATTAATGCTGGACATTTCAATGTGACTCATTAGCGCCACTAGTGTTTGGATATGGAACTGCAGCTACCTTCATCGCTCCCAGGTAAAGGACAGTTGAGTGACAGGACAGGGGCACTTCAGGGGGCCAATCAGATTTCAGCTGGGGCCAAAGCCCCTGTGGCCCCGCCCCTGGATCAGCTCCTCATCTGAAGCGCATCGGGACAGAATGCAACGGTCCTTTTCACGCGCTCGCAGGCATTAGTCCGTTTCAGGGCAATAGCGATCCAACATTACTTATTACATAAAACAAACATTACAATAAAAAAAAAAAAAAAACAATAAACAGACTTATGTGGTCACCTTATTTTCTTTGGGTGTGCCACAGAAAGGATGAACAGAATGTTTTTTTTATTTATTTATCAAATTTATTCATTTCATTAAAAAAAACAAAACATACAACAAAATAAATACAAATCAAATATAATGAAAAGCAGCAGCAGAAGAAACAAATCATATAATATCTTCCCCTACTTTCAGAACATATATATACCAAAGAAAAAGTTTTCAACAATGTTATTGCTGTATTAGGCTACATTAGATATCGCATCATTCCCTCTAATATAAATATGACCAAGTTTATGTTTTATGATTTTAGTCTTCTCTAAATTCTTATTCTGGTTGTAATACACTCACTGGGCTTTAGGATCTAGATTTATGCTCACATGCACAATTGCAACACTTTAGCCAAGCACTGTTATTTGCAGTACATATTTTCCTCAACAAATCCGGTTACGGAGGGTTAACCATGGAGTCATTGAGCAGGGGATATTGACACAATGGGTTTCTTGTTCTTAGTGAGACGTGATTGGCCAGGAGGAAGATTTGCAGAGCAGCACTTGTGAGGTTCACCAGACAAATAAAAACCCAAATCACTGGGGGGATCAGAGGCTTCCAGCTTAAAGGTGACACAAGGCTTGATTTGAAAAGTCTTTGTGCGTGAAACAACGAGGAGAGGGAAACATGGTCAGCCGGTGAGTTTATAATTCACAAGAATCATCAAATTTGATGTTTTGGGAATTCTTTTTTTAAAGGTTGTCTTGTCAGTTTTAGAGAGTTACTTTTGCAGTCATTGTGTCTACTCCAGATAAATCAACTGTAACTTCTGAGAGTTTTTCTACTTTAATGAATCTGCTCTCAATGGGTACATCAGTGACCTTCCTCTTTCACAACAGATTCGAGCACCCCGCTGGTACCTACAAAAAGATTTTTGAGACATGCGAGGAGCTTGCTGAGCCTCTGCCAACAACAATCACAGGTTGGTTTTCTATTTTTCAGCTGAAATGAGACAAAAATCTTTGATATTTTTATGTTGATTCCTCAACAAATCAGTTTAGGATGTTTACTTGTGGGACTAATTTCCAGTATATTAATATTTTTGGGTATCCTACAGGGAGGATTCCTTCATTTTTGAAAGGAAGTCTTCTTCGTTTGGGACCTGGACTTTTTGAGGTTGGAGATGAACCCTTTTACCACCTTTTTGATGGACAGGCTCTTATGCACAAATTTGACTTCAAGAACGGCCAGGTCACTTACTACAGGAAGTATGATTTTGAAGACACAGTTCATCTCCATTATCTTTTTTTTTCTGTCTATTTGTTTTCACAGTAATCTGAAATGTCTGAACAACAAATCTCTAACTGTGGAATGAAATTTCTAATCAAGTTTAAAGCACATAGGCAATAAAATTCAAGTCATAATTTGCAGCAAAGAAATTCTGTCCTTTGAGGATAGAATCGTGTAGGTTTAAATGATGAAGAGCAACTATTTTTTATGATTCTGGATATTTTTAATTTCCACTTTTTATTATTATTATTTTTTAATTTCTCAGGTTTATCAAGACAGATGCATACGTGCGAGCCATCACAGAGAAGCGTGTGGTGATCACTGAGTTTGGTACGTGTGCGTACCCAGATCCCTGCAAAAATATCTTCTCCAGGTTGGTTACAGAATTGTCGTTACTGCTATCAGAAAGAGGCAAAACTGTTAAGTCAATTTATGTGTCACCTTTTCTTTATGCTTTTACACTCATTTTACTTTTAAAAATCTATAATTTTTTATAATTTATCTGTGTTTGCAGGTTTTTCACGTACTTCAAAGGAGTTGAGATCACAGACAACTGTCTGGTGAATGTCTACCCTATAGGAGAGGATTTCTATGCCGTAACAGAGACCAACTACATCACTAAAGTTAACACTGATACTTTAGAAACCCTGAAGAAGGTATTTCAGTACAACCACAGGTCTTTTAGGAAGTAACAGCTGGTTCAACCAGTTTAAACTTGCTACACAGGTTGACATGTGCAACTACATCAACATCAATGGAATCACAGCTCACCCTCACATCGAGCAGGATGGCACCGTGTATAACATTGGAAACTGCATGGGTAAAGGTGCATCGCTGGCCTACAACATTGTCAGGATTCCTCCGACACAGAAAGGTTTGGAAATAATCCAAAAAGAGCAAAAAAGACCTATAAATTTTACGCCAACAACAGCTCTGCATTAAAATTTGCCAAATCAAAATTGGGAAGCATTAAATTACACTTGCTGTTTCCAAAAATTCTAAGTATTTAATCTTATTATATATTTACAATAGAAACCCTTGATATGAAATACAGCAGGAAGTTTGTTTGTAATTTAAAAATGGAATTGAACTTAAGAGCTTAAATTTGTGTATTTTACTGTAAAAACTGTAGATCTTGGAACAAGTTCATACTATCCTGTAAGGTTTAAGATAATCACTTGAAGTGAAACAAAAGGAAAAAAATATTTTTACAGGGTTCAGACGACAGTTTTTCCAGTAACATATTAACCTTCCTTAGACAAATCCGATCCCATTGAGAAGTCCAAAGTGGTGGTGCAGTTCCCCAGTGCTGAGAGGTTCAAGCCCTCGTATGTGCACAGGTGAGTGTGGGTTTTGGTTCAGTCTTTTTTTCAGTAGTCGTATAAACACGTTCCTAAGTTGCTTTTCGCCCTCAATTTTAGTTTTGGCATGTCGGAAAACTACTTTGTCTTTGTGGAAACCCCGGTGAAAATCAATCTACTCAAGTTTCTGAGTGCCTGGAGCATTCGAGGTTCCAACTACATGGACTGCTTTGAGTCCAACGAGAGCCAAGGAGTAAGACGGTTGGAGTAAATTGAAACATTTGTTGGATGGTTTTATCAGCTTTCCTCACACAATTGTATGTGTCTTAATTTGTTTTTAAAGACTAATTTCCACATTGCCAAAAAAGACCCTGGAGAATATGTGGATCTTAAATTTAAAGGAGCAGCAATTGGCCTGTTTCACCACATCAACACATATGAAGACCAAGGATTTATTGTTGTTGACCTGTGTGCATGGAAAGGGTAAAAACTCATGGTTTCCCTCTTTATCTTTGTTATTTACAAATTAGTTGGATACAGACAACTTAGCATTTCTTTCCTGCAGTTTTGAGTTTGTTTACAACTATCTCTGGTTGGCCAACCTGAGAGCCAACTGGGATGAGGTGAAGAAAGCAGCCATGATGGCGCCCCAGCCTGAGGTGCGAAGATACGTTATCCCCTTGGATGTCCACAAGGTGAGCTGCCTGTCCTCTTAATTAGAGATGTGTCACAAATGAAAAGACTTTGGGTGTTTAACTTTACTCTTTATTTTTTGAATGTAATGCAGGAAGAGCAGGGGAAGAATCTGGTGAGTTTGCCATACACCACGGCCACAGCTGTGATGCACGCTGACGGGATGATTTGGCTGGAGCCTGAGGTGTTGTTCTCTGGACCTCGTCAAGGTGCCAGCACACATTTACTAAGACACTTGGTGGCATTTTATGAAGGGGAATCTTCATTGTGTAATCTTGCATTGTTGTCTTTTTAGCCTTCGAGTTTCCTCAGATTAACTACAAAGGGTACGGAGGGAGGAACTACTCATACGCCTACGCCCTGGGTCTCAACCATTTCATCCCAGACAGGGTGAAAGACTAAATTCACAAACTTAAACTGAGGAAGATGACGACTATGTTCCTTTGTTGACTTCTCTCATTTCTGTACAGATCTGCAAGTTGAACGTGAAGACCAAAGAGACATGGGTATGGCAGGAGCCTGATTCATATCCCTCAGAGCCCCTGTTTGTGCAGACCCCTGATGGGGTCGATGAGGATGACGGTAAGCCAGTCTCTCAGTAGCAATTAAAGCACAAAAATGAATCATGCGATCTGTTTCATTGTCCATTTATTGACAGTCAAGGGTACCGTTAACCCGGTCTGTTGTCTGTCGTTTCCACAGGCGTCCTGCTCACCATTGTGGCGGCTCCTGGTTCCCAGAGACCAGCTTACCTCCTCATCCTCAATGCCAAGGATCTGTCTGAGATCGCCAGGGCAGAAGTGGAGTGCTCCATCCCCGTCACCTTTCATGGGATGTACAAACCGTGATAACATTCAAACATTATCAGCCATCTCTCAGCAGTGAAAATCTAATAAAAATAAAACTAGGCCAGCAAAATCAAGTATTTAGAGATAAAATTTGTTTTCATTTGATTCAAATGTAAGTGCCTCATGAGCCATAATTTATGGATTTGTTCATTTTGTCATAAAAACAGAATGTGGTTACAAAACTACCGTAAATGTTTCAACACTAATAAATGTTTGCACTCATTCATTTGCTACTTACTAGTCAGCAGCATGGAAAGTGATCTATTCTGATAAAAATATTTATATTTCTAATAGAGGACAAATTTTCTGCCAGTTCCTGAGCTGATCGAGACACAATGTTTGTTTTTTTCTAATAGAATATTTTTGTTTTTAATGTTATTTCTTTTGATAAACGAGACTATGGCAAAAACAACTGCATGAGATTTAAATGTTACCAAACCAAATCTCATTACGGTGACATTTAAAACTCTCCACGAGTCCTCAGTGTGCTGCTTAAGTTGATCAAACTCTGATCTGAAAAGAAAGCATGCAGATTTCACAACATGGCAAAGCTGATTAACTGTGTTAGCCTGTAATCTGGGGGGAAAAAAACAAAACAAAAAGGCACGTTGCAAATAAAAAAAGCTTTTTTTAGGTGCATTTAAATTGTTGTCCTAAACAAAATTTTCCATAATTTGTTTTTGAGTTTAATAAATGCCAATAAATTGACATATTCATTTCTAATCTATTGTGGCAATAAAAAAAACAAGAATACAACTGCAGAATGTCCCAATTCCATTAAAAACCATTGGTTCAAGCCATGAAACAAAGTGACTCGATGCACTAAAACATGAATTTAAAAAGAGTAGCATTTACAGGTTTCTTCCAGTCGACGCAAGCAGAAGAAACATTGAGGATAATGGTTTTGACTCACTTTGCTGCCCATAAAACCAAGAGCCATGATTATGTAGTCACACATTCCACAACCCTGCCAGATTTTAGGATTGCATTAATGAAAGGCTCCAAAGAATATTTGGTTTGTGCATTCTGAAATCCCCATCTAGTAAACACAAAGCAACAAATCAGCACATTTGAATAAATCTTCCACATCAGTGAGTCACGAGGATAGATTCTCTATTAGCTTAAAACAGGCATACATTTGAAATAAAACCCCATCTAGGTTTTCCTTTTATTTATTGTTTTACATGGGGGCTTAGCCTTCCAAAAGGATGAAAATAAAACAATTACAAGAAATATTGTATTTTTTTTTAGGTTGAACTAAGATTGTAAAACAGCAAAAGAAAGCTGAAAGAAAATCAGAAAGTAAATGTTTTAACTATCAGACCATCTGAAAAGTCTCTATAAGGACAGAGGTTTGCACAAACTGGAACCAGTGTATAAGCTTTCCATAAAACAAACTAAATATGTAGTGGATTTAACGTGAAAAAAAAGCAGAAAAAAACACAAACACAAAATGCTTTAAAATAATAGTAAAGCATAGACTGTAATTACTGCTAAAGTAAATTAAAACAAAACAAAGACATTTAGTGCCTAAATGAATCCAATTTTTTACGTTAAATGTAATAAAATTCAACCTTTTACTCGCTTTCTTTTCAAGAGTTTCCAGAAGAAACGTGCAGGAGCTTTTTCTTGTTGAAGGAAAAATAAGGGGAAAACAAAACAAAAAACTTAAAAAAAAAAATAACTACCAATCATCCTGCTATCAGTCAGAAGTATTAACTGCTCCTTTGCTTTCCTAAGATTACACTGTCTACAGTGTAGATGTAACTGAATATTTTACTTTAACCAGCTCTTGATGTGAAAGTGAATCAAATAATTTCTTTCAACATGAACAAGCCTCTGTCCCTTCACTTAGGGAAAAAAAAAAGAAAAAAAACACGATCAACCTCACAAAATCAAAGCAGGTTCTTACTCTACTGACAGATTTTATGAAATGCATCTTCAGGCTTACCTCAGTGTGATAAGTCACAACTGACAGCTTGGAAAATATGTTTACCAGCTAAATAACTTCTGTATCTCAGGAGATAAAAGGATGAAGTCTTGATAGTGCAAGGTTATAAGGTAAATATATTAATATATTGTTTTAGATAATGTCCTATAAGTAAAGTGCAAATCTCTGGATTGGATGAAAAGTGTGTGCAAGCGTTTCTAATGTTTGACTGAGTGACTGACCCCCTCCCATTGCCCGAGCGCAAACGAGCCCTTTACGTCGACTGTCAGATCATTTTTTGTTAAAACATTCGGGTAACAATTACAGTCTTCTCTTCACAACTCGAACGCCGGTTTAAAATTGTGTCTTTTATGTAGAATCTGTGCATATTTTTTATTTTTTTTGGTGTGTGTTCCAGCCTGTTTGGGAAGCTAAAATGCTGTTTCTCCTACACCAAAATTGTAAATACCAAGATCACAAAAACAAACATTAATGCTTTTAAAGAGATAGTCCAATAGATGTCTGGCAACACCTCTTAGCATATGAGCCAGTAATTTGTTAAATTTCAATTAAAACCATTTTGAGAATCATTTGGGATTTTTGGTGGACTGGGGTCAGTTGTGGAGAAATGCCACTAAGACCAGCTCGAGTGATGCTCATTTATCATTTAACACGCACACCTCACACACTCACTCACACAAATCTATCTCTCTCTTCATTTTCGGCAACGCTGGACACTGCCTCAGCAAAACAAAAATATAGAAATACGATCATGCAGAGGGAAAAGTTTTTGTCTGACTCATGAAATCGATGTTTTTAAGACCAGCTTAACAAGCATCAGATCTGAGAGGGGGGGAAAAGAAAGGCCAACATTGGGTGAATATATTTGTTTGAAATATTCCAAGTGCAAGATAACCAACACGCTTATTTTTCCTTCTTCTTTTTTTCAGCTCCTCTCACTCAACAAGAGGGATGATGTTAGGTTTGGGTGCTGGAGGGGGCCGAGTTTCATCTAAGCATCGGGGGAGAAATCGGTTGGTCCGTAGGTGGACAGCAGCGCAGCATCCACAGGCTCCATGCAGGAGGGGCAGGTGAAGGACCTCATCAGCCAGTCGTCTATACAGTCCATGTGATAGATGTGCATACATGGCAAGAACCGAATGGGGTCTCCATAAACAAAGTCCAGCATACAGATCACGCATCTAAAAGAAACATTAGACATACCCACTTATCACCCAAAATATTAAAATGGCATCCTGATTTAATTTAATTTTTTGTGGCCTTAAAGGTTTCAGTTTGTAAAAAAAAAAGTATTATCTCAAAACACCTTGCTGAATGCCTAATATAAATTGTATAAAAAAAATGTACTGCAAAAAAACTAATGTAGAAATGTGTCAAACCCTAAATAAATCACACAATCAGGTTATCAACACAAAACTATGGCACCTGCATTGGTGCTTCTTCAGACTTGCTTGGTTTCAACCTATCAAATAAATAAAGGCTTACTCTCTGATCTTCTTTTCTGAGCCGTCTTGTCCTCCATCATAAACGCCCTTAGGGAGGTGCTGGATGAGGCCGATGCGTTGAGCTATGCGGATCTGCTCCTCCTCCGTGAGCTGGGTGGCCAGACGGGCCTGACTTGGTGTAGGATGGTACATGGGCATGTGAGCCTGCTCCTGGTGGCGGATGAGGAAACAAAATCAATTTTCTGTCTTACCTCTCTGTCAACACAATGTGGTCTGACAGGTCAGACTGTGTGTGTGGATAAACAAGAAAGAAAAAAGAAAAGGAACACTTTCTGAGAATAACCAAAATGCCTTTTGTTATTGAGATACAATTCCACTGGAGTTAAAGAACCTTAGGAACTTTTACTTGAAGCTTTATGAAAACATATGACATAATTTTTATATTTACTAAATGAAAAGCATGATGCTTTTTAATCAACATGAATACTTCAGTCCAGGTGAATGTGCACCATTTAACCAATTTCCATATACAAATAAAGACTGTTAAGTAAAGGGACATGTTCTGTAAGAAAAAATAAATTAAAGCATTTGAAAAAAACACAACACCAACAAGTTGCTGTCAGTAGGTTGCTACAAATTTCTCTTAGATTAGCTAATCTTCTCACCTGGTACGGAGGAGGCGGCTCCAGGTCTGGGTCTGTCCCGTCACCGAAACTCGCTCTATCGGACTGGGATTCATGGAGAAGAGAGATGTCGTCTGATGTTGGAGACTTGAGACAGTTCCCCATATTTCAGTGTCTCCAGTCCAGTTCCAGCCGACGCTTGAATTAGAACTCAGCCACTACTTGTACTCGGCTGCTAAATTATTTTAGTAGTATGTCCTTGATTTAAAGTACTCAACTTTGTACAAGCAAATGCACTTGTGGCATGGTTATTTAACTCATGCACATGGTAAAATCTCCCGGCGATGACCACACTAGCTTGTCTTTATTGTTACACGAACCTGAAGAAGGATAACAAAGAACTCTCCTTAACAGCGATTAGCAACCCAAGCTAGCTACTTTTTCATCGACTTCTTCGATGAGTGACACTCATTCCTTCGTAAAAAAATACAATTTGTACGCGACGTGTGTTTCATCGGCAACGTTGGATGTCCCACTGATCTATCTGGTTGACAAAGGTAAAAATCAACAACGCCTTTTAACTTCGTGAGTAACATTAAACAATTTGTTTTCCTGCTAGCCCGTTTCTTCTCCGCCCCCCGTCTTCTTCTTTTGTATTATTTGTGAACTAGCCAGATGCGTAATACCGCCACCAACTGGACAGGAGTGGAACGTCCGCGTGGGAAGGTAAAAACGAGAAAGTTTAATAAAGTCATGCCTTTTGAATAGATTCATTCATTTATTGGTTAAATTAAGGAGAGTAAAAATGAGAGCAACCATGTGGTTTTGTATATCAATCTGATGCTTGATTGAGATAATTATTATTTTAAAACATTGTTTTGTCTTTTCTCCATTTTCAACACTTATCCCAAAACCACATCTTTGTTGACTTTATGTATAAATTAATATTAATTTGTCAAGCAATTGTTTTATATATGCAACAAGATACACAAATGAGTAACCAGCATTCTATTAGTCTTTTTTACATTTTATGTCTGTCTTAAAATTGTTTTAAAACAAGTTTAATGTGTAATTGGCAAAACTAAAGCCATAAAATATATTTAGTCCTGTTGAAATATTCTAATCAGAAAAATAGCAAAGTTGCTCTGAAATTACCTTGGGCTCCATGTGTGCCAAAAACATTTGTGAATTTTATGCTTCCACTCTTTATATCCACCAACTAAAACTTTACACAAGGACCCAAAATATAACGTTTTCTGGTAATCCATACATTTTTTTCCCCCCAATTTTTCCAATTTATGTTGTATTTATACTACTTTCAAACTGAAAGGCAGTGTTTACGAAACAATATTGGGAAATATTGGGCACTTTTATTATCATGTGATTTTGAAAAGTTTTTACTTGTACCTGAACATTTTTACACTTCTTTACTGAACTCAGTTCTGACAACTTATTCACATCTTCTTCTTTGTTAATCTCTCCATCCCAGCACCTCAACACTGTAACCTTTAAAAAAAAAAAGAAATAAAATAAAAAAAAACCCAAACATGTATATATATATGTATGTTTGTTTATATATATATATATATATATGTGTGTGTGTGCGTTTCTGATTCTCAGCATTATGTTAATAGCTGTGTATTTGTACTGTTTTGTGAGCCAAGAGTTGCAGACCCCTGCATCATCATGCAAACTGGATTGTAAACTTGAATTTTGTTTTATGGATTGTCTGACAGAGAAACAAGTTCTTTCATATAATATTAATTATCGCCTAAATTGTCCAGTTGAAGTACTTTAATAAACCTCATTTAGTATTTGCAGACTGTTTTTCTGATTGCACATTATCTGGATTGTTATAGCAACATATTAATCCAGCTTTAATTCATTTTATGTGGCTCAACAAAAAAAACAATAACTACATAAAAGACACAATGGCAACTTGAGGACACCTTTACTAGTATATACAGTTATTGTACACATAAAAACCAACAAAATATTTGCATTCCTGGAACGTATAATACAAATCTTTTGGTTAAGTGGATTTCACAGATTTTGCCCTCTTCAGGCAAATAAAACAAAACACAACCTTAACATGAATATTTCCAAGGATTCCATTATACCTGTACAGCTCGCCAGCTTGCAGCTTTCTTTTCTAAATGTTTCAAACAGCATGTTTTTCTCTGTACATTATTCATAACTCTTAGAGCAATGTGGAATTTTCGAAGTAAAATGCATCATGGTGTTTCTGGAATGTTTCTGCAGTCATTGTCCATGAAAGGTTGATATTCACGATTACAAAATGTGAAAATAGTGGAAAGTGTTGTATTTGGGGATATGTTTTAATTAAAGGCTTTAAGAAACAACAAAAAAGTCTCTTTCTGTTTATAATCAAGCAATTTTAAAAACTAGGCTTTGTTGGAGGCGTGATTTAACAATGTCGAATAAAATCACAAATGTGTATTTTCTGTTTTACTTTATCAGTATCCAGCTCTCAGAAATTATATTTATTACAAAAAACTAAAATAAAATAAACAACACGGGGAAATCAGACAGTGCCCCCCCCCCCCACCATATCTAGTTGTAATGTAAAAAATCCAGCATTATAAAGAGTCACTTATTATTACTAATAATATATCATTGTCTGGTAAAGTTTGTGATTGCCGCTTCAGGATGGCTTGTTGCATCAACTTGGTTTAATAAATGGCAATGGTGAGATGATCACAATGTATTTACAAAACAATTTCTAATAAAACATAGTTACATATTCACACACCCCACAGAAAATACTGTTCAGAGCAACACTGACTCGTTTAAAAAAAAAAAAAACACTTTGAGAAATCAAACTACCTATGGACATAAATGAAACGATCTGGTCCATTTGTTTGATTTATTTTTCTGTACTCATCAACTACTTGAGATGCATTATTACTCTGTATCGTCAAGTACAAGTCAGGAAATAGACCTTAGTGATTGTCAGTGTTCTGTGTGAATTGGTAACTACAGTTTCAGTTTAGTCTTTCTTTGTTATCTTGGATTATTTTTTCGTTGTCAAACATCCAGAGGGCTCACAGCGTTGAAGATGCAAAAAAATAAATAAATAAAGTCAGATTAACTTTCACTCTGGATGCAGATGCAGAGCGTCTCCTGTCCCTAGCACCGGTCGTCCTCCTCTGTGTCGCTGAGTGGGTCGCAGCCTGACGTTGAGGTCGTCTGCACGAGACGCTTCCGGAAGTGTCCGTTGGGGACCTGCCACCCGGTCCGCCAACGCGGGTGGGCCGAGCCAATGGTGTTTGCGCGCCCCAAACTGCAGGCCACAGCCGCCTCAAAGGTCAATGTCTCCATTGGACCGGTAGGGTCCGGGCTGTGGTCGTCCTCCTGTGAGGCCAGGAAAGGCTCGGATGGATAGCGTCGGGGTGAGGACGAGTACCCGCCAGCCTTGCTCCTCCGCTCACCTGTAGCCCCTTCCTGGGTGTCCCATCCGGGCTGGCCCCGCCTCACGGTTTCCGGGCTGCCCTGCTCATCATCCTCGTCTTCCACAGTTGAGGTCTGGGTGCGACACACAAGTGGGGAGTAGGAGATGTGAGGGTGAGATCTGGTCGGGGTCTGTGATAGAGGTCGCCGGCCGCTGGGTGTGCTGGACTCTGAGGTGGAGGGTACCGGGCTGTCTGAACTGTTGCCCTGGATGAAACAAATAATCATTTATTAGATAAAAAAAAAAACATATTTATCAATTGATCAAAGTATTTTACTTTTCAGGTTATTAATAAAGAAATATGGTCAAAAAGCTACAAAGGAAAACTAATTGTTATGACAACTACATTGTGTGTTGATAAAGATCATAAAATGTGGTAAGAAGCTTTAAAACAACATGTCTGTAACTACTAAGTTGTAGTTCTTTATATACTCGTGCATTTTTTCCTTTTCAGTCCTTTAGCAGATACTTCTCGTCAAAGCTGCTCACAAGTTTAAGAGTCAGCTATAAAGAGAATGAAGGAAAATTGGCAAGTTTTTTTTATTGCACTCCATAAAAATGGTTCAAGCTTTTTTTAATACCAAAAAGCTGAGTCAGCTGGCAAAATAAAAAAGCTACTTCTGATGATGGTGTGTTTTATACTCTATAATAAATTTTACGACACCGAACCATTTCGCCTTCCTCTGCTTTATATGTTTGATGAATTACACACAAATAACCCTTTAAAATATGAATGCTAATTTTAAACAAGTCCCCTTTTTGCCATCAGAACTGGTTAGAAAAGCTGCTTAATCGAGAGGTGCAGCATTATGTGAAAGCCAGGATGCAGCTCTTCCCAGCAAAGTCCTGCAGGGTAATAAGGTGAAACCGTGCTGCTTCCCGTTTCTGTCAGAGATTTCCTTTTTTGTGTGTGTGTCTTAACCTACCTGTTTATCTTGAGGGTGTTCTCTCTCAGTGCTGGAGGACCGCGAGGGCTGCAGGCTTCGTTCCTCTGAATTGCATCGAGACGTGTCAGGAGACAGGAGGTGGCAAAGCTCTTTGGAGCGGCCACGCTCCCGGTGCTCGGACCGAGAAACTGGAGGACATTTAGGGAAGAGAGCAACAAAGAAAGACTAAAACATAAAGTTAAAACTTGTGAAGCTGGTATAAGATTAAACTCAATGTACTCCTAATGTCTGACTAAAAAAAAGCATTGGTGTGGTCTTTTGACTTTGGGCTTTTATATATAGATTATTGGAGATCAAACAAAATAAGAATGAATGCACTTCTAGAGAATATTTGCATCTTCTTTAAAGTGAACTACTGTACATAGTGTACACAAAAATAAATTAAAGCTTTTTCCCAACATCTCACTTCAAAACAAACATAGCAAGAAAGCCTGCAAGGAAGATTGATGAAACCAATGTAACATAAGGTTTTGAGAGTAAATACCATAAATATATACAATTTAGGAAAACTGAGACTAACACACTTTGACATATAAATGGTTAAAATAGCACAAAGTAGGTAGAAGTAATTTAAAGTGAAAAAACAACTATAAAATACAAATAGAAGGGAAAATGAGGGTTTTATCACTTAAGGCCATGGTTTCATTTAAAAAGCACCTTCAAACCTTTGATCTATCCTGTTTTTATGGTTTGGATTTGACAGAAATGAACCGATGTAATAAACTGAGAAGATTTCATTGCTAAATAATTGTACTCAGTGTATATATTTGACAAAATTTAGTGTTCATCTCTCGAGAGTGTGAAGAACTGGACTCACCAGCAGCCTTGTAGCTTTTGTGACGAGGTCGATACACTCGCTCTGGACTTTTCTCCTCCTGCCAGAGTCCGTTTACACACTGATCCGCAACTGTGGAGACTGAACGCTTCATGGATCCACTTCTAACCTCTGTCTGCTTGTGTGTTAAAACACACACAGACAAAAAAAATATATATATAGACAAACATGCAGGATACATAAAGAAAATATCAAGTTACATTCAAATTATTAAAACAAAACAAATAAGAGCAAACTTTCCATGCTTTTATTGGTGCAAAAGTGCAGTGCATTCTTGGTGGGTGTAGCTTAGTCTGTCGTCTGTTTTGGGGATGAAAGAAATGAACATAACAAGTTGAGGCATAAGCATTCAGGTCCGACACCCCCTTCGGACAATTCACCTAATCTAAGCCGACCTCTGAAAGCAGCAAGTCAGAACTCCGGAATCAAACCTTGAAGCAACCCGTGCACAAACTACTCATGCAGCCACTGAAATCCACGGGATTCACCCCAGAGTCCATGTTATGGAAGACTTGTGTACCTGCAGCTCTACAGCCAGACGGGGCATGGAAGAGGCCCGCACCCACGGGCCCCTTTCAAGTGGAAGCTCCAGTGGGGTACCAATCCCCCAAATGCACCTGCCCACCTAGGTGAGTATAGAAACAAAACAAAACAAAAAAAAAGGAAGGCAAGGAAATACAGAGCAGCGTTCAGGCTCATCCCTGCTGGGACTGCCTCTTTAAACGGACACCCAGCTCAGCTGATTGGAAGAGGGGGAAACCAGTTCATTCATTACCGATGGTCATCTATTACAGCCATCTAATCAGAAGCCATTCCAGCTAATTAGAGATGGATTTATAACTAACAAGTAAACTGACTTCAAAGACAGGAAACACAGTGAGGTTGTACAAGAGGAGCTCAGAGGGAACATGATTAAACTGCAAGCACAAAAAGTTTACAGGTAAAAAAAAACGGACTTTATGTGTCAGCTTGGGAGTACATTCAGTCATGCACGATCAAGTCCTGAGTGCTACACACACAGCGAGAGCCCGACAACATCTCCAGGGGCCAAATATGCATTCCTGTGCGCACTCATGTAAAAAGTGCTTCAGTATAATTTGATATCATTCAACTGGCAGGCAGTGCGGCCCAGTAAAACCAGACAGTAAAGACACGGAAACACACCAACAGTTGGACAGTCTGCCTCTGCAGCTCCACCCCTGCACAAAACAAAACAAAACAAAACAAAAAAAAGACAGGAGCACACAAAACAGCAGTGCAGTGCCCTGCCAGGAGCCGACAAAACAGCATCATTTAAAACATTTTTTATAGGAGCACTATAAAAATAAATTAAAAGTGATTTTGTAAAAAACAAAAAATCCCTGCAGATTTCTACAAAAAACACGGTGAAATAAAAAAAAACTGCAGCTGTGCTCTGCTATAGTTTTTTATTCAGCAAAAAGAAAAACTAAAAACCTTGTGTCCAGCAAATGAATCAGCTACAATGAAAAGCACAGACGTGGTATCGGCTGTCTCACCAGATTCTGTTGCTGACTTGCGTCCACGTCTGAGCTTATGGGCTGCAAAAATAATTCCTGGGGTGAGATGGGGCTCAGAGCTACGAAGCCTCCTCTGGTCCTGTAAGGGGGTGATGGCAGGGAGGACAAACAGTAAGCCGACTTAAGCGCCGCGGCACGGAAATGCAACAGTTTTTGCACACACTTGCTGACTCACAGAGCTGAACCAGCACTGTGGGCCATCATCGGCAGCGGCTGGGTGTTGGACAGAATGTCCTCAGGGAGGGTGGAGGCGTCCAGACGTTTAAACATCAACTTACTCTTCTGAAGTGACAAAAACACACAAAGCAGATTAACTAGAGGACGGGCAAGAATGCTGCTGAATGTATGCTTTCGCAGTGTTTTATTTAAGAAATGGTTGGCATGTATGTTATGCTCTGTTTGTGAAAAATTGTATCAAATTTTCAACATTTCACACAATCAAAAATTCCACTTGTGTTAATATTTTACACTCCATTCAACTTTCTGAGAATAGGTTTTGCCAATTTGAAAATGCATTTCCCTAAAAACAAAGTGCAAAGTGAAACTGGCTGTGCTGACCTGAGCCTCCAGCTGCTGTCTGAGTTTCTTGGCTTTGTTCTGTTTGAAGTAGTCCATTATCATCATCGAAGCGTAGATCTTCCCCACCGTCATGTCAGTATCTGCGAGGGCAGACACACTTCATTAAGTGTCACTGCTCATTTGTCTCAGCAGCACACTGGAAATTGCCTTCACAGTTAGAGCCAGACCTTTGTTGATAGGTACCAGTAGGTCCAAGTTCTTCTGGGGCAGATAAGGCCAAATGATACTAATCTCCTTCTGCAGCTCAGAGTCCAGAGCGATGCGATCCTCACCACCTGAGACAAACATCCATACCACATCACAACTAGAGAATTAGCATTGTCTGCAAAAATTCAGCCTGAATGCTGAATGCTAAAAGATTTGTGCAAAAAAAAAAAAAAAAAGCCAAAAAAGCCAAAATTAGCAGAAAAGTAGCTAAATCGTAGCTAAAATCTGAATCTTGTACAAAGACACAGAAAAAGCTCATTGCTGAATTCAGCAGTAAGAAACAGAGATTATCAGAAAAAGGTAAATTTAGCTGAAAAAAGCTAAAATTAGCCAAAAAGTCAGCTGAAATCGCAGAACACAGCTGAAGGAAGCATAAAAAGCTTAAATTCACAGAAAGAAGCTGATAGAAGTAATTAAAAGTTTAAATTAGCAGAAAAAAACAAAATAAGCTTAAGTTAGAAATAAAAAAGCTGAAATTAGCACAGAAAAGTTAAAAAGAGCAGAACCAGAACAAAAGGTGAAAGTGCAGAAAATGTTGAACTATTTTTAAGTATTTTAAAGATGTTGAAGACCGTTTTATTCATTTTCAATGAAAATAAAATGAGCAAAAAAATGCTAAATATTTTAAAAAGTATAAATTGCAGAAATACAAAAAGTCAGAATAAAAATGTCCTGAAGGACCTGAAAGTTTTGATACAGGAATTGTTGAATCAGCACAAAAATTGCGGAATGAGATGCATGCTGAAAAACGTATGAAAGCAAAAAGGATCTCACTAAAGCTGAAACAAAATGTGCTGCCTTTTGTTGCTACCAAAATAACAAGTAGAAAAAAAATTATTATAATGGCATTTGTTTACAAGACCTCGAGCTATTTTGATGTCCAAAGCTGTGCGAATGAGTGACATCAGAGTGGAAGTGAAGTGGACGGTCATGTCTTCGTCCACGGGCATGTTCATCAACACCAACCTCTGAGAGGGAAAAAAAAAGGTGAAGAAAGGAAGAACGTGAACATGTAACAATGCATGTTCTCATTAACATGAAAAAAAACACATTTGATTAGATAAATATTTGAACACTAAATTAGACCCACAGAAAATCTACCACAGACATTCTGTGGGAACTTTAAGTAACATTTTAAATTACATGCATGTAAGGATTAAATAATAAACCCTCCCCGTTCACCCACATTTCCAACATATATACAGAGTTTTTATTTTATAGTATCTGGCTCCTCGATGTTTAAACTAAAGCAGTTATGATGCTTTTCTTACCTTGTAGGCAATCTTAGCAGGACATTTCTTCCCCAAGCCCAGCGGCGGTGACATGTGTGTCAACATCTCATACATGGCTGTGTAGTGAATACGCCCACTTCAGAAAAACAAAACAACAACAAAACAAAGGTACAAATTAGAAAAAAAAAGGGGATTGATGACAAGAAGCAGGTTTGTTTTCTTTTAAAAATGCTCTGCCTTCAGTACGATGGATTGTGATGATCATCAGTTTGTGATAAACATTTTAAATTAGAGCAGAGAGGATTTCAATATCTCTGAATTTAACACTCTTTGGCTACCCTCTGCTGGATAAAAACAGAGCACGAATGTCAATCTGCTCCACAAACCGGACTGTGTGCGACTTCAAACAAGTTCGAAGCTCACCACGCGAGTCGATCGTACTCCCCCCATATTCGGACAAACTCGTCCAGGTGGTGAGGACCCAGGATGGAGGAGTCTCGAGTCAGGTACTCGAAATTATCCATAATCACAGCCACAAACAGATTCAGCATCTACATGACGATTAGAGGAGAAACCACAGAGGACAGCTGAGAGGATGGACTGATTCAGATGATTACCACAAGCAGTATTTGGTTTTCGTTTTGTTCTGACCAAAAATGAGCTGAAGAAGATGAAGGAGACAAAGTAGCAGTAAGCAAAGTCAGTGCCACAGCCACCCTCGTGGTCTGGAGACATGGTGAGGGGGGCGATGGAGGAGTCTGGTTCACACCCTTGTCCCGACAGACAGGAGAGCATTATCTCCTGCCAGGACTCGCCTGTAGCACTCCTGGAAGTTAAAACACGAGGGAACGCTCAACTGTTACACATCTCCAGCTGATAAAATCTAATTTCACCCAATGGTTTTATATATTTGATAAAGCTGACCTGAACAAAAGCATTAATGCGCTGAAAAAGGTCTTAAAGTTGTTGTGCTGGTTGATGTGACTCTCGTCGTTCAGCTTGATGTTTCCAAACACCTGGAAAAAAAACCCAGAATGATTTGGTGAACTTGAAGAAAAAAGTTTCTCTATGTGCTGATGAATGATGCTTGTATCATTACATATACCATACATTATCCACTTTTTATTTTTATTTGCTTGTCTTCTCTTTTTGTTCAGAGAGATAGGATTATGTCACCTTTTTCATGAGTCAACCCTGACAAACAAACAGTTTTAGCTTGTGTGTTGGATTTGTGATAAATAAGTTGATATTAGTTGTTGCTGTCCTGTGATAGCAAAGATACAAAGTGAAATCTAAATCTTAATTTTTTGGTAGTTCTAACAATTTTTCATGTCATTTTAAAGAGAAAACCACAAACAACATGTGGATAATAAGATTTACCTGCTGAAAATAAAAAGCTTTGCTAGCACAAAGAAAATGACAAAAATGTTAGGTTGTCCTACAACAAATCATGTTCTTTTGTAGCTACTGCTCAAAAAAGTGCTTCAAAAATTCTTTGATATTATATTTCAGATATTTAATTTAAATGACCCATAGACAGGTATTTATTTATTATATTTTGACAAAATGTAATAGATGCAAATGTTTTAATCAATGTATTATAACTGCATAAATCTCCACATACCACTTTGGAGACGTAATCCTTGGTTTGGTGTGATAGGGCACATTTATACAACTAGCTGCATTCTTATAAATAAATCATTTCTAATAAGTCTAAAAAATAGATTTAAAATGGCTTAACTTAATATTTTCCATAAATCATAAAATAAATAATAAATAAATCATAAAATCAACAATAAACTGAAATGCAACAATCGTATGGTAAATATGCATTGTAGAAATTATGCATCTATTAATCTAATGAAAATCCTAATACTTAATAAACTTAAAGAAATAATAATAATTTCAGAAGTTTATGCCTTTATTAGAAACCAATACCTGCATTCCAATAATGGCGTAGATGAAGAAAAGCATGGCGATAAGCAGGCAGACATAAGGTAGAGCCTATCAGAGGGGAACACAGGAAAAACATAAGGAACATTTCTGAACATTTCTTATATGAATCATCGACAGATTAGAAAAACAAAAGCTGTCGGACCTTGAACGACTGTACGAAGGTCCACAGCAGGATGCGGATGGTGTAGCCTTGTCTCAGCAGCTTGATCAACCTGGCTGTTCGGAACAGCTTCAGGAAACTCATGTTGATGGTGTTCACCGACTGGGACAGACGAGCGGGCGAGTTGGAGAAAGCAAGAGAGAGAGAGAGAGAGAGAGAGAGAGAGAGAGAGAGAGAGAGAGAGAGAGAGAGAGGGAGGGAGACACAGGCGGAGTGGCAGTCAGATGGGAAGGACGTGATGTAAAATCACAGATGGTAAAATTCAGCACAACATGACTTAAACCGTGTCTGGAGGCAGAGATCGTAACACGCACGCAGACAAACACACACACGTGAAAAAAAAAATCTTGCAAAATATCATGCTGCGTCTAGAGCTGCCAGTTTTGTCTTTTTAATCCAATGTTAAAACCCTTTGTCACTAATAACCTTTAAGCATGTGTCTTACCTGCAAATCCACAATTATTTCCGAGATGCTGCCAAGAACGGTGATGAAATCAAAAATATTCCACGTGTCTCGAAAGTAGTTCTACCGGAAAAAAAATAGAAAAACAGACATGCATTAATGTGTTTTGTTGTAAATGTCTTTCAATCTTTTAGAGTTTCGGCCGCATTCACGCTCACCACTAAACCAAAAGCCATGATCTTGAGTATACACTCCATGGAGAAGAGGACAGTGAAAGCTGTGTTTAGGTGTTTCAGGACGGCATCGTAAGCTGTTGGAGCCGAGTGGTACTGAAAAGAAACAAGAAGTCAGCGAGACAATTGTGATATTTGAGTATTTAAGTCCTTCACATAGCTGTTGCTCTAGATTTTGTTTCTGCACAGTTTGCAGACCTAAGCCCTGCAGGACATTACTGTATTATAAACGCACATTGTTCAGAGATGAGTGCTAAAAATGTCCAGGAAAATCTCTAGACATGAAAATTCTTTGCTTTTTGTTATTATTGTAAATATTACCTGCAATAAAATAAATCAAAGCACATTTCAAATTTATTTTAGTTGTTACAGTAAAAAGTAACATCTCAAATAAAAGACCATCAACAACAAAATACATTAGTTCCCAATAGGTTTTAATACATATTATAGCCACCGCATTGCTGAAAAACACTTAAAAGCGTGCATATATGACTTTTAATATATTTGATTTCAAGCAAAGTTTGACTTTTTGTAATTTGGGATGTAACAAAGCTAGAAGCTGCTAAAAATAAGGAAATTTACGTTAAGTGTTGCTCATGAAAACCAGAAATAATAATAACCCAAACAAACTGGAAACCACAAGAAAATGTGTTGAGTAATTTTTCCACAGTTTCTGTCAGAATTACTTACCTTCATCATCAGGACAACAGTGTTAAGAGCGATCATGACGAGCACCGTGTACTCAAAGGAAGGCGAGGCCACAAAGTGCCACAGTCTGTACTGGAAGGTCTGCCTGTTCTGGGGCATGTAGCGGGTCATCGGCTTTGCGCTGATGGTGAAGTCGATGCAGGCCCTCTGATGTGGAGAGATTTGAAAATGTAAACAAATCTGACCTAAAAAAAAAACCTCTCTTTGAATGCTTTTGCTATAAGTGCGTTTTCGTGTTTCACCTCGTTCTTCTCCAGACTGCACTCCTGAATCATCTTATCACCCTGCTCCTGAAAGGTGATGATGATAAGAGCGACAAAGATGTTGACGAAGAAGAAAGGGAAGACCACAAAGTAGACCACGTAGAAAACGGACATTTCCATCCGGTTCCCGCGACTCGGCCCCATGTTCTCCTCAGTTACATCAGTCGAGTGCTGAAGGACCCTAAGTGAAAAATAAAATGAAATTAAAAAATGATACTTTAAAGTGCCTGTGACAATTTTTTTTGTAATAAATATAAATGTATTTTGGGAAAGATAGCATTGATAAAATATTACAGAAAAAAAATCACAATGCTGAGATGAACACTTGTTGAGATATTTCCCTGTTAACAGGAAGAGGAATGTCTGAATGTGAGCAGAGCATTACTACAACTAACCCTAACACACAGACAGAAGAGAATAATCTGATGTTTCTTTAGATTTTCAGTCGTCACTATTAGAAAGAGATTAAGAGGAGTCAGACTTCAAATAATATTGTTTCAATAAATAAGAATTCCCCTTTGATGTCACTTCCTGTTTCACTTTGTCTGAGCCAAGTTCAAAAGCAAATATATCAGCTTTTTGTGGATTTGCTTCTTTGCAGTTTCAGAGCTCATTTGAATTGGGCTAAATCTGGTTTGTCTCATTTTGATGGCCTTTTGACTCTTTCAGTTATTTTTCTCTCCTATTTTTATCCAGTTTTTGTGGTTTTCGTGTTTTCTATTCCTAAGCCATTTTGACGGTGAAACCCAAGCATCTCTGAACATTTGTCAAGTAGGTTCAGCCACTCGTCCATCAACAGGTATTGTCTGTGGTGCCATCATGGGATTAAGACCGCATGAAAGTAATCAAAAGCTTTAATTTGCCAAGTCCACTCACTGAGGCCACCCTTCTCCTGTCGACACAGTGAAAAGGGTGAGCAGGGCCCAGCAGACGTTGTCGTAGTGAAACTCGTGTCTCCTCCACTCCCTTCTCTTCACCTCTTTCTTGTCTCTGCTGTAGTCAATGTAGAAGCCTCTGCAGGGAGGGATAGTAGACTGAAGGTCATTGTTTCACAAGATTCACTGATTAAAATTGGTTTTATTGAAGTAGAGAAACATTGATTAAACGTAAAAGCTACCAAATGTTCATATAAAGTAGTGAATTACACTATAATACTATACAAAATTTAGGAATAAAATGAGCTAATCTTTGTTTTTAGCTTAGGAAACATAAGTCACAAAATGGAAAAATCAAAACAAAAACAAAAAAACATGATTTGGCTGTAACTTTCTGTGCAGCATAAAAAAAATAAAAAACTAAAATAGGATTTTGGCTGTTTATTTTTTTGTAGATTTCATGCTAACAATGACACCATTATATAGTGTGCCAGTACATGTTCACTGAGAGTGACAACATGTAGGAGGATCATCCATTTTATACTGTGCATAGATATTCAAAAACAATTACACGAGCCTGTAGTCCAGACATTTACATACCGACATTCCTTTTCTGTTTTCATGGAGCTGTCAGTGCAGAAGAAGAACTTCCCCTTAAAGAGCTGGACCGCGATGACAGCAAAGATGAACATGAAGAGCTGATACACAATGAGGATGTTGAAGACGTTCTTTAGAGACGTGACCACACAGTCAAAAACCGCCTGTGCAGGAGAAAAGACAAGAGGGAGGTAAATAAAATCTGTCAAATGTGCCATAAACCCCCCCCAAACTGGCTTGTGATGATTTTCCAACAGACCTTGAGTTTTGGAAGTCTCTTGATGGTTTTAAGCGGCCGCAAAACTCTCAGAACTCGGAGGGACTTGATCGTCTTGATGTCTCTGCCTTTGGTGTTCCTGTTGATATTGAAACGTGGTGCTAAGCAGTAAAGTTGTGCACTCTAATTAAACATACAGTCACAGATTAAAGAGGGGAACACGGTGAGAGGAAAAATGTCCAAATGACACATGGAAACACAATTTCACCAAGAGAGAGTGTTTGTTTGGAGCAGTGACTCTTTTTATTTTGGAATTTATGAACTTTCTACCATTAAAAGTTACTTATGTAAATATTATTTTAAATATATTATATTAATGACTTGCATTCTCAATCTTACCATAAATTACTGTAAATTATTCTTATGCAGTTACACTTGTCTTCTGTATAGTACAGTTATATGGAAAATATAACAATAATATGTAATGTAATGTATAATAAGTTGACCCTGAATACATACAATTAAGTCAGGATGATAGATAAATAAATAAAACTATGATAAAATTTCACTTGCTACATGCTATCCATTTGTGTCAAACCCTGCATGACATGCACAATCTCATGCAAAACTGCGAGGTCTGTGGCAGCCACTTCTATTAGTTGTTTGCAGATGTACATTCAACAGTTATTTTCTGGGAATTTCATATAATACTATTTACTGGTTTATGAGATATTTTGCTAACACTACAGACAAGCAAACACATACACAGAATGAGGCAAAAACATTATTACTTTTCATAGTCGGCGGCGGGCAATGACAAGACACATGAATAGCAGAGAAATAGATGACGAGTTCATGGAAGAGAAGTTCACATCTATAATTTTATTATTTTCTTTTACCCCAGCACATTCCTGGTAGCCCCCAACAGTGACAACATCCACAGGAACAACAGAGAAAAGAAAAACGAAGGGTAAAAAAGTTACATCACATCCATATTAACAACAGAGAAATTAACATACAGTAAAACTCCTACAGTACAACAAACTGCACAAAAGTGTTTGTTAGTTATCAGGTTATCTATCACATGCAGGAAGAGACAACAGAGATAAATCTACACAGCAACAAAGTTTTCTCCTCTCGTTGTAGCCCTGTGGGGAAGTTAAAACAGAGTTACATATTTCACAGGATCATGAGTGTCTCTGTATAGAGTTTGCTTTTGAGAGAGGGTTATTTGTTGCAGTAAAGTATGATCACTAAGGCATTTGCTGCAGTGAGTCAGACGTTAGTCATGGGCAGACTGAACCGTATGTGACTCACGTCAGAGCAAAGGCGATGAGAGCTCCCACCACCACGATGAAGTCCAGGAGGTTCCACATGTCACGGAAATAAGAGCCATCGTGCAGAATGAGACCCTGGTCTATCATCTGGAGGACAAATACAGAGAATTTAACGACAAAAATTATTTGCACAATGAGGGGTGTTACAGCACATTTAGAGAAAAGTCAATTGTTCAAAAAAACCTGTTTTTGACACCCACCTTTATAATCATTTCAAAAGTGAATACTCCAGTGAAGACATAATCAAAATATCGCAGCACCTGAATAGAAAAACAACATACTTTAAAAGCTTTTTTACATCCTTATTTAGTATCTTTGTCCTTGCTTGTGAACGACTGAGCCTTTCGGGGATGCTCATACCCAATCAAGACACTCACCTGTTTCTAATTAACCCGTTTACCTGTTTTTCAGGTGTTTTTTTCTAGCATTCCTCAACTTTCCCAGTCTTTTGTTGTCCCCTTCCCAGCTTTTTTGGAACGTGTTGCAGAAATCAAATCAAACTCAAAATGCGAGAAAATTTTCAAAAACAAAAATACACAATAAAGTTTATTCGTTTCACCATTAAATATTTTGTCTTTGTAGTGTATTCAATGGTATATAGTTTGAAAAGGATTTGGATCATATTCTGTTTTTACGTATGTTTTACACAATGTTCATTCAAATTTATTTTTGATAAAACAGAATTTTCACAACAACTGAAGATAACAAAGTTACTTGATTGTGGTATAGAATTGAACTATGAGCCTGGAAAACACACAATATCGCCCCTCTAAAGCCAAAAAAATGAAGCTTGAATATTTTTTAGTAATGTTTGATTTTAGTGTGGAAAGAGCAACAGGGAATTGACTTTAATTGTCTTTCTGTAGTCTCTTCCTATTTTAAAGTCAAATAACTGAACTTTTAGAGAAAGTTTTCTTTTTTAACTGATTTGCTAAGTTGTTGATAGAGTGTAAAGCATAATAAATTAATACTAAAGATTTGTCTTCATAAGTGTTTTTTTTTCTTTTTCCAATAGGTTATGTTCTAAATGTAACACAAAACATCATTTGGAAAATGTCATTTGTATTTCTATAAGAATATTTTGTTATAAAATGCTTTTTTCAGTAAACACAGAGATTGGCCCTTGGCTTGGACCAAGTTTAGAATTTTGGCCCCCTTGTGTAACTGAGTTTGACACCCCTGGTCTAAATGATTCCTATCTTATTGCCTCTTGACAAGACTTTACAATATGAAGCAGCCCATTTTTTATTTATGATAAAACACAACTACAAACACTAAACTAAGCTACAATTCTAGACAGATGTGGAGAGAAAAAATACTTCTGCTTGTTTCAGTTTCTCTTGGTTCACAATACTCACAAAAGATGAGTTGTTGGTGGTGCAACAAGCACTGTGGCTCTTTAAAGCGGTGCCCTGGTAATGTGCTACATGTCTGTTAAGCTTCATGACTCATGGGACCAATTTTATAGAGGAAAAATAAACATCAATGCACAACAACTCCGTAACAGTCAGTTTACCTGAGCTAACCCCAATGACGTCAGGATTACATCATCTGGATTTTTGTTTTAGACGTGACTAACTCAGAGACACATTATGCATCTGCTCAATATGCTGAACCCAACTTTAAGTGATGCAATGCTCCTTTAATCTGTGCTGCTTCATAGCAGTGCAGCAGCAGCTCAAATCCAAGTTAATTAGAATAACTTTTCAAACAGGAAGTGATGTCAGCGATAGGCTTTTTCAGATGAGAGGTGGTCAGAAGAGAATGTGGAGTGTCTATTATTGTTGGCTTCATAGTGTTTCTTCTTCTGTCACACTCATAGATTATTCCTCATGCACTAATGCACGCTAATCTGCTCACTCTTGACACCCTCCACAACACTGTAAAAAGGGAAAAGTTGTGAAAAATACAAACTGCACAGCAATTTGCAGGCAGAGCTGTTGATTCTCACCTTGTCTGTGCATGAAACCAAATGTGTCATGACACATTGTTGCTGACAGTGTTGTGTCAACTACAGACCAAACCTGACAGCCGCACTGAGCTCAAAACTACGTCTTTAGTTTTTCACAATGAAAAGGTTGGAGGTTTCAATCATTGATTAAAATGTTTGCTTCACAAATCATCCACCAAACTATCTAGCCATAAATCCAGCTCTTGGAAAAGTCTTTTACCAGCCTGTTAATTTAGCAGCTAACATATTTTATTTGATCAATTTCATGCTTTTTTAAATTTACTGCACAAAACAGATATTATTTTTGTGAATAAATATAAAGAATTCACACTATTAAGATCTTTTTTTTTTTCTTCCAAATGTTTTTTGGCATGTACCTCATTCTGCAATTTGTGTGCCATTTTCATCAATTAATATATCAAAACATTCAGCTCCTTCAGGACATTCTGGCTATGATTTCTGATATTTCACCAATTCATACTTTTTGAGATATTTGGCTTTGTCTGCCATTTTTCTCTCACTGAAAATTAATGGAGCTGTTTTCGTTACTACACCTTTTACCTTTTGTTCTGGTTCTGCTTTTTTATATATTTGTGCTAATTTCAGCTTCAAAAAACATCTATTTTGCTGATTTTAGCTTTTTAGCTGTAAATATTTCTAGGTCAGCTAATTTAAACTTTTTTGTGCTTTTTGCAGCTTCTTTCTGCTATTTTGATGTTTTATGCTTCTGTCATCTGATTTCAGTTGTTTTCTGTGTTTTTAGCTACTTTTTAAGCTAATTTCAGCATTTTCCCAGCTAAATTCACTTTTTTTTGATAGTTTCAGTTTATTACTGCTTTATTCAGCAAAATTTCTGTTTCATTGTGCTGATTTCAGCTATTTTTCTTCAGCTATTTTTAGGCTGGCTTCATCTTTTTTTAGGTATTAAGCAAAAATCTTTCAGCATTAAGCATTCACATTACATTTTTACAGGACATGCAAATTGTGTAGTTAAAATTGCTTACAGTGAGTGAGGGTTTTGACTCATCACTGTAGGTCAGATTCAACTGATTAATGGCAAAGCTTTAAATGTTGAAGGGGTGACCCGAGTCACTTCATTAGTCCTGATTAGTTCCAGGAAGGTGTGTCTCCACCTCACCTTGTTTCTGTCAGAGTTTGTGCACACTGGGTCCTCAGCAGCCAATGCGATGCTGCTCGCCACAATCACAAGAAGGATGGTCATCTCAAAATAACGTAGAGTGACCACATAGTGACAAATCCTCCTGATACTGAGGTGCAACAAAACCAGAAGTAAGAAATAAAAAACACTGTTTAGCATCTGATCTGTGACTTTGTAGATTGTGTTGCATCTTACGGGTTGGAGGCTTTGAAGATGAACATGCTGTCAGGAGCTTCAGGTTTAGGAGGTACAGGAGGCTCCTCCTCCTCATCCTCCTCATCCTCTTCCTCTGTCTCCTCTTCATCCTCTTTCTGCTCAGACTGGTACGCCTCCAACTCTTTACTGTTCACTACAACACAGACAGAGAGGGGAACATTTTCAGCTCTAAGTGGACAGCTATGACAAAGAACAACATGAGTCACCACCACTTTCTCAAAAAAAGAAGAAAAGAAAAAAAAACATTCTAGTGGCTTCTGATATTAGAATTCACCTACACTGGTACAGTGATACTGACACAAAATGTCTTACAGCAGTGTGACTGCAGTGAGAAGGTACTACCTGTCACTGGGGTGAGCTCCAGAAGTGGTTGTGCTGACATTTCAATGGCCACGCTGCTTTCCACCTTGGGCTTGTTATCACGTTTGACCGAGATCTTGCGCTTCTCTGACTCGATGGTACTCACAGTGAACTCTGTGGTCTCTACACCGGGCTCCACTGGGATGTTTTGACTCAGGGGTTCATACTGATCTGTGATGCTGCCCTTCACTTGCTCTGACCAGGTGCAGTCCAGCAGCTGCTCGCACTGAGGAGGATCAGGACTGCCCCCGCTGGGAGCAGTATCTCTGTAACAGCAAGTTAAAAATAAACAGTCGGGGTATATTAAATTAGTTATGCAAACTTTTATAGAAATTGACCATAATTAGTAAATTCTCATGCCGTAAAATTTTAGTCTGTGTTACAGTGCATTTTAGCAACTATGACCTAGATTGCAAAAAAAGTAGTACAGAAACTCAAATCCTATTTAAATGAATAAAAAAACAGATTTATATCTAGTAACATTTTAAAATATAACAATCTGCTTTGATTTTTAACTTGCATTATCAAAAACACTGTGATGATAGGGAGCTCTTAAAAAAAGGAGGAGCTTTACTTTTTCACAGATTTTCTGTCTCATATTCTACTGTCAGGACATAGTGATAGTTTTAATAAATATAAAAAAAAATAACATTTTATAAAAAGGTATGCACTTTTAAGTGTTGTATTTCTCTGATTAGTTTCACATATCTTCTCTTCTTTTCAACAATAAATTTGTTTCCAAACTTTTCTTTTTACTCATCAGTTGATTAAATGGAATTTGTTCCCATCTTTTATGAATCTAGATAAATGTTCTTATTCAATATGAGCAGGTTGAGGGACTGAAGATGGATTGCAGCATGTTTTATGATCATCGACAGTCTGCTCTGATTTGTTGGGTAAATGATCAGAGACAACAGACTGTAAGGCAGCTGCTTCTTCTTTGACAGGTTGCTATTTTAACTAATATAGCATTGATGCAAACATGTTTCATTGTGATGTGGACCACCAGAAGAGTTACCTTCTACAGTCCTCTCCAACGTCTGCATACGGGTTGGCGATGCACGTTCCACCATCGTCCTCCTCCGTTTGTGTAACGTTCTGTTCTCCTTCTGTTTTCTCGCTCTCCTCCTTGTCCTCCTTCTCCTCTCTCTCATCAATGATCTTCCTCTCTTGGCTGAGGGAACGTCTGACATGCAGCATCTCGTGCGGTGACTGTGTGCAGTCCAGACTCTTGGCTTCGATGCGGGCCTCGCGGTGACGGTGGCGCCTGTGCCGGGCCCCTTCCTCCGGCCCCTGGCTGGACCTGAACTTCCGAGCCATCCTGTGTCTGCCACCACCTGCAGTCCGGTGGTTCGCTCCTGCTGGTTTCTCCTCACTCTTGTTGATAACAGGATCGGCTGCCGGGGGCTCGGGCATGGGAATGGAGATGGACATGGGGGGCTCAGGTAGGGGCATCCCAACTGACATGGGTGACTCAGGCAGGTGAGCCGGACTGGCCTCTGGGGTAAGAGCAGGGGCGTGGTGGGGGATGGTTGGCGTTTCAGCAGTTTCCTCTGTCGGGCTGTTGAACAGCTCCTCTCTACTCGCCATCTGTCTACGTTTTCGTAGCTGGTTGGCCCTCTGCTCCCACACCGACATGTTAACTTTCCTCCTCCTCTCGCGGCGGTTCGCAAAAGGTTTCGAGCCATTAGGAGGCTGCTCGTCTGCAGCCCCTGTTGGACCATCAGGATCATCTGGAAAGGTGGGTCTCCCTCGATGAATGGCTCGTTTCCTGTACAAGTAAGGTCTTCTTCTGCCGCTAAAAGACCACAATATAACAGACATCAGCATGGGGGCAGCAACACACACATATTTAATATTTTGGTAACAAGAAACATAAAAACAAGTGCTCAGTTAGCAAACCAGCTAAATAAATAAAATAAAAGTTGCAAGAAAAGGGCAGACCTTTTCTGTGAATTAGTTGATTAGTGACAGAAAATATTCCCATGGAAAACAATGTGCAAAACGACATCCAAAAAAAAAAGACAAATAATAATACCTAAAGATAAAGGACAGTTAAAAAGTAAAATAGGAGAACATATAGCCCACAAGAACAAAAGGAAAAGTGTGGGATTAAAGTGCAAACGTTGTGTTTACATCTACAAAATAATCTCATAAATCCAGGTAGGGAAAAATCAAGACAAATTCAGTGACAGAGATGCATTCAGTTATACTTACTGGGGTTCAGATTCTTTTGGTGTCCATGTAATCAATGAGTGATTATTTGAAAACAAGACATTAGTGATTTACAACATACACAGAACTTTGGTTGTGGCACAGAACAAAATGTGACATGGGAAGCAGAAAGGACAGAAAACATCATTTAAAAAACAAAATTTCACTGAAACAAGTCTTTGGACTTTAAACAGTAAATATCTTTGAAATCCAGGTTCAGAGCTGAGAGAATTTACTTGAACACAACATTTTGTTCAGTGCCACATAACAAGAATATAACAAGACAACATGATGGAGCCAGAAAAAGTCACATCAAATCTGCATATTGTAGCTGCAACACGAGACTTACATTCATATATGCAACAGACAAATGATACATTCAGGGATGACCTCAATATAATATTTTCCTTTTTTAAGTTTTACCTCATTTAAAATAAAAATGAATACTTCACAATGCAAACTATAGACATTTACTAATCTCTATCTATTTAAAATAAACTTACAAGGACTTTTTTTGCTTCTGTTCATCACTAAGTTAGAAAGGAAAACAGTAGACAAATGTTAGCACTTCATTTGAACAAATGTTATTATTAAATTGTTTCACATACAGTATACCTAACTCATGAACCAGTTAACTTTTGCCCACTTGGGGGTGTCCCAGTCTTTTTTTCTCTGCTCAGTTTGCCTGACACACACAGCAGGACAGGAGGAAACACAATTTAACTCACATCATTCAGCAGTTGTGGAGTTTTAAGAGAGACACTAAAAAGTAATACAAAGCAGACGCATCAAAGGTGTCAAATCCACAAACTCTTTGGTTTTGCTGCTACTTTTGCTGGGAGCAAAGATGACCCAAAGAAACAGAGAAACAGAGGCAAAAACTAAGCTGAAACTAGAAGTAAAATGTAAAAAAAAAAATCAAAGTTCTAAGAAAGCTTCAAGAGCAGACACTAACAAAACATACAAGAGCTGAACAAAGACACGAGTAAACCTGGAATAAACTCCAACAGAAGCAGAAGAAATTTTCAGAATGGATCTAAAAACTGTAGAAACTGACAACTCATCCACCTACAACCATAGAATATAGTTTATCTTATTACCCTGATAACCTATATTCAACAGTGCTTTGGATGTTTCACAATTTATTTAAAATCGTGGCTTAGCTGAAAAACATCCCAGTCTTACTTCTAATTCTTTAATCACAATGGCAGATCAAATCCATCAGAATCAAACCGAGCAGAGAAAATGAACACTTTCGGACATCCCATTGTTCCCAACAACTACTGAAAAACACCTCCAGCCCTCCTCTTCTCCAGTTAAAGGAAAGCTGCCACGTCACTGGAAGGCGCAGGGACTCATCCTCCTCTCATTAAGAAAATCAGCTGTCCAGAATGAATCACAGGTTAAAGCAGTAACAGAGGGAGTTACAGCCACGCAAATGAAACAAGCTTTTCTGAATCATGCTTTTTAAATCATCCACTTCTGTTAATATTCCTCATTTGTTTTCCATTTGCAGCTGCAGAACACGAAAAATGTGTTTCACACTTTTCCCAGATGTGTGTGACAACGTCTCCTCAGAGCAGCGGCAGCTAGTTTCAAATATTAATCTTCTTGGCCTATTTATTCGCACACATTCAGGGAAACTCCTAACAACCTTCATATTTTTAATGCTCACATAATTAATATTTCAAGTAGTTAGATTAGTTTCCCCATATGCTCTGAAAATAAAAGTCTGATGAACTGTAACTTTTTTTTGTTATTTTTCTCAACAGGGGCTGGAGCAATTAGTTGCATCTCATTTTCAAAAGGTCATTTTGTCAGATGTCAGCCAGGAACTTACTCTGATATCAGGCCGTCTCTTCCTCTCGCATATCTTTGATTGAAAAACTCTTCTTCCTCCTCTTCATCCTGAGAAAACAAGCCACATATGCAATGAAGTGCCCATTTGAAAACAGAACAGATGTAATGTTGATGTTGTTATTGTGGGGTCCCCACAGTAAAGGGCACTTGCACGAAAGGTTTAGCAACTGTTTTATGCTGGCCGTAACCTGGGTTCAAACCTGCAACCTCAGGATTACAAGGCTGTGGCACTGACGCCCAAGCTACCACAGCCTACCAAACAAATCCAATGTAAAATGGCACTTTCTGCAGAAACTGTTATGGTAAAAGTAATAATAATAAAAACAATTTAAAACCTTTGTCAGTTCCTGAGCATTGGCCAGATTATCCACAGCGATGGCCAAGAAGACGTTGAGCAGCGTGTCTGTCATAAATAAGGTTAAGGGCGAATCTGAACAAAAATTGAAACTTGAGTAGAGTAAATATTGTAGAACTCATAACTTTTAAAGTGCAATTTTTAAGGTTTCTGAGTTTTTACATTAATAGGGGATATATGCTTTTAAATTGCTCCTTTTCACATTTAAATCATTCATTTGGGGTCTATATAAAGTGGAACCGCAATACTTTGGTCTAAATTCCTCATTATAGTAACTCTACAAGCCCCTCTTTCACCCCTGGTGTGTCTCAGAGCAACTCGTTTTGGTGCTGTCTCTTTAAATTCAAAGGGGGCACTTTGCACTACGCCCCATGTTTGGCCCTTTTTATAGGACAGAAACATTTTATTTCAAATTGATTAAAAGATTGCAATAACAGAAGACTTGTCCATCCAGCCTAATATGTATGAGCCAGGGTCCGACCCAGAGCCAAAGAATGAAGACGAGGAACCTGTAGAACTGCGGATTTGAGAAATTGTTAAGCCAGAAGTCCATGACCTGGTTTAGTAGTTCAGAAGCAAATACTGTGATCTCATTGTTCAAAAAATGTAATAGGGAATAGAGAAAACTGAACTTGTTGAAAAATACGACTCATACAAAATATAAAGATATCTACGCAGCATTGGGAGCGACTAAATTCAAATTTTCTGCACTCCTAGAGACTCCAAGTGCACAAGAAAATGTATTTATTGGCTAAAAAAGTGGATGTTGCATATGTCCCCTTTAAACACCTCAATCAGATAAACAATCTAATAGTCTAAACATGATTGGCAATTCTTTTTTCTCATCTGCAACACCATTAACAAGTAGAGTGAGTAGGGGCCACTTTGCAATATTTTACTGATCACGGTTATATAATTCTGCATGTGGGATTTGCTTGTAATGGAATATTCGAAGGCTGAGATTTTACTGCTTTTATTAGAATACTTTCCAAACTAATGGCATGTTGCAGTTATATCAGAGCACTTTGACCACTTCTGAGGTCAACAAGGATACAGTTACCGAACAGAGTGAGCACGATAAAGTAGATGGATGACCACATGCCGTACTGAACGCCACCCTGCGAGCGAATCCCATCGTACATTACCTCATTCCAGTCCTCACCAGTCAAAATCTGCAGGCAATTAAAAGGCACGGAATAATTAGAAATAATTACATTGCTCACATTAAAAATACACCAAACGGAAGATGAGCCCCCTGTCTGCCAACAATGGAGTATTAAAACTGAGTGGCAAGATAATAATTGGTATGCGTGCTGATCAAAACAGTCTTTTTCACAGTTGCAGTTGGGTTAAAGCAGATCTGATGCGGGCTCGTTCACGTTTCCCTTGTCTGATATTCATGTGCGCATATGTGTGCTAGGATGTGTGGGATGATCGCGGAGGCAGGGGGCGGAGAGCGATTGAGCAGAGTTGTTTAATCTGCGCCTGGGGTGAGAAATATCCCAGGGTGCAATGTGTCATGGAGAGCAGGCAGTATGAGGGGAATCTGTAGGAGCCAAACCTGAAACACTGTCATGATGGCAGCTGGAAACGTGTCAAAGTTGGTGGGAGTGTAATCTTCAAAGATGAACCTAAAGGGGAAGGCAATAAGAGACCAGGGTCAGATATGACCAAGGAAGAATAGGAGGAAGAAGGAGGACAATGCAGAGAGCTATTTTCATCTGGACATATCGCATCATCTCGTCTTCAAAGACGCCCCTGAGCGAAATGTTGTTCCGTTTGCAGCAAGCATTCCAAAGCTCCAGCTATAATGAAACCGTAGGATACAATTTATGGATATTAGCTGACAAATATACAGTCAGTACACACCTCCCTCCAAACAGCTGCATCCCGAGCAGAGCAAACACCACTGTGAAGAGGAAGAGGAGGAAAAGCAGGCTGATGATGGACTTCATGGAGCTCATTAGGGAAACAACCAAGTTCCTAAGAGAGGCCCAGTACCTGACAATAAAAAAAATATATATTTTCAATCAATCTACATTGCTTGGATATTTTATATGGTTTTGTCCAGCTGCAACACTCACTTAGTGATTTTGAAAATCCTCAGAAGTCTCAGCGCCCGCAGCACGCTGATACCGAACGACATCCCAGGCCTGAAGAAACCCCAAACAACTTCAAAGATGCTGCCAACAATAACCTTAAAAACAAAAAAAAGTAAACAGGAGGACATTACACAACTCATTTTGACATGAGTATGTTTTATCCTAGCCTTTTATGTTGAATTATTATTATTTTTTTATATTACTTTTGTTGTCAGAATAAGAGGTGATGGATCTCACCCCACAGTCAAAGCAGTTGAAAGATGAGTGGAAGTAGAGTCGGAAGCCCAGACCGTACATTTTCAAAAACATCTCAGCCAGAAACAGCCCCAAGAAAACAAACTCTGCATAGTCTGTGGAGCAGAAAGAAAACCAAAGCCGAACGATGAGGTCTAGGATCGTAGATAACACATTTATTAAATATGATCAAAAAATATCATCGGCAATAACGCACAGAGGAAGACGGTGAGCCAGTCGGGCTGGTCGTGGTGCACGATGGCCACGCAGATGGTGTTGAGAGCCACCAGACTGAGCACCATCAAGTAGAAGGTGTCGGTCTTGACCATGCGGCGGATGGAGATGCGTAACATTCGTTCTTTACGTCGCAGGTAAGCAGCGGGGCCACGGCGGCCGCTACGGAAGTTCATCCTCGATCTAGACATGCCTGGAAGAGGAAGAGCCAGAATCAGTAGGTAAACTGCAACAATTTAAAGGCTGAAAATTACAGACTTGGTTGTTTTGTAAGTGAAATATAAAGCATGTAAGTGACTAAATTGCTCAGCATCAGGTGAGATTCAGCAATGGAAATGTCACCAGTGGGAGCTCTTTGTTAGAATATAATGAGGCCAGCACCATAAAAGAAACAAAACTAGAACATTATCTCAGTTGAGCTCAAATGATTATTACAAACAAACTGTGACATGATTTTCTTTTCACTCAGCACATTTAAACTACTGTAATACGACCAAATAATAATAAACCACAGTTAGAGAAGCTTAGAGTGTTTAAACATCAACCTACCACATCACATGTGTTTGTTAATATCTGAGTCCAGAAAAGACATGATTGCAATCAGGACTTACATTTGATACACTGTAACAAACTGTGCTACATTAAACAGCTGCATGTCTGGTTAGAAATGACACTAGAAGCAAAGATGCAGGCTGCTGAAGAACTTCTCAAGTCTTCTAAGACAACGGTTTATATTTGTTTAGTTGGCCTGAGTGCCTCCACAATGTGCACTGGGAATTATTTTTCTATAATTGATTTTTTTTAGTGGACAACTCTGCCATTTCTCGTAAAATTAGAAAATACATTTAAAAATGCGGCCAGAATAAAAAGAAAATAAAGATTTTTGGGGTTTAAAAAAATGCACTTGATAAGTCTTACAGAGTAAAAAAAAAAAAAGACAAAGTGTAATTAATTAGATTAAAAATTCTTTTTCACTTACTTGCAGTGGACATGTCTGTATATTTGTCGCTCCCTGGTGCTCCTCTCCGTGCACCTGTCTTCTTGCTCGCTCTCTTTAGCACTAAAAGAAATATTTCCAGAACTCAAATTGGTTTGTTTGTTGTTCATTGTACTCACTGTATATCACAACAGGGAATAAGTCCATACCACAAGAAAGAAAATGTATATACATATTGTACTTTGCTCAAAAAGTAAGAAAATTTGTGTTTGGTAGATTATTTCTTTGTTGCAAAAACACTTCTTGGCAATAAATGTAATACTGTTGGAAAGATCGTTAATTTCCCTTTTAAATGGGGCCACATTTGTAAGGATCATGCAATCATGGGATGAGCAAGTAGAGCTGAGTATGTGGGTTGCACACATAAAAAAAACTGCTGAATCTTCTCTGCCAAACAGCTTATTTTGTTGTTATTGACACTTGTTTTAAGATTCTGGTCCCTCTAGTCGCTGCCAATCAGGTGCCTGGTATAAGATTTATTGCCAAGAAGAATTGTTACAACAAACACACTGCCAAACACACTTACCTTTTGTGCTAAATATAGAAACTTTATATCAAAGCTTTTTTTAAGTTTAAAGTTAGGAGCTAAAACATATTGTATTTTAATTTAAATGCAAGGGATCATATTTAGAACTGGCCAATTACCAAGAACACCATTGCTTTGTGTTTTGTTTTGTCTTTGATCAATGAGTCTCAGTTGGTAATCTAACATTGGTTAACTGTTGTTTTTATAGTTATCTTCAGTTTAGGTTTGTGAACAGGCGTGCAATAAAATAGACAACATAAAGACTATATTAAGCAATAAGCAGATGTTTTCTTGAACGTGTGAGCTTACCATCTAACGGTGATCTCCCTGAACTTTTATTCTCCTCTGCCAGCATCACTTCCTCTGTTTGTAAAACAGTAAAACGGTAGGTTACACGCAAAGCACGAGTCAAACCATCAGATGTGGAAATGTACAGTCGTCAGGGTTGAACAGTTTAGGATGTCTGCAAACATTTACAGGATCTGATGTAAGCTCTGTTTTAAGAGGTCAGCATGACCTTGTATGAAGACTGATTTCTCATTCTCTCATATATTCTTGCAATATCTGTCTCTGTTTCCTCCTCCTTCATCCCACACGCTCCCACACTCACGCACACATGAAAATGCACATCGTCTCTCTCTTTCTCTCTCTTTTGCACACGCGCGCACACACACACACATGCGTGTCAACACCGGAGAGCGCGCGTGCATACGTTCATGCGCACACATTTAAATCCGTGAGTCAGTATCACCTTTTTCTCACCCTCTGCTTGCGTGGGAGACCGGCGATGTAGATTTCCATTGCAGCTCTGCATGTTTTGTGCTTCTCTGCTACTCTACCAAAGATCCCAAACTCCTAACAGTGTCTGCAGCAGAGCCGCCACTAACCGAAGCGGAACAAAGAAGTAGCTTTGTTTTTCATTCTGTATCAAGGACTTGCTGGTAAAAACAAATCAAAAGATTTTTGGTAATAAGCTGAAAATGATTGGTAATGAAAGCAGCCAGCCTAGCTGTCCAAAATTTTCCAAACATTGTCCAAAAACGCCTACGAAAGATTACTAATGAACTTGAATGTTGTTTGTCAAATCTGTACAAAATAAATGTAAAAATAAGACTTGTGGCTACATGGTGGTTAATGCTTTCATGACTTAACTAACAACATGACAAGGACTGCTCACCAACTCTGACTTTAATTAGTAGTTATTGGACTGTTTAGTAAAATATATAAAGTTACATATAATGAACAAAAGCTGTAAGGTAAAGACAGGGCTGGCCTGTGACAGACAGTAAAGGCAAACGGTAAAGGCCCCATCTATCTAGGTGGGGCCACAACCGGGTGAAAAAAAAATTAGGTAGGTTAACTTGTTCTGTGGGTTTCTCAGCCTGCTTTATTACTACATGTACATATGGTGCAGAGGACATTTCATGATAAAAGTATAATATGATGCAGTACTGGTGCTCAGTGTATAAATAGAAAAAAATAATAATGGAAGTTTCAGTTATGATCTCAGATAAAGTTCGGGTTGAAGTCTGGTTTTTAGTGTTCTACTTTCATAAAATACTGATTTTATGTTTTATGTTCATCAGTGAGCTGAAAAATGCATAGTATTTTAAAACATTTTCCAAGGGAGGCTACCCCTACCCCCCATAGAACTGCTTCACTCCACCGCTGATTGTAAACATGAAGGTTTTCCTCCTTGCTGTCAGCAAATGTTGGCAAGTATGAGGTAAACTTCTTGTATCCTGTTTCAAAATAATTATATTGTTAGCTGTTTTAATTAGAGAACCTGGTTTCTAAAGACAAAAAATTATTTTAGAGATAAAACCATTTTTTTGTTTTGAATGTACGTAAATTGGTGAGATTTAGAAAACTGCACAAGGGGGGGCCGCTTAAAATTTTGCCTTGTGTGACAAATTGGCTAAGGCCAGCCCTGGGTAAAAACTCAGCTTATTCACTGTAATAAACGACATGAAGTTGTTCAGCTGCTCAGCTGCTCAGTACCTGCCCTGTCTATCCAGGCTCTGTATCCGTTCAGTTCTCTCTCCACCTGCTGCTGTCGACGTAACTTCATGAAGGCTCTTCTGTTCTCCACCCTCTCCCTTTCTTTGGCAAATTCTCTGAAGAGAGCGTTGTGAAAACAACAGTCTTACTCTATAATTCAGTCACCAAGACAGAAAACATTCACATATTAAGTGACAAACTTACCCAGACAGGACTCCCAAAACCAGGTTCAAGACAAAGAATGACCCAATAATGATGAGAGGGATGAAGTACATCCAGTTCCACGTAACACCCAGTGCATCATTGGTCTGCAATTCATTACATATACGTTAATAAATATTTATCAGAGTGATGCATTTTGATTCATTATCTGATTATGGGAGCTCACATTATAGAGCACAGCTGTCCATCCCTCCATGGTGATACACTGGAAGACGGTGAGAACAGCGAACAGGATGTTGTCGAACTGCGTGATGCCGTCATTGGGCCCGATCCAGGTGTCGTTACAGTCGTACTTTTCTGGACACTTCCTCACTCCGCACGCAAATGCCAGCTCCGATGAGTCAACAGTCTCATTATCTACAGAATTAAGATGTAACAGTCATGTGTGTTTGAAGTGTATTCATAATGTGAGCCAACTGCAGCTGGTTGTACCGTCTGATTTTTGAGTGTCACCAGAAATACAACTACAAAACTATACAAAGGTCAAGCAAATCACAAGAAGGAGGCGAAGTGCAAAAATCCTGCTATGCTACTATAGATCAAATACCACCGCTCATGGATCTAAAGGTTTGCATTTTCCTAAAAAGGTTTGAGAACATCAGTAACAATGTGGAATCTGTCCACAGAATGTGAGGCTAACACCAGCAGATGGTAACATCAGACAGAAAACTGGTGAGTGGAGGTTGTAAAGAATCCATCTCATTGTATACCTGCTCACTTGTTTAAAACCACAAATTTCCTTTTTCACACTTTAGTTGTGTAAAAATGAATAAAGTGTTTGTTTTAAATGTTTTAAATGCTTTAAATGCGCTGGCGGGTGGATTTTGCTAGCTGCGGACAGACACAATGTTTATGTTAAACTGAGCTCAACAGTGTTGTGTTGTTTACTGTACTGCTATGAGAGACAAAGTTGACAGTTTTAAGCTCTGGGAACATTTTTTAACAACTAAATACACAACGAACAGTTGCAAACATTAAGTATTCTGTTGTCCTCCCCCACTGAAAGTGTTTTTTGTTACCTCACATTCACAGTCCAGAGTTTAACACATGAAGTGGTTGTAGCAGAAGTATATTTTTTAGATTTGTTAAGACAAGGAATACTTTTTTCTGGTATATTAAACAGAACTAGTATTGAGTCAAGTTGAACTGTGCAGACGTTTTAAGTCAAAAGTGATGTGTACCCATAGAAAACATACACCAAGATTTGTAGCTGTAATTGCAATTCAGACAAATTACTTTTTTTTACAAAATGACTGAAAAATGTGTTTAATCTTCCCTCTATTTAACAATTCTGCACTATATTTGTTGCTCTTATACATAAAATCCTCGGTGATTCTAATGTACGCTGTCCGTCCGGTGACATTGAATTAAAAAAATATCTTGTGAGCACGTGATAATAACGTGTGGCCACAAGATATTTTTTTCTCCTATATCACTCAATAGGCTCTGTAGAAATGTTACAAAATGTAGAAAAGTTTAAAGGGAATAAATTACTTTTTTCAATGCAGTGTATTTTCATCAAACAAAGCTTTTCTGCACTTCTGAGTTTAGGAAATGCGCATAAAAGCAAAATTGAATACAATAGCAAGTCAAATTTCAACTCCTACGTATGAAGGAGATTAGCTATATTCAATGGTTTATGGATTTTTATAGAATTAGCTTCATTAAAAAACAAAAAAAATTCCATCTTCAAATATTTTTTTCCTAATACGTCTGAACAGCTTTAAACTCAAGAAAACAACACAAAATAAAAGGTCTGATAGATTTAATTTTTCCCTGCTGTGATTATTTTTAAAGGTTTGTGTCACAATCCATCTCAGGGTAGGCCAATGACAGTAAATACTATGGTGTGGCGCCTGATTACAGAGCAGTTGTTGACTAATTAAGCAGCAGCTAAATCAGTCAGCATCAACTCTAATAATACCTCTGAGCTCGCTGCTGCTGCTGCTGGAGTCCACAGAGCCCTCAAACAAAGATATTCACACCCTCTCTTTGAGAAAATTGAGTAAACCACATGTTTAGTACAGCTGCTTAAGAATTGTTCACAGTCAGTCACAAATAATCCAAAAAAACAAACACTGGGAGTTTAAAAGAGGCACACTTCATGCTCATTCCTTTAACTGGCTGCAAAAAATACTTTATTTAAATTGCTCTAATAGGCAGATCTGTTTTCCTGTTTCCAGATTTGCAGAAAAAAAACGAACAGCTCTTACCGAGGATGTCGTCCGATGGCTGGCAGGTGTGGTGGAGCTTCCCACTGTAGAACTCCAGACCGATGATGGCGAACATGAGGATGGCGAAGAACAAGAGGAGGCCAATTTGGAGCAGCGGGATCATAGCCTTCATGATGGACTTCAGCACAATCTGCAGGCCTGAAGGGAGAAGTAAAGATAAGAGGAAAGAAAAAAAAATAGGAACCTACTGGAATAATCAACCTACGGTTTCATTCTAACACTTTTTTATCCCTGACAGTTTTACTGGCTCTGATATAAAAAGCACAACCTTACATAAAGTCCCCTTTATTTGATATGATTTTGATAGATTTAAAAAGGTCATATTCAGAAACTTTCAACTTTGCAGTAACAAGAATAGGGCCAATAAAAGCAAAATGCAGTCGTTGAATTGTAGACTGAATAATAAGCTGTAATTACATCTGAAAGGACTTGTAATCACACAGCACAAGGAAGTGAACTATTTATTGTGTCTTTACCACAGGAACTGCGGACTTAAAAAACTGAAATCCTGAAAATAATCCTCATCTATTTAAAAGAAATCACAGATTAAGGAGCCAAAATTCAGTTTTCTTGAAGAAATGTTACGGATTCATTCACCAGCATCTGTCAAGATCATTCTTTACTGACATGTTTCAGTTTAAATAAACTCAAAATAAATCTCTAAAACTTCTACAATGCAGGTCTGTTTTTATACTGACGCACACTTTTTGAAACAACAGCTGGTGGTTAGAAGACCCTAAATGACTCACTGGGGATCCCGGAGACGAGTTTGAGAGGTCTCAGAACTCGCACAGCTCTCAGAGTCCGGAGGTCGACGGGGATGTTCATGTGGGAACCAGCAGTGGCCAGGATCCTGTTTCAAACACACAAATTATTTATATGCATTAATAAAATATTATGCCAAAATTTAACACCTGCTGCCATGAAAGGTGGGTAATAGTGGAATTGCCTGAGTCAATTTATGTGCGTGTCTATTAGCAAATTATCTTGTGAACCAGTGAATTATTTTTGGTAAATTCTCTGGAATAAAAACTGAATGTATATCTATAAATTTGGAATCATTTTGATTCAAAACAGCCACTGCATCTAATGAACCATAGCAAACACAGAAATGGTTATGCCTCAGTCAATATTGATATGAAATTTAGTGCAGTGGTAGCTGACAGGGGTGTCCCAAGACCAGTTTTGAGTATGAGTACTTCAGTTTGAGTACTTGTAGATATCGAGTACCAATAACAAGTATTTACTAGCATAAACATAAAACAACTTTAAAATGCACCTTTCCTTCCTTATAGGCTTACAGCCCATCTGACTGTATCACAACAAATACACAGCATGTTATACAGTATATGCTGTTGCAAAATTTTAAAATAAAAAAAATTATTTTTTCCTTTCAATGTGTATAACTTTCCGAAACATGGAACTGAAACTTTTCACTTAAACTGTAAAGTGTACCACATTCAACAGAATGTCGATACCAGTAACGTGATACTGATGTTGGTATCGGTTTTGAGTGTCAGGGCATTTCGGACGAGTACTTGTAAAAATACTGGTATTGAGCCTGATACCAGAGTTGTCAAGTAGTGAAGTACAAATACTTTGTTACTATACTTAAGTAGAAATTTTGGGTATTTATACTTT
>JARVJO010000431.1:8841897-8865036 GCA_031762555.1 Cynodonichthys magdalenae | reverse complement strand
TTGAACATGGTGTTCGTTATGGACAATCCATGACGAGCACAGAAGTCCAATAACAGAACACCACTCGGGTTCAGATCAGCCTCTTGTGCAATTTTGTAAATTTCACAGCCAATTTTATATATATATATATATATATATATGTACAAATCTACGTTTTATCTTTAGAAACCAGGTTGTCCAATTAAAATAGTTGTAAAAAATATTTTGAAACAAGATAACAGACTGTTGCTGACAGTAATGAGGAACACCTTCATGTTGACAACCACCTGTGGAGTGAAGCAGTTTTTGGGGGGTCCGTGGGTATATACTCCCTCTGAACGTTTAAAAAAAAATAATAATTTAGTCAAACCGAACAAGCATGGTGAGAAACGCACCTTCATTAACTTGAGTAACCAGTGGTTATTCTACAGACTAAGTCAACTATACTCAGATAAAAAGTTATGAAATATTTTTTTTGTCCCTCATTTGTGACATCCTTGGATAAACAACACCCTTAGCATTTGCCTATATTGCCTATGCCACAGGTCAGCCTTGCTTGATAATGAGATGCAGTATTTTTGTAGCTAAACAATTACTAATATAGTATGGTGTCAATAATTAACCAGAGTGAATAAAAACACAAGTCTCAATCGACTTTTGAAAAATGTTCAGAAACAACCTCAAAAAGAGTCATTTACATTTTAAAAAGTCTGGTAAATGAAACAGAGTGAGCTGCTTTTTAGCCAAACACACATTCAAGTCCACAACACACGTTAGGTGACTTTTTATTTTTTTTGGTTTGTTTGTACCCTGAATAATGAAGAGTAAAAAATAAGGTGCACAGAGTAATGAAGGCACATAATGGCAACACGATTTTTACTCATTAAAAAAAAGCACCAATACAGACCTTTTTGATTTCCTAAAAAAGGGTGAGTGCTTACCTTTCAAATGGTTTCCACCAATCGCGTACAGGCGGTCATTCATCCCAGCCAGGGCGTGAATGGCGCGCTTTGTGTTCATGTCCTGTTTTCTAGCCCACACATCCATTACCGGGTCGTAGCAGTAGAGCCAGGACACGTACTCGCCGTTGTGCACTCCTCCTGCAACACGTCAACCCAGATTTATTCCATCATGTCAAAATACAACTAAGGTGCACAACATAGATGCTTCTTTATGACAAACAGAGCTTCAGCAGATAGATGAACTTTAGTCCTGAAAGAAATATGCATTCTGTGTAACCAAGGAGTGACCAGGTCAAAAGGTTTTAACAGAATAAATCACTGGACAGAAACAGATTTAAACCATTTACAGCTACGTGCGCTTATACACTTGGTAATTTTTTTGATAATCTAATAAGGATGTGTAGATGTGATTTTTTTTTCTTTCAATATTAATTCAATAAGAACACTAAATGGCTGCTTTCTGCTCAAACAGAATGGGGACACCAGGTTAGCGTCTTTGTTTTTATCTGGTAAATTTACCAGAGTGACTGGAGTTTGGATGATTCACCGCCACAAAGCGCTGAGAGAGAAGGTTTCAGTTTGTGACCTTCTGCATTCATGTAATGGGGCCAATTGAAATGAAAAACCAAATGTGTGATTTCCAATGTATAAACTCTAAGAAGTAGTTATTATGAATAGTTCCTACTGATACAATTCAAAATTAGTTTTTCACCCCTCCCAGAAACCTAATAAACATATATTCCTCTGATGTTTAATGTTGACCTGCACCTGTTTTAAGTCTTTTATTTACATTGAGACCAGACTATTTACAGTTTTTAGAGGAGTACTTCAGCCTGTATGCAAAATTTACTATGTGAAGCCTTTAGTCTCTCCAGAGGGAGCTGCTTGTCAGCACTGCTTGGGGCTGAAAACAATGTTGCCTGAGGCTGAAAACTACACGTTAAAGAATAAAAGCATGTGGGGGTGTGCAGATAAGACAGAAGTGATCCTGCAGCCCATTCTTCATTTTTACAGGCAAGCAGCTAGACAGGGCCTCTTAAAAAAGAATTGCTGGCAGGCACACTGCACCACCTTCTGACAAAAAAAAAGAACATGTTTTCAAAGATGTTGCATCATTTTATTATAAAATATGTTGTCTACCGTTTCATATTCTTGCTCATTAATTGTAATTTAGCCAACATAAATCTGTAATTTGTTATGGCTTTTACATTTAGCATATGTGCTGCTAAAGTCCTGCAGAAATGAATAATGTGTGTCTGAGTGATGTCCTCATCCCAAACCTGAAATGTAGATCTTGCCGTTGTGCACTGCTCCTGCATGGGCAGCTAAAGGCTGCGGCAGAGGTGACACATAGTTCCACTCATTCGTCTCCAGGTTGTAGGACTCCACGCTGGAGAGGTAGCCCGCCTCGTTCCTTCCACCAATCACGTACAGGTGCTTATCCAGGCGGCAGGCAAAAAAACTGGCTCTCCTGGGTTAGAGGAGGAGGAGTCAAGAAGACATCACCGTTCTGGCAAAGGCATCATTCACTGTTGGCTTTTTACGAGTTACTAAGCTGAAAATTAAAGCTGAAATTGATTTTTTTTAAATAAAAAAACATAGAAATTAGTAAACTAGTTGAGTGCCAATAAGCCCAAATTACAAATATTACACAAGCATAAACAGTAAATTAACTTTTTTACAAAAAGGTATTTCACAAACTTGTGCGATTTCTTCTTTTGGCACATCTTATAAATGTAGAGTTCGACTCTTTTGCTGGAGTTTGTGGAACAGCAGCTATTTTGATGTGATGTTTTTATCAACATTCCTAATAAAAGCAAAAACATACACACCTTTCCTGCATTGGTGGCAGCTGAATCCAGCTGTTGAATCTGGGATCATAGCGACTTACAAAGTTAGTGCTGTGTTTTCCTTCAAAACAGAATAAAATCAAAACATGTCAGTCAAATGATTTATCAACCTTAAAGCTTTTAGTCCAAGGCCTACTTCTAAGTTCACAGGTTTTTGCTAAAGTTTTTAGGAACATTTCATTTGCTGGTTCTCCAAAATGTTTTCTTGCACATGCTAGCACAATATATGCTGCTTTTCAATGCCATTTTTAGTATAAAATATATTTTTGTTTCTTTTTACAAAAGTTCAAAGATAGTTTTCTGCTCAAAACTAAGTAAACTGTCTTCAATGCTTTCTAATTGTATTTACTTAACCATTGCTCCTTTAGCCTAATAAGCACAACTAGTTTTATTGTGTGGATATTTTAGGAGCGCTTACAAAGTTTGTCTCTTAATAAGAAGCTGTGCTGCCACCATTTTACAAAAGGCACTTTTAACACTTTGACACGTTAAATATTTCAGCGTTAACAACAGTTATTTATCAGCGCCAATTATTGACAAGTGTTGATAGGAGTGTTGTTTGTCCACTTTGCTCTAGGATGAGTGTTTGAGTGTGTTACATTAGCTCTGATGGGTTTGAACCTGCATAAACCCTGATAGAGGAACTCCTCCAGATTTAGTAACTAATAAAAAATGTTGCTGTGTAAAGTCAAACAAGAGGAAAAATTGAGGAACAGTTTGTAGTTTGAAAGTACCGTTGGGGTTCCACTGATCCTCTCCGCCCAGCAGCAGCAGGAAGTTTTCCACCTCCACCACGCAGTGATGAGCGCTGTTGTAAGGCATTACTGAAAGAAAGAAAGGAAGAAAGAAAAGATAATAAAAAAGTTTGTTTAAATCATATGGATGATGCAAGAAAAGCACCACCATGTGGTGGCTCCTCCCCCTTTGGCTGGCTCACCAATATTGTTTTTTTTTTTTACTTCTTAATCAAACAAAAAACTCCAGGATTGGCAGCTAGAGTTTATTTTACAATCATAACTCAGACAGTCTGGCAATCTGGATCGCTCTCTCAGAGCAGCATCATAATCCTTATATTTCTCTAGTTGTCTCTAAAGCAAACATAAAACAACAAATTGCTTAACAGGCATTAGCTTCACAGATGAACATGTTTCCATACCAAGCTCCAAGTAATGTTCTCTGAGTCATAGTGGCAAAACCACTGATAATCACGATACGTCTGTTACATTTGCAATTTTCTGCCTCAGCAGGCCAAATTTAGCCTTTTGAAGACATTTTATTCTATTTTTATCCATTGTGTGCTTCAACTAATGCCCACAATGTAACAGTGTCCATATTTGCTGTTAGAATATGATGTATCTGATGATATACTGGGCATTCCATGAATTCAACTAGAATTTATCATGTATTAGTGTAGTTTAAAAATCAAATGTCTACAGGTAGAGGCAGGAGCTATCAGAGAGGATATCCTCCATGTATGTTTTTGTGATCTCCTTCATCATCTTCTGCTGAAGTGACCCCATTGAGATGTAGAGAAATGGTCTTAGGTGACAGTCATAATGAACATGATCGTGTTCACTCAATAAATCTCAGGCCCGGTGCTTTTTGAACACAAATCAGTGAAATGTTAAAGCCCACCTGTCTGTCTCCATCAGTCATTTCCACTGTCACCTCCCCACCGCCTGATGGATCACAGTTGCTGCAAAATTAGACAGCCTTGAATCTCATTTCTTTCCAATTGGCCTCTCCGTGCAATCTCACTCAAGCTGGCTGACATGTGCCGCATCTCGACGGGAGGGGAGTCTCAGATAGGAACTAATACTACATACACTAAACACAGATTTATCTCAAACGAGGGGATTAGGTTGCCTGCCTTCAGTGCACCTCAAAGGCGAGTGCCATACAACTGCCAAATTCCCTTACATCCTATTTACATTATCATTCAGTCACAGTATATAGGACATGGATGGATGGCTTTTTATTTGGTGTCTAGTGACTTGTACTCATACTAAAAAACATCTTGTACTGATGTGAAAAGAAGATTATTGTACTGTATGCTATAGAGCCATAGTATCTGAGGTACTCTGAGCCGATTTGAAAAATATGAGCCTCTGGTGAACAGCTGAATAATATGAGATTATGATATAATGAAAGAGTCCTTGTGCACTGAAAAGAAGAAAAAGCGTATCAATCATGTTTCTCTTCTCCAGTGAAATATTACCCGAGGAAATGGTTTAAATTTATCTGCCTTTTTGTCCCCCTCTCAAATAAATCCTGTGCTAACCCCTGGGGCAGGAGCAGCAGCAGGAGGTCAGGGTGAGCACGTCCTCTATGAGATGGACTCGATCACTTCAGTCTACAGTGAGCTCTAGGGCTCACTAGAGGGAGTCAGAAGCCTCTGCATTGAAGCCACAGCCGAGCTCGGTTGGATGACTTCACAGCTAATGCACCACTGCTGCTGGAGCTCTTATGTGCCTTTAATGGCAACAGAACTGCATCCCACCAGATATTATTCATTTGTTCCAGGCCAGGCTACAAAAATGAGTGATCCATATCCACATCTGAGTTTTTAATAACAAGTTGCTTTAAAAATAGGAGAAAAGAAATGGTCAAGGATTGCAGCTGAAAAATCGTCCTGCCTTTGTTTTGTGTTTTGCCACGCTGCTGTGGGTACACTAGATGGCAAACTTTACACTGGAATCAACGAACAGTGGGTCTGTCTGACACAACGAGAGGAATCAGATTCTGCCCAAATTGTGTTGATGAATGTCTTAATCAAAGGCTGTCCCTCTCAGGTTTCGCCTCATTGAAAAGTTATGATTGAATGTTAATAATCTTCTATTCCACATCCATTGTGAGGAGGCTACATCAGATGTTCACCGATGTGTTAAGGGGATGATTTTGCAGTTTTGTCCTTCCACTTGTCCACGGACCATTTGAGTGTTAACTTTTTTTAGTTTTGAGCGATGGGAATCCCTATTGACCTTTCGCTTGTTGCAGTTTTATGCCCATGAGTGTGAGTTTAATGAGAAAATGACGAGGAGGCAAACACCAGCGAGCTTTAGGCTGTTGTGTATGCAAAGCGAAAATGAACCTTGAAAAAAAAAAAAAATCTGAGCTTAAATACCAGGCGGCTGGCAAGAAATAGTATGATTTGAGCAGAAAACAAAAAGAAAACATGTTCAGCACTGCAGGTGATGTTCATTCAAAATCATGATTCATACGAATTTGAGCCACAAAATGAAGCTATAATCTGCTCAGGGCCGAGGTGACAGAGCGCAGAACTATGGCTGATATGTATGAATGGAGAAAAACAGCTGAGATATGATTCCATGAAAAACAAAGGACAAGAACTCAATATGTCCAGCAACAATGATGCAAAGGAGAAATGTGTTTTCCCAATAGCTTCGTTCTGACCTTTGCAATATCGCAACAATATAGTGGTGAGCCTTAAAAGGTCAGGGAAGACAGGGAGAGAAGGAAGGAAAGTGCACTTTATTGAGGTGAAATCGGTATGAATGCTTTTTTTTTCTTTACAAAAGGTCTCATATGTTCTGTACAGACAAACTAAATTTCTACAATAACTTCACCCCATTAGGGTTAAAGATGCAGCTTCTCGTAACTTTTCTATTTTTTTCTTTGTTCATCAGTTTGTGAGTGTTCCAACAAAAGCTTTTTACAGTTGAACTCATCCTCCGAGTGACACAGAGTCAACAGGTTTATGTTAGCATGAGTAAATTTAAGTATTGATTAATGTGAGGGAGTGACCATTCAAATCTATTGAAGGCAGTTTTATCTTATTGTTCCATCTTCGCCTCTTATAGTTCATATGATTCAGGTAAATCTCGTTGTGCCAGCAGATTTCAGCAAAAACAAGAGAAACCGGGCATGAAGCCGTACACTGCTGTGAAGTCACGCTCTGATTAAAAGCTTATATTAAAAGTGATAGTGATACATTATTACCTGAAGGATTTAGGGAACTCTGTACCCCTCATTTTCTGTGGAAATTAACCCGTGTTAAAGTCATCCAGACGAACAACCATTTCTCGTCATAACAACACGCTACAACAAGACGCCTCAGGTACAAAAAAAGAAGAAGCAGCAGAGCCTTTGCAACTCACTTGTGAGGATCTTCCATGTCTTTTTTTCATCATCGTAATACTGGACCAAATTGCTGGGAAGACGATCAGGTCCAGGAGGCAAACCCCCCACCAGAAGCAACATTCTCTTATTGGAGCGGATTCTGTCATTTCAAAAGTAAGGTTAAGTGTGTTAAAATATATATACACATCAAGACTTAATATGAAACAAACACATTTTGTTCCTATCATCAGCACTTCGTGTTAACTTGGCCGAAGCTCATTATATGAAAGAGTTAATCAGAAGTAAAGAACAAAAGCATGACTGAAACAATATCCTCTCTCTGTCCAGGTGCACCAACTAAACTTGAGGCTACTTATCAGACAATACATTGCCACATTCATTACAATTAACAAAATTTGCTCAATAGTGCATGTTTCCTTGTGATGTATTATTGAATGGTTATTGCACTCTAAAGATATCTTTTCAATTAGCTGTGAAGCGTAGATGGTCCTGCAGGGTGCCATGCTGGAGGCTAAAAGCACAGCGGAGTCCATAAACCTGCCCATACAATGTCTCCATTCCATTGGCTACACTGATTCATGTGACTCCCTGAACCAGTGGCAAAATGTTTCCTGCTTTTTGTAAATAGAAAAGGTCTTCAAAACTGCCCAAATTATTGTAATATGACTATTATAAGAATCAGTATAATTTAAACACAATTCTATCCTTATCACTTGATGCAAAAAATATTAAGAGTAACTGATCTTTAAATTTAGACACATTCTGTTTCTGCTTCACTTTTTCATGCTTGGGTAAATCCCTATTGTCCCCGTACATTATCTGAGATACAAGCCCATTCAGAAGTGTTTTGAGGTTATTCAGATGCAAATGAGACCTTGGACATAAATAATGGTGATTAATTGAGAGCAGAGAAACAGCAGCATATTAGACTAATTATGAGGATTCCTGGATTGCAGCTAATTTAGGTGCATACGTGGGAATGGATTCATTATTCGGATAAGATGTTATGAGTTTCTGTTCAGAATATTGCAACAGAAATGTACAAAGTTTAAGTTCTCTACTGGCAACGTATTTTGTGTTTTTTTTTTAACAGTTATGAAGCACTAAAAATAATTCTATTTCTTTTCTTAATCGTTTGGACAAAAGTTCCATGAGCAACAGCAACTTCTTTAAGAACGCAGCAGCTTCTTAAAGTTCAGATCAGGACATAAATGGATGTAAGACCTGCAGCTTGGACAGCCCTTGTGTCAGTGGGATAGAAAAAAAAAAGAATTGTAACAGCTCCTCAAATGCGTCATATGTGCAAATTTTCTTTCATTACATTTTTTCACTCCTTGCAATACCAGTAACAAGGGACCCTTTTGCTTGGATCATAAATTTTATGCAATTACCATGTAATTACCATGGCAACTATTTTCATTTCAACATTTCAAACTGCACTGAGAGTTTCTACAAATGAAATGCAAAGAATAAATAATTATTTAGATTGTTGCATCTTGTTCAAACTGATTAGTGAGCAATTATGTATAGTTTTTTTTCTCCTTTGGAAAGACATGTGACAGCATTGTTATTGATAAAAAGAAGGATCAGCTGTCAGTGTGTTTTACAGGAAACGCCCCACAGTCACCATATTCTGACCTCACAATTCTGACCTCTCATGTAGTTTAATCAGCTGAAATAATTTGATTACATTTCATCACTTTAACTGTTATCAACTCATTTCCTATGAGGTGTTTGGGTGAATTTATGTCTGCCTGCTTCAATTATTAGACTTCCTTTAGTCTATCTGTCTCCCCCTCACCTGCTCGCCGTAGTCTGTCTGCAGTGCTGCCTGAAGGGCATCAGGTGATAGTTCATGGCATCCAGGAGCAGCTTCTGGCACACAGGGTCACTCCTCATGAAGTCAACAGACTGCACCCTCTCCACCAGCTCAGGAGCAGGTATGAGGGCAAAGCGTAGCCTCTTCATCAGGTCCGGTGCATAGTGCATGCGAGTCTCCCGGTCATGCTCCAGCCAGAGGACTGACATCTGGAAGAGAGCCAGCTCGGACTCCACCGGGGGTGGCAGAGCATCCAGCATGGCGCACATCTCCTCAAAGTTCAACAGCAGCACATCCTCCACCAGGTACTTGTTGGCCAGCTTCTTGGTCTCGTCCAGTCCGTGCAGTGCAGCGATCTTACAGATCTGCTTGTAGTTCTGCACGGAGATCTGGTCATTGAGGAACTGCACACTCAGCTTGGTAATCTGAGGGATGTTGAGGATCTTGCTGACTGAAAGCACCTCTTCCACTGTGTCCAGGGAGAGAGTGACATTGGCAGTGTACAGGTACTCCAGCACTAATCGCAGTCCAATTGAGGAGCAGCCCTGAAGCACCAGGTTGTTGATGGGCCTGGTGCTGGGGGTCACCAGCTTGTCATCAGGAGAGGATGAGGGGGTCCCACTGCTGCCCTGGTCCCCCTTGCTTCCCTCATTGTTGATGACATTATGGGAGGAGAAGAGAGATCTGAAATACTGAGAGCAGGATGCCAGCACAGCTTTGTGGCAGTGGAACTGCTGTCCCTGGGCAGTGAGAGTCACATCGCAGAACAGCTGTTTTCTCCATAACAGGTTGAGCCCATGCAGCAAGGTGTCACTGTGCGTTGGGTCAAAGGTGGATGTTCTATCACCCGATCTGGACATGACTTCCTGACTGCGAACGCCACCTAGGCAACAAAAAAAACACCATGTGAGCCATTCAGGACTGATTTCTCAGTAAGTTACAGAACAGATCGCCCGTCCGTCTGGCGGCAGGCTTCCAACTTTGATGAGCTCTGGTCGTAAAGCAGCAAACAAAAACGCTGGAGCTCCCTTCCGCTCGTATTCATTCTTAACTCGAGAAGGTTTTAAAACAAAACCAAAATAATAATAATTATTATTCAGGAGGCTGGGGTTTGAAGGGCGCTGCCGACACGGATCCGGAGACGCTGCGGCGCTGCGCTCTCGCCTGACGCGGCTCAAGTTGTCGGTTACGCGGGGAGGAGAAACAAGAAGCCAGGCTCCACGGTGGACGAACAGCATGCAGCATTCAGCAAACACCTATCCTCTCTCCTCCTGTCCTCCTGAGGACATTACACACGTTTACAGAGTCATACTAAAGCAATCAGTTCGTCTCCGAGCCGTCAGGGCGCGTAAAACGGACGTGAGTATGAGAGAAAATTCTGGGAAATGCAGCTTTCGGGAAAAGTTAAATACAAAAACACGCGCAGCTTTTGTTTGTTAGGCTTTTTTAAAAGCTGTTTGCGGGTTTAAACTTGACACGAGCGGTGAAATGCCTCCATTGAATTCTCCAAAAGCGCCTCCTATCTCAACGAAATGATGGTGAGCAGCTTTTGGCTCAGCGAAGGAGCCAAACTTACCTGACTTCAGCTCTTCACACACACAAAAAAAGAAAAGAAAGTAATCTTCAGAGGGGGGGTCCCAATATCTCCTGAATATTCCTTTGTTCTTCTTTTTAAAAAGATTGTTTTGCCTTCCTTTTGTGACGTCTCAAAAGAACCATTGATTCCAACTCTTAGAAGTCACTATTTCGGGTTATTTGTTGACGTTAGATCATTTGTTCTTCTGAATTAACAAGAAGTGTGTGAGTGTGTGAGAGGGAGCTGTGCTTTCTGCAAGAGAAGAAGAAGAAGAAATATACGTGTGACAAATTATGCTACCAAGAAACAACACATCATTATCCTTGGGCCTGGGGCTCAGTGAGTCGTAACGAGAGTAATAGGAAATCCACGGTTGGGGAGAGAAACGGTCGTGCATGGCCGGTGGAGAGAGACCATGCAGGGGTATGGATGCTGGAGAGACTCGCAAAATTATGGCTCAAGGCTATTGTAAAAACTGTCGAGCGTAAATGACTGCGATTTCAAACATCTTTGGAAGAAAGAGAAAAAGAAAGGGGGGAGAAGAAGAAGGAAGAAAAAAAATCAGAGTCTTTCCTCTCGCTGTTATAGAGAGAACCGTCAAGTTTTAGTGCGCATTGCTAATTAGTCAATTTCTCTCTGCCTTCACAGCCCGACGACTTTGCTGCTGAGCTGAAACTGCTAATTTCTGGGACCAGCCTTTTTTTGGCTGTGAACTGGATGGATGAATGGCTTGTCTCGCACAAATGACAAAAAGCCCCTGCCTTAATCTCCATCGCCAAAATAACCCCCCTCATCTCAGTCTGCTCCCACTAGTCCTTCAAACAGAAGGTGTTTTTGCACAAACTCAACTTTTGCATCTGAATCATGAACAATAAACATGAACAGATATTTCCATCAACACAAATTAAAAGCATTAAAGTCTTCTTTTCATTATGTGGCGAGGGCATTGCATACATGGCAACACACACGTTCAAAGTGATGTCAAAGTTGTGGGTGGGGGGGGACTAGTTGGGTGGTGTTTTTTTGTCAACCTGAAACCCAGTTGCAGGCCTTAAAAAACACAAAGGGTTTGAAAATTAATCCAGAATTCCTTAGTGAACAGGTTATATTGAAAGACTGCACATTTTCATCCCCAGAAATGCTCCCAATCTATAAAATCAAACCTTAAATGTTAAAAAATAAATAAATAAAGGCATTTTATGAAGAAACGTGTGTGCGGTTAGTGCTTAAAGTCTGTGTTGGGAACAACTCTCAGCTACTACCAAACCCAAATTAAGGCTGACATCTATAAAACTGTCAGAGTTTTAGCTATTTTTGTGATGTGTAATGTTGATAAGCTGTAGCAGCCATTGTATATTGGGTTGACTCTAAAAGTTAATCAGTTGTAGATGTACATGCAATAATTACTTTGTGAAAGTTCAACTAAAATCCATCCAGTGGTTTACGAGATATTTTGCTAACAGACAGAGTTGTAATAGTTTATGGCAAAATTTTAAAACCAGATCTGGAGTGATCAGTTAGTGCTTAGAAGATGTGTTGAGAATCACTCTGAGCTACTACCACACCAAATTGAAGCTATATATATACACATATATTTAGACTGGCTGATTTATAGACATTTTTACATTTGCTTAAAATGTTTGGTGTGGCAGCCATTTTGGATGGGGTTGACTTCAAAAGTGAATCAGCTGTAGACGTGTAGTGATTACTTTTTGAAAGTTTCATTAAAAGCTGTCCACTGGTTCATGACATATTTTGCTAAAGCTGCAGACAAAAACACTGTCGCCTTCAGCAGCAGAAGATAAAAATCAGTACTCAGTGAGTCCTGTCCATCACTACAACAAACTGTTGTAAGAAGTGCCGGGTTATGTTTCAGGCAGCCAAAAGAAGCATCTATTGTTTTGAGGTCTTGATCTTTAAAGCACGAAAAGCCATGTAATCTTAAAAACAAAAATCAGGACTCCTTTAAACTCATATACACAAAAAACACAGGAGTTACTTATTAGGACCGTAAACTGTCAATTAAACCTAGAGCTCAATTAGAGTAAATAAACTTACATGCAGGATTCCCATGGGAGCAGAAGTGACAGTTGCCTCAAGTTGTGGAAATGACAAGATAGGGATAAATGGCTTTGTTCATGTGCTATGAAAAATCGCAACTCCGTGTTACCATCAAGCAATAACAGGCCACATATAAAGGTAGGTTTTTTTTCATAATAAATGGAACTATAGCATTGTTTGATGTTTGACAAGCCCACACAGTCAGTGTACCCCCCCCTACCCCCCACCCCTCTTAGTTTCATCCTAGTTGAACTCTGTGTGATGACTGATTAGATTGTGCTCTGCATTTCAAAGAATCATCATCACTGAAGGGAAAACTCTAGTATTGTAATATTAATTAGAGCCTTAAAGCCACAATGGAATCAGTTTGCTTTGTGTCGTCGTCCCCCCCCCCCCCCCCCCCCCCCCCCCCCACACACTTTCAGCGGTCTTGTCACTACAGAATTACAGTAATTCACCGTACTTCACTTTGCAGCCACATACTGTTATCTTTACCGGCTCTCCGTTAGCACTACATTACCCAAGTCTCGAGCGAGCCATTCTAACGCAATAAAATGACCATTTCCAACTCTTTCAGCTCTTTGTAGCAACTCAGTCTCCTGAGGCCACTGGTCTTCAGATTGCAGGGCGTTTATGGTTGTAAGTTGTTGCAGTGAGAGGGGAGGGAGGGGGGGTCATCAGATAAGAGAGGAATTTCTAGACTAATTAAACCCTTTGAGAATCACACTACAGTGATTTATAACTCTCTGTACCAGTTAACCCAACTCATTTTTATCTGTCATATTACTCAGATACCGTATCTACCTCTGTGGGTAAAAGGACTTTTTTTTTGTCTTAAAAATTGGAAAAACAAAAAAGGTAGAGATAATGACATAAACAATAAACGAGCTTTAAAAACATGTCAATTGCTCATATTTATGTTAATTTAAAGTTTAGGCATATTTACTGTTTTCAGTAAAGTAAGATTTTTTTTAACTATTCTCTGCCTAATACTCATAAGATTATGTCGTGAAATGCATAAAAACTAAAAGCTTACAACAAAACAGATCAGTATTATCGTGTTTTGGGGGTATCTGAATGAAGAGCAAGCATTTCATCTAATCAGTGCAGTGAAACAAAACAAAAGGAGAAGCTTCCAAGTTGTGAAAAGAAAAGTCTACCAGGCATAATTCCTTTTGCTGGCTGTTGCAGAGGGGGTATGCTAAGATAGAAAGTATTATTTTCCTAAATGGAAGGTGTCAGATGGTCACGGAAATGTGATCGGCTGTTCAAGATCACTGCTTCCCATCTGCAATTTGTGACGTGTGAAAGATTCAGCCCAAATGTGCTCACCAAGCGTAAATCCTCAGCACTTTCTCTTATCGTGGAAAAGCAAGATAACCAGCTGTTTACAGATCAGAGAACATATCATATTAATATCATGGAAGCGGGGCGATATCATCTTGTTTGTAAAATATTTTGTTAACTAAGTGTGGTGTGGTATGGCAACCTATAAAGTCAAAGTTGTAATTTGTGTTTTAGTGAAAAGTGTTTTAGTTAGGGTATTTTTTTATTTTCGGAGAAAAAAAATGTTAAAAAAACGTGTTGCAGAGAGCCTCTTAGGAAACATTTGATTTGACATGTAATATTTATTACTTAAAACCAAAAGCAGATTTAAATATAATAAAAGGTTAGATTTGAACATTCCACACTTTCCTTTTTGTATTTTTTCTGATTAGAGAAAATTTTATATTTGTGAATCAGGCATATTTTTATTTTCGCATGACTTTTAAAATAGTGGTATAATATGCGATATTTTAATTTGAAAGCTTGTTTTGAGTCTAAATTGAAATGCTTTTGCCAACTGTTACATTATCATAAGGTCATTAAGGAAACAATTGGTTAATTTTAAGCACTTTGTAATTTATACATTAGAACAATTTGGTATCTAAGAAGAACTACTGTATCTTTATTTAACATATTGAAATATCTTTATAAATATTCAATATATTTTAAAAGATAAAGCAACTGGCTTCAGTATCTATGTATCACCTTCAGTATTGCGATATTGACACAGATTAGCTTGTGCTTGTCATTTCCAATCAAACTTTGCCAGAAATGATTTAAAAAACAGCCATTGTGTAATAAAGTGGAAGCACTTATATTTGCCATTCAGGGAGTATGGGAGGCCTGCTGTTATAAACCCCTAGATCCCCCACACATGGCGTAGCCACCACAGACACGGCTCAGAGAGCCAGCCAGCAGCCGGGAGGTGAGCAGAAAGGAACAGGCGGTGTCCCCTCCAGAGTGAGCACAGGAGTGTGTGCATGTGTGTGGCATTCTCAAATGACAAAAGGATACCAGTTGTGCAGTTCACCTGGGAGGACACACGGAGGTGGTATGGGGACTCACCTGAGGGAGAGTCTCGACTGTGATGGGGGACTAGGGGCTGCAGGAGATATCTGAAGTTTTGGAGGGCACACAGGAGGCCACCGTGCCATGCTGTAGGTTTGTAGGCTTGAGGGAGAAGAGGGGGCTGCTGTTGCGCAGTTTCCCCAGCGTGATGCATCTACCTTCAGGGTGGCAGCAGGCGTGGAGTGGGGTGCGATGGAGCGAGCACGGGCTCAGTGGCGCGGTCACCAAGGGACGCTGAAGCTGCTGTAGCAGGACTGATAGTTATTCCTTGGGAGAATTGCAAGATGAGCCCCATTGTATTAGCAAACCCCACTCTACTAAAAGTGGTATCTGTGTTCTCAAGCCCTTTAAAAACTCAAAGCAACATATTTCACTGGGATACAAAAAATCTAACATGCAGGTTTTATTGTGAACCAGAATGGATGTCACTGTCAAGAGTTAAACTTCAGTAAATTCCTTTTGTCAGTGAGAAGCCAGAAAATCATTTTATACCGATTTGAAATTCTCAGACATTAAGCTTTTTAATTTCTGAGCTGCACTTTTTGTGTTGCAACTGTTTGAGTCATATCTTTTCGAAAATTCTGTGTCTAATATGGTCAGCACTCCCAATTATTCACTCCACTGACAAGTGAAACAAATGGGACCAACCAGTGCATTCTGTATTATCTACACCCCTTGGATTCCCTGACAATAATTAATACAATAGCAAGCTGCTGTTACCAGCCTTGACGACACAAGCTCAACAACATAAGCTCTCCCTTTTCCAAGAGCTCTTGAGAGGAAAATACATTCGGCAATGGGGTTCTATTTGTATATGTATGTGGTCACCAGCAGCCAGGTTGTGTCATTCTGCTGTCTGGATCCCAGATCAGATAAAGATCCTGTTGTATGGAGCAGTTAACATCGCAAGGTCATTACTCACATCATTACACCATGGATGTAAGGTGCAAGGTATATGTCAAGAATGTATGAATGTAGCCCTTACCACTGAGATATACACATCCTTTAACAGCAAAGGCTGCCTCATATATCAAGGAAGTTCATTAACATGCCACATGATTTTACTGATGCAGCGGTGCTGACCACCTCACTGGTACTGTATGGTCACACACCATTATGTAGTCTTACTTCATTTGCTCAAAGTAGGAATAAACTGGGAAAAAAAATTACTAATCTATCATGTAAGTATTGTGTAAACTAGAAAACAAGTATCTGAATAACTCTAAAATATAACATATTAATAGATGACCACAAGCTGTCATACTAACCCTTCTTTATTCTATAAGGATATTAAAGGGCTTTTTTTTTAATTAGGGGAGCACATTCCCACAACATCCATTAAAGGAATGCCTTGCTAATTTTAAACCCTCGCAGCAGGCATTGGCATCAACAGAAGAAGAGTGGATGAGTTTCTCTTTAACAGCTGTAATTTGTGTTTTCCAATCACCATGCTGATTTCTGCTCATTATACTCTGGTTTCACACCGGTAAGTGAGCAAAGTTTGGATTGATTGACTCTAATTAACTAAAAAATGTTCCAAGCCACAGATTTATTATCATGCTAGCTAGCCACAAATGTCAGAGACTTTCACAAATTATTATCCTCTTAAGATAAATATCTTGGAAATCAAACGGGTGTGGAAACACGGGGACCACGTATTGTTGTGCTGATGAATTTGTTTGTCATGTTTTCTGCTGAGCTCAACATGAAAGACTTCACCTGGGCAAACAACCAGTTCCAGAGTATTGTTAAAGTGTGCAGTGTGACTGAATGACAGATGCTGGAGTTTGGTAAAGTTTGTGAAAATACGCTTCACAAATTCCACTTTGCTACAGAAATACTGTACTGATGCAGGCATTAGGAATGATCAAGTGATTTTTTTTCTAACTTAAACAAAAACAACTATATGAAGTTGTGTCCAAAATGACACACATGTTAAATAGAAAGCCTATTCCCGTTTGGGTGCTCCAAAACTTGGCAGTATCACCCTCATTGATATTTTAGACACAAAAGCTCCTCTCTCAACTCAAATTCTTTCCTTGACTCCATCGGCTCCATGGTTCAACTCTGCACTTTCTCATGAAGAAAAGCCAGGAGAGTTTGAGAGGACACCTCCATTTCCCCAGTTTTAAAACTGAATTTTTGTTTAGCTAGAGAAGACAGAACGTTGCCCTGATTCGCCCGGCTTCACTTCAATGATCAAAAGTGATTACTGAGGTGAATCCACATGAAACGGACCCATCGTCTGCATGGTGGCGCCAGGCTGAAATTGAGAATCATCCTGCCAGTAAATCAGATTTTCACAACATGTCTCTTGCAAAATATGCCTTTTATACAAAGCTACAAAAATCTCCTATCTCAGCTTTGATCTTTGCAGAGTGCAAAGGCAAGGCGAGGATTTTGCTGTAAATTTTATCCCCAACATACTGAAACAAGCATCAAATATGGAAGAAAATACATCTCAGCTGTCAAGCACTCCTCATTAGTACTTCCACAGTCAGTCCTGTTTAGAGTAGCAGCATTTAGGTGTGTGCACTTTGAGGCACGCCTGCAGATAAATGTGATGACATCCAGTTGTGGCTCACTTTCATTTATTTAGGGGATTGATTAGACGCATGGTGAGCAGATAAATGTGTTGCAGACGCACTTTCATTTAAGATATTGCAATATAGTCAGTAGAGGATATGAGGAATAGGTGATGGACCAAATATTTTTCTTTTTAAGGTGGTTTTGGGGATCTGCAAGCAGTCCACAACATTAGTATTAAAATGCTAAATTCAATACATACAATAGTATGTTTTTAAGTTAAAGAACTATGAAGGAAAAATAACTTTAAAAACTCTGAGGACAGAATTTTTTTCTTAGATACAGGTGTTTATTTTCTCAATCATCAAATAATGTTGAATCTTAATTTTAAAATGAATACTATGGTAAATTTTAACATTATAAACTAGATCATGTAACAGTCTCTTTTCTTTTTAATGCTGTTGTGTACATACTGCCCCCTTCTGTCTACATAAGCTGAGGAAGACATCAGGTAAGACAAAACCAAACAAAGTAGCATCTTTATTGACTCAGACAACAGCAGAGGATGACAAACAGAACTAAACTCTTTCATTACAGTCATTAAATAGTGGTGCCAATAAAATTGCAAAAAACTAACAAATCTGCACTTTTTCATTAAAAATATAACATTGATATTTACATATGTATATATATTTAGATGTATAATATTTAGTAGATGTGCTACTGTTTGCATTATTTAATCATCCATGCTTTGCATAATTTTTAAGCCCATATGGGGCAGACAATGGATTCTGTATCATTGGTATGACACTGTTTAAATACTATGAAACAAAAAAAAAATCAATTTTCTACAAGAAGTAAATGTGATTCGGTTAAGATTCTAAATTGAAAACAGAGTTTCCCCAGGGTTCTTTAGAAAACCAGTGGATAGTGCGCACACAACATCCTTTTGTGCACACTATTTACCCCTGGATTGCTCCAGGCTAATGTCTCAATAATTTTCACTCCTTTCTCAGGTCCTTCCCACAAAGGACTTAACTAATGATCCATGGACAAAATGAAGCATTTAAATTTATTCATTAATCATTCATCTCCAGCTCATTGAAAATGCTAAACTTCCACAAAATTAAGATTGAATATTGAAAAGTGATTGAGGGAGACAGCTTTCAGAGAGCGAAGACGGTGGATGAGTGAGGGGTGCCATAACAAAAACAGTGCTCTCTCCTAAAACACTGTTCTCCACATAGGTATGGTCAAATTGACCAAGGTGTACTAAGTGCTAGTTAAGGTCATGGGGTTTCACTAGTTGTAATTAGATCTTGGAATCTGGAGAAGCGTAGAATTTCTGTCAACACTGCCTGTAATTATTCTCTTTTCCAATTAATGGTGACATAGATTAATTATCTGATGAGGCAAAGCCAATTGCAATCATTCACCCAGCTAAAATTAGATCAGTCCTGACAGCAGCATGAAAGTCACCTGTTTCATTGTTATGGATTTGCTGCAAGTAAAAAGAGGGGGGATAGTGAAGCATGCTAGGATAAGTAAGTTGTCTGGTACAGGTGAATGTCCAATTACACTGCAGTTTGAACTGAAGGCTTCTACCCTTTCAATCCAGTAGCATCTGGACAGGCCTGTGTTTTCTCTCCAGTATCATCTGTGGTAGTAGAACCATCTCCCAGGGATTCTAGGAACACTGAGATGAGCTGGTCCTCCTCTGACAGCTCATCCTGTTTGAACAAGAGACAAGCAGAGCAAACGAGAACAGGCTTATTTGTATAAAGTTACAAATACCAAATCTTCAATTTTCTATCCGTGCGTCCCACACACAGCTGATGTGTCTGCCAGTGGGAGAGTAAATTTGCCACCTAGTTCTTATTTTTGTAGGAAAGCAGAACAACACTCCTGGTGAACTACGTCCAGGTTCAGTGCTCCTCTGTTTTAAAAACCTCAGCATCCAGTTTTTCTATTAAACTGCCTGGCAGAGTCAACCAGCTTGGGAATCTGAACCAGCCTGGCCATGCAGAAATTCTCTGACTAACAATTATATCAGAAACAGGATCTTGGATTACTGTCCCCCGGGACTGGGGCAGTGGGCGTCTGCTCCAATCATTACTGGCCATTCAACAAGGCTCTGCACTGCTCTCTGCTGTTAGCCATTGTCAATTATGCCATCCCTAGTGTAAACGCGCAGAACACAAAGCTGAACTGCCAGTTCTGGCAGGAGTGTAACAGGATGACAGCCCACCACCCCTCCGCTGCTACCCCCCACCCTTGGGTTCCCCAGCCCTCCTTCCCTTAAGCTAGTTTTGAGAAAACTGCTGTTTGGCGTCTGTAAGTGCTAACTTGACCTTTCTTGTGTTCTGCTTGTGGGGTTAAGTGGACATGATGGATTAGTATAGGCCTCATCAGGACTCAGCCTGGTTTAACTGCAGTTACAGTTTTACTGAGTTCTTTCTTTCTTATCAACAGGAAACTAATATTTATAATCTGTTTCACATCACTGTTCTTAAAGTCTTTGAATTCAGTTTTGCCCCTCTCAAAGCACCCATTGCATTCACTACTTACTTCCAAAGGCACAACATCAATCTTAGGCTCAGTGTCAAGTCCTTAATATTGAGGAAGTTTTGCAGTGTGTGCATTTATGCCTGTTCATAAACTTGTAAAGGCTTGTTTTTTTTTATCTCAAAAGGGTTATTTCTCTATGTGTATATTTTAGAGGTTAGATCCTGTTTTGCACTCATCTCAAAGAGCCTGTTTAAAGTGAGTGCTGCCTGCTCTGATGGAACCTGTGCTGAGCTGTGACGGGTGACGGTGCGGTGCGCTTGAATACACCAGCTCTTTTGTCCTTCACACTCTGCAGCTCTCTGATAGCTCCTCCCCCTGTGCCCCACTACTCCCTGCCTTGAGCAGTGATCTGCTGGGGCCTTTTGAAGCTGGGCTGCTGAGAAATGGCTGCTCCCTGTAATGTCTGCACCGAACCCATCAAAAAACTTGTCAGCAGTTGGACAAGAGTGATTTAAAGAGAAAACTTCATCGTTAGCTGCATCAAAACAGCAATGCCACATTAAAATATCTGCGACCTGCAGATTTGGGATGTGACTGTTAAGATAAAGATTAAGTAAAAAGAGGAAATGGTTCAGGATACGGTTTCAAGCCACCTGGCTCAGGACATTTCATAAAGATTCATCACTGTCCCTCTGTCCGCTTTGACCTCATCGCACATCACAGCACAGATTAGACACCGATTATCCTCTAATTGAAGAGCCTTACTTTTCAACCTTGCAGAATATGCTCCTACTCTTGTGGAAAACAGACAGAAAGTTGTACTCACAAAGAACGGTAAGTTTTAAGACATGAATATCCTCTAATAAATAAAAAAAATACCACTGAAACAAAACGCAGACTCAAATGCATTGTCACCAGATATGATTTGCGAGATGCGGCTTTAAACGCAAAGTCACTCCGTAAGCAATCTTTCACACGTATAATCCATCATATTAGTCTGTGATTTGATGAACGTATAGACTTTTATGTAGAAATAGTGTCTTTAACTCCACCACAGCAGTGAGGCGTGACACCATGGTGGAGGTTTGCCTGGCTGCTCTTGCTTGGCAAAGAAGACACAAGACAACTGATTAGTTGGATGAGGCTCAAACAATGCCGAGCATAACATGGAGTTACTGTAGTATGGAAAAGAATATGCTACCATCTGCTAGAATACCTACACTGGGATGAAAGTTGAATAAAGGGGATTTGCTTTTTAAATGAATGGTGCAGTTTCCCAGCTGGTTCTAAACGTACATGTACAAATACCTGGGCTGTTTTTATTTTCTGGGCGGTTTCTTGGGCAAGAGCCTGGCACTGGTCCAGTTCAGCCAGGCTGTAGAGGTTGCGTTGTTCTAAGTATTTTACCAAAGCTTTGTGCATCCTCTTCTGGAACAAAGAGAGCTGGGGGGAGAGAAGGCAGAAAAAAGGAATTGGTAAGGCAGGAGAGGAAATTAATGGCAGTGTTCAAGAAGAATGATGGAGGGGAATAGAGAAAGCAGTCAATAGCCCATTCTGCAGTACACGGGCCTGACAGGAATTTCACAGTCTCTTGGTTTCTCTGCCCACTCGTGTGCACTCATCAGAATCCAGTCACATCTGGCTGCCAGGATGGGGGGTTAATTTTCTCTAAATGCTTCAGCAGTTTTGTTCTAGCCGAGGCAAACTCTGTGACTGCAAAGCTGATGAGTAAAATATTTCTACTTCACCCAGTTTAACTTTATACCAATCCCCTCAAGACATATTTTACACATACACACAAAGTCATGAACCCCCCACAGAAACCAGAAATTATTCCTAGTCTCTTGGAAAGACATGCTGCTTGCTTTATTATTTGAACACAGTTTCAAGCAAAGAGGTTTAAATTCTGATAGATGCCATTTCTTTTCTTCCCCCTCCATCTCTCCACTCTTCCTACAAAGCTTATCATTGCTTGGCAATGTGTTCCCCAGTGCATTAAAAAACTAAAGCGAATTAGCTCAGTCATCAGCTCCTGAAGGAAAGACAATAACACAAATGGTCTTTATGGTGCACCCTGTTAAAACCTAAGAGCTTCTACATAAACAGAGCAATGTTAACATGTACAGTCTGTTCCAAAGGGTTCTAACAAGAGGTAAATACAGACAAATGATATCAGATTATAATTAAATGTAAATTAAACATATGTGCTTTGTTTTCTTACAAATAAGGTCTGAGAAATTTGTCTTGGCAATTTTTTTATTCATTATTGTGAAAACTTTTTCTTTACATACATTTAAATTTATTAAAGCATTAAAAACAGCTTTTATTAGAAGTGCGTTTTGTTTAATCAATATTCAAAAAATGAATTTTATTACATGTACCAGGGGTGTGGGGATTGTAAGAGTTTGTTTATTAAATCAATAGACTGAACAAAGGTAAATTATCTGTAACTGACATGTTTTTTGAATCTACATTTTTTTGAAGTAAAATACTACTGGATGCTCTCTATAAAACTCTTATTGGTTTGGGTTTTTTTTATTATGAGTGACAAATAAATTCTGGACTTATTATCACACAGTTTAATCTGAGATCCTTCTATTTTTTCAATCCATTTACCCTCTTTTCAATCCAGGGTTGCAGAGATCTGGTGCCCAGCAGTGACTGGGTGAGAGGTGGGGTACATCCTGGACAAGATGCCAGTCTATCACAGTGAGACAACCATTCATGATCTCACTCACACACAGTGACAAAATAAAGTTACCAATTAACCTAACATGCATATTTTTGGTGTGGGGGAGAAAACCGAGTACTGGGAGCAAACAGAAAATGAGCAAACTCTATGCAGGAAAGTTGCAGCTGAGTTTCAAACCTGAACCCCTCTTGCTGTGAGGAGACAGCTCCAACCACAACTCCTCTTTAGTCATTCCAAGTCTTTGAGACAAACAAAAAGTTTTTTTGCAATATCTGTCCTTTTGAGAATTAAACTATTAAAATGATGCTTTTTTCAACTATAGGATTATTACTAACACATATATGTTTAGGTAACATTTTAAAGATATTGTGGGTAGAGAAGAACTAATAATTTTATATAGCACAATTCATCAAATGAGAAATTATCCTATCTTGTGGATACAATTTAATAAACTGATAAAAATTAAATTAAATATACATCATCTTCCAAATTACAGTGTATTTTATAAAGGGGACAAACGGATGTTAACTGAAATATGCAGCATGCCCACTTTTCTGAATCTGTGGCTGATAACCTTATAGCCACTGTATGTAAAAACACTGACACTGCTTTACTTCATTAGATTCAAAATCATTTATTTCAGTTTCATAATGTAGCTAGTGAATCAGCAT
>JARVJO010000431.1:8826407-8836959 GCA_031762555.1 Cynodonichthys magdalenae | reverse complement strand
ATATTTTTTTTTTAACAGAAAATCAACATTGTCCGCAGTGAGCTTTAAAAAGTAAATCTGACTTAGCAACTTGCTCTGTCATGAGAGAAACAGTTCAGTGCAACTTTTCCTTCTTACCTGAGCAGCTTTCAGTTGGTCGTGTTTCAGCTTTTTCTCCTCTTTCAGGTTGAATAAAGTCACTTTGTGTTCACTTTCCATCTTTTCTAAATTTTCTGTCAGCTCCTTCATTTTCTATACAAACAAAAATAAAAGTGTTCTACTACATAAATTGAATAATTTAGGAAGATAACACTTTTGTGAATAGCTGATGTAGAATTATTTTCAGACTTGAATTGCATTTTTTTCTTTTAGCCTTATCTATACCTTCACTTTTGCCTCCAAAGCTTGTGTTGATGAATAAGGTTCTTCAAAATCTTTTTGAAGTTGTTTGTTGATTAACTCTGAACTTGTTTGCTGTTTCTTTAGCGCCTCTTCAACAGTTGCACTCTGAACCTGATTGCAAACAAATATAAGAAAGAACCTTTTTTTATGCTTTTACTGAGTTGAGTACTCAGCAGTTTAAAAACAAAACAACAGAATGAATCTAACAAACTGATGAAGATCCAAATACACTTCAAATTAAAGCTATCTTTTGTTTCTGTTTAATTCACATTATTCAAACAACTAAGCTTAAGGGTTCTGTGGGATGCAGTTCTAATGAATGCTGCTGATTCACTCTAGAGTTTACTTTAGTAATTAACCTGCAATTCACTCTATATTTTTTAAGTCTGACTGAGACAATTAAACCCAGTCAGGGCAAAGGATCTGAAGCACCTCACAAATTTACCTTTACCACTTCAATGGCGGTCATTCGACCAGTCAGCTCCTTCTTCAAAGTTTCTATTTCTGTCTGCAGAGCATGAAAAAAACACTGAACATCACTAGGAGAAACAAGTGAAACTTTTTTTTACGCCATATTCTGTGAAGTACAGACAGAAAACAGACATATGTTGTCTCTGACCCTGGCCCTCTGTTCTTCCATGAAGGTGAGCTGCTCCTGTTCCTCCAGCTTAGCCTTGGTGACACTATGCTGGGATACAACTTGGGTCACTTCCTCGCTGGCCTTTTCCCACTGCTCGTCATTGTCAGTGATTTTCTGGAGCATCTGCTTCTGCTCCACACGCATCTGCTTCACTGCCTTCTCACTAACCAATCACACAGTAAAGCATACATATGGTATGAACACACACAAGTGCCTCACTACACAGTGCATGCAGTGGTAGCACTTAATAGGGAATTATACATATTCATACACTAATTTGGCTTTGACACTGTACCTCTCACAAATTTTCTTCTTGCAGTCTTCTACCTTCTGTTTCCACTCCAGGTTGGATTCACAGACAGCTGCAAAAGCTGCATGTTTTGTTTGGAGCTCCGCCTCTATGCAGGAAACTTCTTCTTCCCAAGAAAGTTTCTGTGAATTACATTCCATGCAAAATGAATGTTAAATATCAAGGACAAGTTACAGATCCATGGCAACAAAACACTAACAAATTACATGAATGGTTTCAGTAAAAGTTCAGTTCTTGTATCTGTATTAGACATTTTACCTAATGAATCCTTAGGACACACATACACTATAAAATGATGAGATGTCCACTACTTACATTTTTTTCAATTGAAATAAGTTTTTCTTTTAGTTTTCCATTTTTTTGCATTTCACCCTCAATTTTAGGAGTCAGTTGGGAAATCTATAGTAAAAGACACAATAACTTGTAATAAAATCTACCTTTAAAAACAAATTTAAAACGTACACTTTATGGAAAGTGTATGTTACCTTGTCTTCTTCAATTTTCTCAAGCTTTGCAATTTCATGGATTTGCCAAGTTATGTTTGCAAACTTCTTTTCAGTAGAAGCAATGGTCTCTTCAGCATTGTTCATGTCAGCAAGCAGCTCACTCTCAAGTATTTTCAACAGGTTTAAATCTTCCCTGGTAGCAAAAAAAAAGGCACTTTGAATGAATGGGATCAAACTTATTTTTTATTGTTTAATATATTTTAAACACTGATTGTAAAATAAACTCCATTATTTATGTATATTAAGGTTCTTGCATTCAAATAGTTTCCAAAGTTTGCTTGCAATAATTTTGATAATTAAGGTCTGTTGCAGTGTAAAGAGTTTCTAGCTCTACATCAAAGAGAAAGTATTGTTGCTATGGTTACATGCAGGTCAAATACCTTGGCTTACATTCTGGTACAGTTCAGCTAAAACGTCATTGTAAAATACAAACAGGAAGTGCTTTACTTGGTAAGATAAAACATACAAAATTCAGTAAGCAACTTTTCCATGATAAAAACGTTTAAAATGTTGTAAAAACACATTAAAAGCTTTTTTTTTCCTTATTAGCATCTAAATTTCTAGCAAAATCTGTTTTATAAAGCACTCAAAGAACATCACAAAAAGAAAACAAAACAGCATTTCACTGTTTTTTTTTACCTACCTCATCTACTGTTTAGAATAAACTGATATAAAGAAATATTTCAAAAAAAAATTCTCTCTACATATCAGTTGTACTTTAAAGGTACAGCAGGTGAAACCATTTTTCCCATCATATACTCACAATTTCTCTGCCAGATGATTTCTCATTTCCACCAGTTCATGGTCCAATAATATATTTGTCTTGTTGGCATCAAGCTCCATCTCTTTTAACTTCTCCTGAGCCAGAAAAAGTTCACTTTTTGTTTTTGAGCACACTTCATCAGCCTAAAAACAATGTGGTTTAATGAGATTAATGTCATCATGCAAAAATAGTTTTGAAACATTGCATAAAGAATAAAAATCCATTGTCTTAGTATTGTTTCGGTAATAATGGTTAGTCTTTGAGCTCTAAATATTTTGATTATAATGTTACAATAAGTCACTTATACCAGCTCAGTGAAGTTTATTGCAAAAGTTTTGTGGTTGAGCTACAATTTAGGAAGGTAGAAAACTAACAATCAAAAAGTTACTTGTGAATCTAAGCAAAAATAATAGAGAATCATGACGAAAATAAAACACACTGGTTTAACTGAAGCTCTATAAAATAATAACACAAGTATAAAATGTACTAAGAAAATGTAATACAGTGAAACTCACCGACATTTATTAATCCTTTTTTATTAAATAAAAGCAAAGAAATTTAAATTTAAACTAATTTATTGTAATTTAACATATAATTGAAACTAAAAAGCTTAACTCAATCAAAGAATTGAATGTAGTTGGATAATTCTATGATCATTTTGTGAGTTTGAAATTGATATTATGGTAGTAAAATAAATTAGACAAAGACTTACCTCAGCTTTGGCTGCCTGAATCTGATTTATGAGGCCTCTCTGTGAGTCCAGGTTTTCCCTCACGATGGGAAGTTGTTCTCTGGTGAAGCTGATGTCTTCCTGTAGGTGCTGGTTCAACACCTCAGCATGTGACACTTTCTCCTGGAGCTGGTCACTTTTCTTCTTCTCCCGTTTAAGCTGCCACCTCAACTCTGTGATGTCTCTTCTGCAAGCCTCGTGCTCTAGTAAAAGCAGTAATCAATATTGAATAACAAGTTTATTAACTGGGTTTAGAAACAACTGAATCCTTTTACTTCACAGGAGACAAATCGATCTCTGCGAATGTGACGCCTCACGGTTACTGACCTTTCTGAACGAGAGCAGGGTGCTCGGTTTGCCTCCACAGAGAAATGCTGTCAACTTTGCTTTCCAAAGTGTTTCTTTTTCTTTTCTCGTTCTGCAGAGCCTCCTCGGCGTACTGTCGATCAGCCTCCAAACGCTCAATCAGATGCATAACCTCACTAAGAACATCATTCACTTTCTTCTGCAGTGGGGATCTTTGACACCTGTCTACAGGATGAAAACACTGGATGACCGGCACACACTTTCAACTCAGCACAAAAAATCAGTTTTATAAAGCTGTTTTAGATTAAACTACAGACAAAACTCATGAAGTGCATCTTAAAGTCATAGGTGAATATTCCACAATCAGTAATTAGTCAGGACATTGAAACCAGTAAGAGTTAAACAGAGTTTCATCAAGGTATGGCTCACTAAAAACTGATGCTCTGTGTTTTTGTTTTGTGCAGCATCACAGAACCTAAAAGCACAATAGCATCACGTTTACCTCTCGCACTAATCGCTATGCCTTCAACATACAAATCTGTAGACATTCCCGAGTCTGAATCTGAGTCTCTGGATTGAAATCTGTAAGAAAAAAAAGAAAATTGAAATTAATGCTATAATTTACATGTAAACAAAAAAAATAAAGAAACTAAACAAGAAATAAAATATATGAATATAAATCACCTAAAGGTTTTGCTGTAATTCTTGTCCTGATCACTATGTGAGTGATATTTTCCAAACTGGTGCTAGATAAGAAAAAGTATTAATAATCTGGGTTTAAAACTGACAAGTTTGATCACAACGTGTTTGCTTACCAGTTGGCACCTATTTCCCGCCAACCTCCTCATCTCTTGGATATGATAGAAAGCACTATTGACACATGTTGAGGGACTGCTGGGCAAATCACAACAGGCTTGAAGGTCTGCTTGATCTTAAAGACAAAATATAAAAATATATCAATCTAACTTTGATTCATTCATTTTCTTTATGTTCACAATTAGAAAATGGTATGATAGGCATCACTGCAAAACTCAGTCATAAAGACGATCATTATTAATAAAAACAGATGAGAGCGGAACTTGAAAATAAGGCAGAGGAGAGCAAAGATTCAACGTTTCTAACAATAGTTTGAAAAGTAATTACTGAAATGTTTATATCTATAACGATTTTCACAGTTTTTCTTTTTTGTACTTTGATTATGGTGGTACAGCTGCAAAAATAATGTAATCCAACAATGAGAGGGGAAAATATTTCATTTGAGCATCTGAAAACAAGCCCAAGAGATTTGTCAGTGGTGAAAGGACGCCATCTGCCTGAGAAAAGGGTGAAAAGCACAAGCCTGTGTTTGAGAACATTGCTAGTTTTTGTTTGTCTTTTCTATTTGAAAGCGTATTAAAACGTGTTGGTTAAAAATTATTGTGACTCGTGCATATCCCTGCTAAACAATTTTTAAATTCTAATACTAGCCTGATATCAAATCAGTATCACAGAACTTTGAGAAGTTAGGTTTATAAATGACTTTAAAAACCCATATCCCTACTTAGAAGTAAAGCAAGGAGCTTTGTTAATCATGTGGAAGGTCTAGAAGATAATTTTATAGTAAAGTTTGTTTAGAAAACAAAATTTAACCTCTTCTTCAAGTGTATCAGAACACTGACAACAAAAGTTGCACTGTAAAATGCTTACTTTAAGAAGCTGACAATGCAGAAAAAAACGGTACTATTATTAAACAGATTTTGGATTTCAATAAAAATCAATCATATACTATTATATTCATGTATGGTTAGTTTGTCTATATAATGATGTGTGCACATATTGCCAAGAAAGCAGATGATAATTTCACCTTAGGTGTATCTCGTCTCATTATTGTTTCAATATATATCTATAAAAATGAACTCTGTAATGTCAAGAATCTAAAATGCACAGCCAGACTCACAACGGATATTTTTAATAAGAACACAAGAAAGAGCATTTTCACTAAAATTCATTTAATAACTTTGGGATTACATCAGTCAAAGGTTTGATGGAGTGTCCAAACTTTTGACTTGTAATGTACAAGAGAAGAGACATTTGTTCAACCTAAAATTCTCATTAAAACTGGTAAGGTCACTGTGCGTCAGAACAGTAAAGTACCTTCACAAACTAATTAAAGTATGCGTCTGCTTTTTTTTAATGGAGAAGGGTAATCGTAAAATGAAGTTTATTTGGTTTTTTTATCAGTTTATGCACAAAGACACACAACCATGGCTAAATTATATTTTCACTCTTGTAATTGTGCAATCATCTATATCGTGCAAATTCAGAACAGGTTGTGAATAAAAAGGGTCAAGTCTAGTTCCTGCATAAAGTGCATCTCCATGTCATCTGCGAGTATCACACAGAGGTGTCTGGGCTTAAAGTCTTTGAGCCTGTGACTTCTGCAACCTTTCCAATTAGGCAGTTATTCCGCAATAAAGACCTCCTAATTGGCAGAGTGTGTTAGCTGACTCAGAGCGAAAACAGAAATGGAGGAACTAAAGGGAAAACAAAAAAAAGAAGAAAGAAGACATCTGCTGCTGAGCAGCTCCACTCTGAAAGAATTGAGTGGGGCGAGAAGGTGTTGTGACAATATGTCAGTGGAGGGCTGAGTTTGCTTCACATCATATAAGCAGGATTATTGTTACCACAAAGCAAGTTTGCTCAAGTCTGAGGTGCCAATCAGTTGCCATTAGACCAGTGTTATTTAAATTATAGGCTTTCATGTCACCAACATCAGTAACATTACATTTTTACTGAGCTTTGCTTTTTCCCCAAGACCTCCCTGAAAGACATCTCTTTTGCAGGTGGTCAAGACAGCTTGTTTTTGTATTCTTATTTGTTTAAAAGTTCATGTGATATTTTGCTAACACAACTGGAAAACAATCACACTGTTTTACTGGTGATGGGTGATAATCAGTACTTAAAAACATAATTTATTTTATGTTTTTACTGTGCAACTGACTTTTTGTCTTCCCAATTCAAGAGCATTTCAACAATTTAAATACAGATGGAGAAAATATTCACTGAAAAGTGAATTAGATAATTAATTTTACTGTTCACCTTGTTGAGTTCGTCCTTCCCTGGATGGGATTAAGGCGAGGGATTCAACATCTGACATGATGGCTCAAACTCATCCAGTTGACATTAATTAGAGTATAATGAAGTTCCAAAAAGATGTAAACGCCCTGGCTTGGAAAAGCCAAAAAAAAAAAAACACTTGCGTGACATCAAATGCAAAATTTCTTGACATAATTTTAAAGGTAGCCTATGAATCATTTTGCGTCGTTGAAATCTAGAAAAAATGTTAGTAAACACTAGCTAAACTTACAAATGACCCCTTCACTCATCTCCGGATACGTTAGCTCTCTTAGCTAAGGTTAAGGTAAGGTTTAATTAACTTGGCTAATTCAATATTAATGAGCTGAGGGGGTCGTTGTCATGGGAGAAAGTGAAAGCGAAAAAATGGCTTGTTGTATCGGCTTACTCAACTTTTGGCTCAGTTACTGTTCTTCCTCTGTGAGAAAATACTCCTGCCGAAACAAAAATTGACAAAACATTTGTTTTTTTTTTCCCCTATTATCAAGGCTCTCTACAAATGAATGAAGAACTTTCCGTCAATCTTCTGTGACTGTTGCCTAGCTACAACGGGGGGGCACTTGGAGAGGGCGAGTTACGTTCAAGAACAGTTGTTCAAAAAATGTGTCGTGATGTATTTCATGTTAAATAAAGGCACATTTTGCAATTATTAAATATAGATTAAGTCAGATATGAGCAGGAATTTTTTTTATAATGTTAAATATAAGTGCGTAAAAATGCAACAAAGTAGGCCTAACGCTGAAATGGAAAAACTTCACAAAATGACAGGGTTAAGCAATTGAAGCTAATTATGGAGTTTTTCTTTCATGATCTAATATCTCAAAATGCTTTGCAACTTCACCATTAAAGCCATGAACTTTTTCTTCCATACACCCTAAGCCATACTGCACGTCACTGTCAGTACTTGTTCATGGTTTTAGTTTTAGCTACCTCTGCTAGCTTTTAGTTCCTGTTTTTCAAATTTTAGCTTTTAAATATAGTTTTGCTATACAAGGCTTTTAGCTATGGTTTTGTTAATAGTTTTTACCAATAGTTTGTATACCGTTTGCTTTTAGCTTCTATTTTGCTAATTTATGCTTTTAGCTACTGATTTTCTCATTTCAACTTTTAGCTTATTTTTGGATAATTTGTATGAGCCAAAATTTGTTTAGCCTCATTCATGTTAAATAGTTGTATTTTAGCTCATTTTATTTTGGTCATTTTGGCTTATAAATACGATTTTATTACCTTTAGCCTTCAGCAGAAATTTATTTAGTTATTTTAGTTAGCTATTTTAGTTTGTAGCTCTTGTTTTGCAAATTTTAGTAGCCTATTTAGCAAAAGTTTGCACGTTTTAGCTTTAATACTCAGTTGAAAATTCGTTCTTTAACAAATTTCTTCCTCCACACTGTTTCCTCAGAAAGCAGCTCCACTTTGTCTCTTTCTTTGCATCCCTCGTGCGCAGCGTGCAGTCACACTGGCGCATGTGAAGAGATTCCGCATTACGTCATCGCGGAGGCCACATATTGGAGGCAGCCGCTGCCTTGTTCTCTGCTCGGTCTGAAAAAAAAACATTTCCAGAAGACACAAGCTTCACGGGAGGAGAGAGCGGTGAACGGCCGCTTTAGTTGGTGCAGGAATGCAGCGCCTCACACCAAAGAGTTCGTGATCTGAACCACTGCTGCGGGACACGACGGATTCCTGGACGGGAAAATGGAGGGGGAAAAAACAGTCATGTTGCATTGACATGGCTCGAAACAAATTCTGGTAAGTCTTGTGTGCAAGTGCGCTGCTGGAGCAGCGACCTCAACCTACTTTGAGTAAAAATGAGTTGTTGAAGTTTAAAGCGATAAAACCGGGGAGGTTCTGGATTAGAAACGGGCTCCAGAAGAAGAGGAAGACAGGTGTCTTTATAAGAGGGTGACAGGTGATGCTTGAGCAGAGCGTTTTCAGTGAAAGGTGCCTGTTGCAGTTCCTGCTGCCCTGTGACAAACTGATGTGTTTTTCTACAGAACACAACATGACTCAGTCTATTCACAGCACTAAATCTCTATTCAGGCTTGTGATTGAAATGCAAATGAGCGTGGATCATTTCACACAGTTGGACAGGAAGACACATGTTTATTCATTCTGTCATGATATTCTCCTCTTAGAATCCTCTGTTCTTTAAGGGAGTGGTGTTATAAAGTAAACCACCGTAAATTTGCAGCTGCTCTCAGGGTCCCAAAGTTGTTGCCCTTTTTGCAAGCGAAGCCATGGTGATCATTTAAACTGAGAGAGGGGCCCTCCATCAGGCATGTAGCCTCTGCTACAGCACCAAAACCCTACAGCACATGAACCCTCAAGTCTGTGCTGCAGCTTCTTTATTCCATGTGAGGGGATAGGATTTGGATGCCAGTGTGGTTTGCAGTCTCGTGATGTAAAAATAACTCTGCCCAAACATTGGTAGTGAACAGCTGCGACGTGACTGTCCCAAAGCCAAGGAGAAGGCTTTGGCAGCAACTCAAGTCAAGTATGTTTGTTGTAGGTTCATTGAGCAAACTGGGCTTTTATCGAACTGCTTTGGAAATAGAATCAAACGTGTAAGAACCTGACTAATGAGTTGTCAATGTAGTCATTCCCCTGAGATCCTGAACAGTACTTTGTACCCCTACCAGTTCTCCCATACTCAAAACATGAGCTGATTTTCTCCTTTAACGGCACTTGTTTTCAAATTCTCGTACGGTGACTGTTCCACAGAGGAAGAGTGATGTTAGCTGGGCGGATGCCTGGAAGGAGATTTGGGGTCTCTACAACTAGAGAGAGCCAGCATATCAGTTCAAGAATGTCAGGTTTTCTTGTTTGTAGTTAAAGATAGAGGCAGGAGAAGATGCCGTGTCCTGGGCGACAGCTTCTGATCTCAAATATCTTCAGAGAGATGCGTCCTTGTGGGCTTTTGTTGTGCCGCCTGTCTGAAAAGGAGGTTGATTAGTGGAAGGAAGGCTTGGAAAACAAGGGAATCCAACCTGATAGTCTCTTTCCCCCTCCCTCTTCTAACATAAAAGTTGTATTGTCCGGGCTGGTTTAATATCTCCTCTTCCAATAGATTGTATCAGTCTCAGTTATTTCCGAGGCTGAAAGCAGACCACGGGAGGTCACACTCAGGATGTGTTTGCCTATGATGTGGGAGATGATATTGTTGGTAATCTGTAAAAAAAATGTTTTTACATCTGTCCCATATGCACGTGATAAGCAGGCCTGGATATCTATCTGTCAACAGGATATAACTGGCTGCCAGCAGGGCTGAGATTTCTGTGTTTTTATAACTATATACTAGAGTTAGACAAAATCATGTGTCATTTAATTGTTAGTAAAACTGTCAAGACTTAAAGTTTGCCACTTTGCAATTGTTGTAATTAGTCCATGTGATGACATATTTTCGTGAAAGACATACTAAAAGTCGCACTGTGTCGTACAGGCACACATGTGAACCCAAGGGTGGAGGGTGACGTAGAGCAACTGACCCTACAAACCTGTTTAATCACCTGAAATGCAGGAGTAAACAGAAGTACGAGGAAAGCCAGAAAATACTATATATAGTGGTAATTTAAAACAATGTATGACACATTTGAATGCCGTTTTTTGTCATTGGACATGGTTTTTTTATTTTCTTGTTCCTGTTGTGTATCTTAAAGACTGTGAAATAATTAGTTAAAACGCTGCTCATGATTTGGACATTTCTGCTAAACTTTTTAATCTTCCAGACATTTAGTTTCATTGTTTCCAAATGCTCACAGTTGTCTTGCTGTACTTGTAAAACGGACTATAGAAATTATATGGGGGG
>JARVJO010000431.1:8770877-8817538 GCA_031762555.1 Cynodonichthys magdalenae | reverse complement strand
TGAATCCAGATCAGGTTTCTTAAGTAAAGGTTTAATTACAGCAACCTTAAAGCTCTGTGGCACATAACCATTGATTAAAGAGAAATTAAGTAATAATTAAGATATTATTATTAAAGGAAATATTTCTTTGAACAGTTTGGTTGGGATGGGATCTAGCAGACATGTTGATGGCTTGGATGAAGCTATTATTTTAGATAATTCACAGAGCTCAACAGGATAAAAACTGTCCAAACATAAATTAAGTTCTAGTGTCACTAAAGCTGCCTCATCTGACAGAGAATCTGAGGCAATAGCAGGAAGGTTGGCATGAATTTTATCCCTAATTAAAATGATTTTATCTATAAAAAATGTCATGAAGTCATCACTACTTAGTTATAGGAATACATGGCTCAACAGAGACAGGACTTTTCATTAGTCTAGCTACAGTACTGAACAGAAACCTGGGATTGATTTTATTCTCTTCCATTAAAAATTAATAATATGCAATTCTAGCTTTACGAAGGCCTTTCCTATATGTTAACAGGCTTTTTCTCCAGGTTAAATAATATTCTTCTATGTTAGTGGAACGCCATTTTCTTTCCAGTTTTCTACATGCCTATTTTAAAGTGCGTAACTTTAAAACAGCGCACTGAAATAAATATTAAACAGCAGTATTTGCTCAATATTTAATTACATTTTTCATTTGTAGATTGTTTAATGAAATTAGTCAAAATAAAACAATGTTTTTCATGTATGTTTTTCGGTACAGTGTGTTCCGAGCAGCATTTAATGAAGTATGTCTTCCTTTCTTTTTCACTTTTCACTTAATAGAGACACGTGGTGAGTTTGGTTTGATTACAATTTACTGTGGATTTGACTAATTTAGTCATATATTCATTTACTGACTGTTCAAGCACATTTGTTTGTTGATTCTCTGACTCGTCATTTAGTTCTTGCATGTTTTCAGCATGTCACATATCTAATCATAATTGTTGGTATTCTATAATACATGAACCATCTTTTGAAGTGAATGTCAGATTAAACACTTGGAGGAAAGTCGTGAGATTGAAAATGATAACAAAATTGAGTGCATTTGCTGTTTTTATTCCTCTAAAGTGTAAGATAATGCAGTCGGTTTTGGTCACAAAATAAATTTAGTTTCCCCTCCCACAGGCCACCAAGACCAGTGAATATCACCAATGACTACTCCTTCTCTCACTCCATGCCTACATCAGGGAACCCTTACTCCACCAAAAAGTGAGTACAGCCTTTCTAACAAAGGATGTCCTGGTTTTTACAACAGATCTTTTCAGCATGTCACATTCCCTTAAGGCTCTCTGACCCATGCTGTCTTTTATTCCTTTATTGGCTAAAGTGAGTGTGTGTCGGCGTGTGAGAACATTTGTGTGTAGCTGAATATAAATGGCTTGCCTTGCAGCCTGAATAATGATGTTGGGAGAAAAATGCCCCTCATTGGGGCTGCTCCACACCTGCTGAAAGGGAAAGGGTAAGTGAGGCAGGTGTGAGTTTAAGAATGTCTTTCTGCTTCAAAATGCACGTGTGAACTAATGTAGACAGTAGTTATAAACCATCAACCGGAGTGGGTTTTGCTATTCTGGTGGTTTTCATAAATAATAATTTGCAGTTCTGGTTTTGTGAGGAAATGTTTTAAGTTACAATTTGTCTTTGAGATGTTCTAGTTTCAGCTGTTATACAGTAACTTTTCTTACTAGTATAAAGTAGACGATATACATAATACATTGTTCAGATAAACTGGTAGTCAAACTTCATAGTATTCTTTCCCTGTTCAAATTTTCTTCTGTTTGGTTTTTGGATTCTAACTGCAAATTTTGTTTTTATAACCGTTCAGGAAACATTTATTGGGAATAGTGCGCAATGTCATTTATTAAATATTCAACTTTTTATGTAGCATAAAATTCTTAAAATTCATAAATGCCTTCAGATTTCAGATTCATTCAAAAACATTGTTCTCTTTGACTTTTGCTTCAGCATAATGCCTCTGTTTTGGTCTTCTTATTTTACTTTAGTTTTTAGCTGCCATGCTGCTACTTTTAGCCTCTAATTACCATTTGCTACCGTTCTACATCTTTTAATTTTTAACTACAGTTTGCGCATTTTAGTCTTCAGCCCCTCTGTTTATTTTTATCCTTAAGCTCCTGTTTTGCTACTTTTAGCTGCTATTCTGCAAATTTGAGCTTTTGGCTATGGTTTTGCTACTTTTAGCTCTTAGCTACTGTTTTGCTTCTTTAAGCTTTTAGTTAGCATTTGTTACTATAAGCTCTCGTTCGGCTACTTTTAGCTTTTAGTTAGCATTTGTTACTGTAAGCTACTGTTCTATTACTTTTAACTTTTATCTACAGTTCTGCTCTGTTTAGCTTTCAGCTACTTTTTTGCTTATTTTTAACTTTGAGCTCCAGTTTTGCTAGTTTTAGCTACTATTCTGCAAATATGAGCTTTTAGCTATAGTTTTGCTGCTTTTAGCTATAGTTTTAATTTGCACATTTTAGCGTTAATATATTTTGCTGTTGCTATTGTTATATTAATGCTGTTCTGTTTGTTAGCTTATTCAAAAAATTTCAACACTCATTTACGCGGCATTTTACAGAAAATGCATTTTCTCCAGTTTATTTTATTAAAATTTTTTTGGGAATGCTAACATTGTTGTATTTGGAAAGATGAAAATAATGTTGATTTTTCTAAGAATTCAAGCAGCTCTGCATTTGAGAAACTGTCTTCTAAAAGAACAGTCCTCCCTTTCATGACTCAGCCTTGAAGAGAAAACATAAAGATGAGATGATGAGTGACGAGTCATGCTTAGGTTGTTCTTAACCTACATGTTGGAGAAGTTTGACTTCCGGGGTCTGACTTTTTTCAGACTGTGCACACCTCGGCAAATATTGCAGGAATTTGGGGAGGTGTGCATTACAGAAACTTTAGGATACCAGAATATTATTAATAATGCATGATGCATTAGACAAACAGTTATAATGAACACCTCAGTGTTATGTTTGACTTCTACAATACATCTTCATTTTACTTCAGGTTTTAACATATTTGAGTTCTGTATCGCTAAACCTCAATTGTTTTTTCAAGCATCATTTTAACAGCATTGTTTGAATCACACACATATTGTTTGTAATGGTCCATTTTTAATTCACAGAGCAGATAACACAGGTTGACTAGATCCATTTTTAGAGCATTTAGCATTTTCTTGTGTTGTTTTTCTAATATTATGTAGTCCTTTATGGGAGCCACATCAAAACAAATTTAGCAGGTTTTACATATATCAACTGAGTCTTTCGTTGGTTATAAAAGGATTTAAATAATGTTAATAATGTGGCACAGAGTGATCATTGTCTGCGAGATGTTAACAGTGTATCTAATAGTCTTCTTGTTGCCTGGCACGTCTTCTGTTGAGCTTTTTAGCCTTCACGAGTAGTGTCTCGCCCAAATTTAATATGGCCTTGTTCCTCTCTAGTCACCCGTGAATAGCTGCTTTTCAGCCACTCTCCTCCCCTGCTCTATTGTTGTCATTGCCTTCTGCCTCCCCTCCTTCCTGTCCCCCCACCCCTCGACTGTCCCCTTCGTTGTCACCTGTGTAACATAACGTTTTATGTCTTGTGAAACCCCCACCGTTCCAGGCTGAAGTACAACCTGGATGTTGCGGATAGGCTCCCCGATGAACACGTTCTCATTGGCGTCTATGTGAATCTGCTCCAAAACAACCCCCACACATGGTTAGTTGGTGTGCTGCCGCGCTCGGGAAAAAACAGCAGAGGACACGGTGTGCTCTTCTGAACCGCTACCTCGTGACCTTTTCCTTAACCTCGAGGACTTTAGTGTGTTACAGTCCTAACCCTGCATGCTGTCCGAGCCTTATAACAGACTGCTTACCATGACCTTTGATGTTACTGTCAACTGAATTATTATTATTACTATTATTATGGAGTATCTATTTGATACATAAAAGCTAAATTTAAAATGTCTCTGTTTTACCCAACAGCTACACAATGTCTAAAAGTAGAAGCTGTAGGGTTTTAGCTTGTTTTGTATCATTTCTAATGCCTCAAAGATATTTCTCATGCAAAGAAATAATTAAGAACCTTTTAATTGGACACCCCTGTGGAAACAACTGATATCTTATTTGTGGTAGATGGCTCATTGAACGACCACAGTATGGAGTTTTAATTCTAACCAGATTGACAGCTAATGGACAGTCTAACTGGAGCCAAGACCAGAATGTTATGCTGACATCCTAAATCTTCCATCCAATCTAAAAGACTCGTGTTCATGCAAAGCTTTTTTTTTAATATAAACCTTTACATCACCTTTAATTCCAAAATGTTTTATTTTACTAGAATCAATGTGATATTCCTGCAGAACGTGACCCAGGCTGCATTGGATGTACATGCAAATATGCACAGAAATTTGTTTTAAACCATAAACAATAAAAAAAACTACAAAAAGAAATGCAAAACTGACCACAGATTTCTAAATAACCAAATCAGATGAACCGCAATGAAATTTGAGATTGAGCATCTATATAACAAATGTAATATCAAAGCTCCTATGTAATTTATTAGTATAAATCTGACACGTCGTCTTGTCTTTGATACATTATTATCATGTGTGCTGTTTGTATGTTTTAATTATAATAATGTATCTTTTGTTTTTATGCATAAACACCATCCCACTATTTTTGACTTTAAATCAGTGAACAGATTAGATTTTGCAGAAAAAGCAACTGTTATTTTTACCACCACTAAACAATAATAATAATTTTTAAAAAAAACAACATTTATCGCTTTTGTGGTTTTGAATAGCTTTATTTCCTGGACCTCTGCTGTGAACATTGCAACTCCGCCACCACAAACTAACCCGACTTTTAAACAACCCAAAACTTCCTTGCTTTTTTTCTTCATGCATATATTTCAGAGCTTCGTCGTTTTAATTGTGTCATGTTGTGACTCTCTATTTTCCTCTTGATCAGTTTGCTGGAAAGCAGTAACCATCAAGACGAGGAGCACAGTCTCATTGCCCGCTATGCTGCTAGACTGGCTGCTGATGCTGCGGTGAGATATACAGCACACCAGACATTTATTGCGCAGAACTATTAGAGCATCTTTCATTGCTGTCCGGTGCCAAAAAAACCTGTCCTTGATGAAAAAAAAAAAAAGGATTTAGCATAATGCTGCCACTCCACTTTAGAGGTTTTCAGTCCTTTTGACTGTCATATTTAAGCAGACCTATACATCTCTCTGTCCTCTTGATGAATGCCTGGCGACTTCACTGCTTTGTTTTCCTCGCGGTGCGATGTGAGCGGAGCTAGCGGATGACATCACCCGGAGGTGAGGCCAGTTCACGTGATGTCTCCTGCTTGGTTTCACCAACAGGCTCAACAGCAGAGGGTCCCCACAGACCTCCCCTACTCTCTGGATGCCAACAAACAGCAGAGGCAGCTCATCGCGGAGCTGGAGAGCAAGAACAGGTCAGGGATGACTGCTTCCGAGAGACCGTTCAGCTCGTTTCACTTTCAGAAGGAAAAAGGGGACACTGAAACAAACGTCACACAGCATGCAGTCATTAAAGCAAAGCATTATTAGCTACTATTCAATTATGAGCTCATAATAGCTCCCGCTAAATGTCTTCTTTTTCACTGAGGTCACAGTATGCGCATAAAAGTAAAGGTCATAAGATGTATTTTAATGGAATTTTTAATGCAAACTGTTCAAACAGCTGCACAAATTGCATTTGGGTGTAAACAACATGAGGCAACACTGTATATTAAAACACCAAAACCTGAAATGACATCATTTAACATTAGTCAAATCAAAGTTCAGGTAAATGGACGATGTAGTTTTAAAGTGCTTCTGTATAACATGGGCGACGCCCCTGAGCTCTGTGCAGCGTTTTAACTGCACAGTTGATGTTGGACTCCAGAAAAAAGGTCAGGTATAAATAATATATTTTAGCAGCCTTGTTTACATGACACAAATACTGTAAACACTGAAATTATTGTGGGCGGCTGAATGAAGAGAGGTATAGTTAGATGATTAAAAACTGCTGTTCTTGGCGACAAATCGAAACATCTACAAGACACTTCACTTTTCACCAAGTTTATGATCATAGATGACATAATTTTGTTTAAAAAACATGAGTAAAAGAATCATTCTGTACTGTCTGTCCTGCAGCGAGAGTAAGCACAAGTGTTTGGTGAACAAATAGTGCAGCTTTTGTGCAGCTGCTGGTTTTGAAAAATAACCAAATTAATCTATTGTTACAGCATGTTTCTGCTGCCCCCTAGTGAGGAAAACAAACATAATTTTTCTATTGCAAATAATTGGGGCGGGGGGGCTAGTGCAGCATATTAAGAAAACATTAAAGCTATTATTAGAAATGCAATATGGGTTTTTGCTCATTATTTTTAAAATGCTTTTATGACAGAGAAATCCTGCAGGAGATCCAGCGGCTGCGGCTCCAGCATGAGGAGGCTTCCCAGCCTCCACCCAATAAGGGCCAGCAAAACCCCACCCTGCTCGCTGAGCTAAGACATCTCAGGTAATTGCTTTAATGAATTACATTTTAATTATTTCATTCCAGAGTTCTAGACTAAAATTATCACATCACACCAGATTTTAGCTCATTGTCTGTAATATTTACTAAATTATATGTATTTTTGTGTTTTCGATGTTCAGTGGGTTGTGGAAGCCATCTTTAATTAAATTAGTGTTTAAAAGTGAATCAGTTGTAGCTGTACATCCAACGATTAATTCCTAAACGCCTCATTAAAATCTGTCCAGTAGTTCACTAGATATTTTGCTAACAGATGGACACAAGAACACACACAAGCAAAACCAATGCTGCCTGCCTAACTCTCATGTGTCTGATTGAAACAAGCAGTTCTGCTGAGGTTGCTTAAGAAGACATGTTCATGATGTAAATGAACATATGTTAGTGTCTGCAGATGTTACTACTGATGTGACATCGTGTTTTCTTTAAAACTTTTAATTTTTTTTCCAGGCAACGCAAAGATGAGCTTGAACAAAGAATGTCTACTCTGCAGGAGAGTCGCAGGGAACTCATGGTGCAGCTGGAGCAGCTAATGATGCTTCTCAAGGTGCTACAGATGTGCCTTTCATCTATCAGAGTGCAGTGCACTGTGGCCAAAAAAAAAAATTACTCATGATTACTGAAGACGGAGCACATCCTGTCTCCTGTTTTTGAATCAGTGTTTAAAATTTTAAAAAGGGGCAATTTTTGGTGTGAAAATTTGTTGTATGTCTTGATTCAGACAAAAAAAGGGGAGCTTTTCTGCTCCCAAAGTAAACAGCTGCCCATACTGGATTAAGTGGAGAGAATATCAATCTAATTAGCCCTAAAGGATCGATGTTAATCCATTAAACTTGCATGAGGGAGCCACAACCTGGCCACAACTCGAAAACAAACAAATAAATAATTGGATTTATTTAAAGATGTGGCTGCTGTTTGAGACACATTGTTTTTCAGCTGGAGGAAGAACTGAAACAAGCTGTGAGTTTCAAATCTCTGACCTGACGTGCAATTAAAACTCCTCTTGATGATAGTGTGTTTACCAAACTGTTTTCTGAATTTTGTTGGTATCTGCTAACCTGACAAAAAAAATAAATAATAATAATAAATAAACGCTTCGATTGAAACATAAAAAGGAGATGAAAACATGTTTTAACAGCATGTTAAGCATTTCTGAAACACAATGGACTTTATCTCACTTCATATTTGTAAATTCTGCTTTACTAATTCAGCATGAAAGATAGCAAAACTTAAATTAGCCGGACTATTAACTTAAATAACAAAATGAAAAGGAGAAATTTTCTGCAAAAGCACAGTGCGAACACTGAGAGCTGAATGCTGAAACTCATTTGTTAAAACTAAAAGCAGTAGTACACTAGCTAAAGCCTAAAATGCTAAATAAAAGCCAAAAGTAATGAAACTAGCTGAAAGTACCAGAAGACTAGCTAAAAGCTAAATGTAGCAAAAGGCTAGGTTAAAAATAGCAAATGGCTAGCTAAAAGCAAAGTGGAGCAAAAGTCTAAGTAAAAGTAACAAAAGGCTAGCTAAAAGCTAAATGGAGTAAAAGTCTGAGTTAAAGTAGCAAAAGGCTAGCTAAAAGCCAAAGGGGCAAATAGCTGGCTAAAAGCTAAAAATGCAAAAACACTAGCTAAAATTAGCAAAAAGCTAGCTAAAAGCTAAATGTAGCAAAAACTAGCTTGAAGCTAAAAGTAGCTCAAGACAGGCTAATGGCTAAATGTAGCAAAAGCCTAGCAAAAAGTAGCAAAAGGCTAGGTTAAAAATAGCAAATAACTAGCTAGAAACCAAATGGAGCAAATGTCTGAGTAAAAGTAGCAAAAGGCTAGCCAAAGAGACAAACAACTGGCTAAAACCTAAAAATACAGAAACACTAGCAAAGTTAGCTAAAAGCTAAAAGTGGCAAATGGCTGTCTACAACTAATCACATTCACACAGTAAGAGTGATGTGTTTTAGTTGTATTGATTGTTTGTTATTTTTGCTTTAACATTTCTTCTTCCTACAGACTCAGGGTCCCGGCTCTCTGCGCTCCTCTCCCAGCCACACCATCAACCGGCCGATCCCCACGCCGATCCACTCGGACTCTGCCGGCACCACCCCCACTCACACACCTCAGGACTCTCTGATGGGCGTGGGAGGGGACGTTCAGGAGGCCTTCGCTCAGGGTAATGCTGCGTCGCTATGCTTCTTGGCATTGACACTTTTACAGAAACGGATGTGTAAAATCGAGCATCACGTGTTAAAATACATTCATAGCTACTTCTGGTTTGTGTTAAACTCAGGTCTTTTGGTCCTTTGCACCTGCTTTTAGTTAACTTGTATGTACAACCATGTTTATAAATTAACTTTATTGGTATTTTAAATTGTGCTAGTGATATGTCCTCAACATACAATGTTGTCAAAATGACTGCAAATACGAAAACTTTTTAGACTAAATATATTTCTACAAACCAGACATAGGCATGAATATATCTGGACCACAATGCACTGCAAAATGCCGACTTTGAGCATGGGCATTAAAAAATGTAAAAAAGTCCATCTGTATGTGATCACTGTTCAAAATGTTTCCTTTTTTTTAAAGGTCCAAGGAGAAATTTAAGAAACGATCTACTGATAGCTGCTGACTCCATCACCAACACAATGTCGTCATTAGTGAAAGAGCTCAATTCAGGTAAAAAGATTGAGGAGGGTGAAAACAAGGGTGCCTCCAGAAATCATTTAATCCGGGGGGCTGCTGAAAATCCAGGGGTGCCATTACCCCACCATTGCCTAGACCTGCGGCGACCATGGGTAGAAAAAAAGTTCTTGCTGTCTGAGTTTTAAAATATAAGGATATTATTTATTTGGTTTTCCTTCCTCAGAGGGTGGCAGCGAGACCGAGAGCCTTTTGGATTCAGACTTTGGACGCTGTGACTTGATGGCTTCGACGTCTTCAAGTTTTTTCCTCACGAGGTATTCAGCAGACGCGTACACTTGCCGAAGCTCCCTTCCACTCCCGTGTCATTGTGGACTTGTCGTTTTATGCACCAGGCCCGCCAGCGCCGCGGAGGACCAAGCTTTCGAGAACAATCTGGAGCAGCAGCTGGAGGAGGAGCTCAAGTTGGAAGAGCTGGTTCAGCACAGACAAGAAACGGACAAAACATGCATGGTGGGTCCAAAACCTGCATTTTGATTTATTGAATAACTTATTTGCAGTCTTGTTTTCTCACTTCCTGTTTATGTGGGTGTGGCTTAACACAGGTGACTCTGCAGCAGTGACTGTGACAGTCCAGTTGACTGGTAAGTTTCTGCTTTAGTTGTTGCTTTAATTAGAAAAAAAATGAGACCAAAACTAGTTTTAGAGTGCAGGATGAAGTCAGTAATCTTGAATAAAGTAAATAGTAACATCTCTATTTCTTCTCAAGTGGCAAAAGTGCAAATTAGCGATTTAAAACAATTTAAATAAAGCAAGCTTTAAGATTAGACTTGAGCAAATCCTTATTAGCAACTTCCAACTAACAAACAACTTTAGAAACTTTATAAAACACACGGCTGAATGTCTTTTTTAAGGAGCTATAACGTATTCAAAGGAGCCAACAAAGGGATCAGATTAAGTGGAGAATCAGATTTTTCTGGATTACTGGTACTAGTTAATAAGCAAACACAGCCCCTTTCAAAGTGTTCAGCAGATTTGGAGCAGTGTGACTCCCCCACAGAGCGTCTACTCGGCCCCCAAAAACATTCCTCTCAATCTGCAGGAATGTGAGCCGTGGAATGAGTAATCCAGTTCAGCGCACGAATCGGTTGTTTTCACTCTGCTGCTTGGCAGAACATTTTAATTTCATTCGGCAAGGTCCTCTTTTTATCTCCATCCTTTTTTTTTTTTTCTCTCTTTTTATTAAATCGAACCATTTCAACTCAAGTAACGGTAACCAAGCAACAAATAAAGGAGAGCATTTCTCACAAAGTAGCTCCTTCGCTATATGTTTAGGTAAAGAAGTTAATATAGGTTAAGAGTAAATATTTGTTTGTTAAATGTATTTGATGAGATGAGACGTTGGCCATTTCTGCCAGAAAGGTAACTTAGCAGTTTAGATCTCAAAAACGGGTAAGGGAGACAACACGTTTCTTATCTACAAATGCTTGATTTTCCTATTAAAATTAGGATGCAAACATAGAGTTAAATATCACTAGAGTGAGCCCCGCCTATTCCGTCCAGTGTTAGCATCTGTGACAACATAGGAGCAAAAATGGTGACGATACAGGGCAACTATTTGATTTCTAGATAGCCAAAATGGATATTTTTATAATGAATTAATATGATTGTTAATTATGTTAATTTCTTTCAACAATCATGAAAAACAGCTAGATATATACAAGAAAAACATATAATTTATAAGAAATGCAGATCTAATGCAGACCTAGCCTGGCCCTTGCCTTCCTATGCAGTTCTGCTCAATTCTAGTTTCCCTTCACTGCTCCATCTGGGATTTCTCCCATAGACAAAGATTTCTTCGGTAGAATTTTACCTGAGCCAATCAGCAAACAGAAGGAGGAGTTTTGAACGACAACGTCAATTTTCTGCACAGTGTCTGCTTGTAGTTTGCATTAGTCTGGGTTTTACCAGGCTAATGCAGACCTAAATTTTGACATTTTTTTTTTACTTCAGCTAATAAATTATATTTATTATTTATTTATTATTTATTACCTGTCATAAATAATAATAATAAAAATTTACCAGCCAACACCTGTTTACCTGTAGCATACCTATAGCATTAAACTTGTCTTTACTTATATTGGCTAACAATCTTCTCAACAGGTCAGGCTTGTCTAATATAAACTTAAAAATAATAAATATATAATATTATTTTACACTTTGTAAATATTACATAGATCAGAGGCAAAACCAACTTGTGATATTTAGTAGTTTGTGCTAAATTGTAACATGATTCAGCAGATCTACACTCTATAACAATATATGCTACAGAAGCTAGTATCGGCTAACCAATTCATAATTTATTCATTCAGAATTACCAGCGATTACATCAGCTTTATAAGCTTGTTTCAACTTTAAAGAGTTACATTATTAGCTGGTCAGATCACATCCACATTGAGGTAAATCAAATCAAATCTGCTTCGTTTTGAAATGAGACACTTTTCCTGTTTCTATTCTGTTGGTACATCCACAACTCACACAGCTGTTTGTCATTTTTATATACATTAATTAGGTTATATACACTCTAAAATCTTCTTAAATGCATTCATAGATTAAAAAAACTAAAAAACATTATCCAAGTTTGGAATTTTCTTTAATATTCCCAATACCATAATAAAAGTTCCCTACAAAAACAAAAGGTCTTAATGTAAAAATCTTCACTGGGATTTATATGTTTTCACACTCATTACACCTTTTTTTATTTTTGAACATTTCTATTGTCATCTTTATTATGTTTTACAGGTGAGCAATATGGAAGCAACAAGACGTAGGAGACACTGGAAGAAAACAACACTGAGCTGAAAAAAAAAAACCCCACAGCACCGAACATCTAGAGATGTGGAGAACTGAAGCTTCGACGAATCCAACCATAGAAAATGTTTATGTAAAGATCTATTTTTTAACCAAGCACATATTTAAGGTAAAACTGTGAGCTGGTGTAAAGAGATTAATTACTGAGCTGTCTATTATACCACAGGTGCCATAAAAACACATTATTTGGGTGAATCATTTCTTATTTTTAACCTTTTTTTTTTCATGAGTTGCCAACAGTAACGATGCTGTAAATGCAGGGCAGGGCACTGAGATCCTGTTTTTGAACACGCTGAACCAAATGTAAATGTTAAGTTAAACTGATTTATGACTCTTGGTGAATAACTTAATTTTGCATTTGAGCTGAAGTTATGAAGTTATAAAACCTGAAATGTTTGGAGTTTTTTTAATCTGGTGTTTTACTCTGATTGAGGCACAAGAACAAATTCAGTGCTATTCTATAGATATTTCTTGCTGTTGTTACTAAATTGCATTTGTATTGTTTTGTTTTTATGTTTTGTTTGTTTATATGAAAAAAGAAATGTTTATTACATCCATTTGTTTAATTTGATGATTTAGTAATGATATTGCACACTGCCTTAGCTGACTGGATGACCTCTCACTGCAATTTGTTCTACTGTCAAAGCAGCATGTAGCCGACGATAAAACACACCTGCAGCAATGCAGGGTGTCTTTTATTGAAGTTAAACTCATTCAAACTGATGCTGGGTTTAAATACAGGGCCAAACAGGTTATAAAGTTTGGAAGTGCTTTCAAAAATTGTGGTAATGAACTAAAGAAATCCAAATTACCTGGATTCAAATACTGGCAATGATGCTGAGGAAATCAGTGAACTTACAAATTAAATTTGAACTGAATTAAATAACTGCAAAATAAATTATTGTGGAAAAATAATTCCAGAAAATAATCATCTGACTGTAGAGTTGGAAATTTAGAAGACAGAAAAGCACTATTAAAATCCCCATATATTGTTTATAAATGTGTTTTGTTGTGTTTCGTAGCCCTGCAACAACTGAGCTGGTGACCTCACATGCAGAGTTGGCTCTGGCTGTCAAAATAATGCAACAAAAGTTAGGACATTTTTGTCAAAAAAACCAAAAAAAAAAAAACAGAATGCAATGATATGCAAATTTCATGAGCCCATATTTATTTACAATGAAACATAAGAAAGGTATGAAATGCTTAAAGTAAGAAATTGTTTTATTTTTAGGGCCTGAAGATATTGCGCATCCAATATTGACTTTAAACCTTTGTTCATAGAAATTTCTACAGATTTTTTTTATTTTTATAATATTTAATATGTTATGAGTTATAGATGATGGGATATTGAAAGGCTTGCCAATTTTCCATTGTGGAACATTTTTCTGAACTTGTTCCACTATTTTTAGATGCATTTTTCCTCTGTCTGGTGAACCTCTGTTTACTGTGTTCCTATTTTCCATTGAATAAAATATGGGTTTTTGAGATTTGCAGATCATTACAATCTGCTATGCATTTTTATGCAACATACCTATTTTGGATGATTTACTTGATTTAAGTTTCCTCCCTTGTGTCTTATTTCCTCCTGTCCTAAACCCAATGCCTTCACTGTAACTTGTCAGAGATTTGGAGTCCTATTCTGGGTATTAGTTAGGCTTTAGAAAGCTCCATCAGCTGACTGCTGCATGTGAACAGCTCTACCATTAGCATGGCCACTCATCACAACAGATATTAAAAGACATCAGGAGAACCAATATAAATCGTTTTAGCATTACAGGATTCAACAACAGCTTCAAATTAAAAATGAATCTGGCAAACTGAGTGTTTTAGCAGAAAATTCTGTTGAAAATCTCAACATGTAAAACAAATTTATTTACAGAACATAAATCACTGCCATCAGTTTAGTTAACGTTAATGCTGTCACACAAATCTTTGTGTGACTTGAGCACCAACACAAACTCATTTTTGATGCTTTGTGTGTAAAGATTTTTTTTGCCCTATCACTTAAGCAAAAGTGGCAAGCCAATATAAAATCATAAATGTGTGAAATATATATATAGTTTGATTTTTTTCTTCTTTTGAGCAAGTTCATAGCAGTGATTTTTGCATGGCAGTAATGCATAATAAAGTGTTGACACAATGACAATTTTTGCCTATGAACTCTTTTCTCTTTCTTTCTCTATTCCAAAATGACACACTTCAATTGGCTCAGTTCGGCTCTGCACATTTATTATCTGTCATAAACGCACTGTTGACTGCCCTCCACCTATTGTCTATAATTCATCACAGAGAGCCACCATCTGAAGTAACATAAATGCAGCCATCCGGTACTGAACCTCATAGTCATGTGCATACTAAGGAGATTTTTTTCCTCCTTTTAAAACTTATGCTGTAATAAAAACACCAATTAATACTTTTATTTTCGTCGTTATTATAGTTGGTACATTTTAAACCACTCAGTTAAGTCCAATATTTTAGATTAAACAAAAAGAATCAACAGCATATGCATACTAAATTCTTGACATATACTTTTAGGGTGTGACCAATATTTAGTTACACCACATTTTCTCATAAAAAAGATTATAAAATGTACATCAATGTGTTTTACAATGTTACTTGATTTGTTATTAAGTACATGACTGCCTCCTAGTGGTAAAATAAGAGAAGTGCAGTTGTTTCTGACGTTATATTGACTTTTATATTTTGAATTTATTGTGGAAATTATTCATACAGTTAATATTGAAATAAAATTTTTTTATTAGGATGATAAATATATTTAAAGTCAAAGCAGGTCATATTGAACTCTTAAAAAATAGATATTTAGAAGAGATGCTAATTTCAATTTCAAAATGGAAATTATGTCATGCTAATTATACCACTTCTTTTTAGTCAAACCAACAAATTGGTTCATACAGTATAATTTCAAGTGCAAACAAAATAATACATACATTTTATTTTGTATCAATATAAATAATATTTATGGATCAAAAAATACAAACTAGATCCTGCGTCTGCGGGGTTTTTTTCAACTTCAGTGTAGTTTGTATAATTTTCCCCTAAATTTTATTTATTGTATTTGTGTCTTCAAAGACTGTTTTTAGTTAATATTCTGGTAAAGACATTTTTCAAGTGAAAGTGCACTGATACAGGGTGGCAGAACAAGAGAGGAGACTTATGTTGTGAATGATCAACGCATCGATACGCGATTGGCCAATTTTACGACAAGATGTCAGCATTGGACCAATCATCTGCAAAACCGATGAGTCGTTGTCCAATCAGGCACCTTCTTGTAGTTCATCGTCCTCACGGGAGCGAGCGTTTGAGGGTGGGGTTACTCAGCCCCGGAAAACAGCCCTTTTTTTAATATCTTGTAGCCAGCGGAGCGGCGTTAAGTGGTGAGTCAGATTTGCTGTGCTGAATATGTAAAATTTGTAATGTGTTTTAAAACGTGCTGCGTGATGAACTAAAGCTTGGTTTCGCTGTTGTAGCCAGTGGGTACAGAAATATGATTAGTGTCAGAGCATATGGTCGGCTCACACTCTGTTTTGACAGTCGCGCGAGCAAAAAAATAATTAGCATACTGTAACTTGGCGGTTAGTTGAACAAAATGTACCACTATCTCTTTAACTAAAGTCTGTTTTAATCGAAAATATGCTCACTTTTGAGTTGTGTGATAGTATTTCATTTTTCTAACAGGAAACTGAGTTAGCTTCTTAAACGAGACTCTCGTTAACCGGTTGCACCGAAATCTCGTGGCAGATTTACCCGACAATAGCTGAACAATTACGTGAAAAGTCGAATCACCCTTAGGCCTACTTTTTGATTAATTATGTTTTTTTAAATTTTCCTACCAATTAACCAGACGTTCTTGTCAGATCTTTTGTGGTTTTGAACAATATTTCTGAAGGTTTTCCTTTTATTACTTTATTTTATTTTTTTATAAGGAGTCCAATCCTATCCATCTTCTATCATTCATGTTTTACTTGTTTACCTGCCCCAGTACACCTGATGCAGCAATTGAATTACCTCTTCAAGTTCTGCAAAAGTCTGTTAATCACCCATTCAGTCAAATCGGGTGTGTTAGATAAATGCAGATAAACCTTTAATACATGAAGGATAGTGGCCCTCAAAGTCCAGGATTGGAGGTCTCTCCTGTCATTGGATGTTCATTCATCACACATTAACTACTTTCTCCAGTGTTTCCTCTACATTGTTTTTGGTCTTGTTACAGAATATGGTAATGGCAGCGTTAGAACCTTTTAAATTGCATAATCTTGTTTTATTGTGGCTCCAAAGGCTGCAGCACAGAGTAGTATCTCACCAGGATGTCTGTTGGAGAGTAGTTGACTCAAAATTGCAAGAAAATATGCAACTATTTTTAGTTGCAGTCTCACTGAATTCTGATTATTTGTGATCAAGTGAACAAGTCATGTGACTGCATTTGCCTTGGCCAGATTTTTAAAATAGCATTTTTATTACATCCAAACTGAATTTAAAGCCAAGCAAAATATTTGTTTGCACACCAATGCATACATCATTACATCATGTCATGCTGCAAACACTTCAGTACATTCTGAAGATTTTCTTGTGGATGTCATTTGCCAACTAGTCGCTTACAGTTGCTGTCCAGTGAGAAACTTAACTTTTGAAGCGGCAGCAATATTAGGAGGCTGACTGGAAAAATGTACATGTCTTACATTTCGTAAGGCTCTTGTAAACAAAATGTTTCCTTTTAACTTTATAGAAGCTGAAGTGCTTCTAAACACTGCCTGCATACAGTGCATGAGGTGGCCACTTCTGTGTCACATCTCTGCCGTGTGCAGACCATGACTCTCAGCATCGACCACCTCAAATTTTACCTCAATATCTGTAAAACTGACTGAGATATAGTCATTTTTGTCTTTGCTGAGGTGGGAGATATTTTCAATCAGGTTGATTTCAAAAGGTACTCAGTTCTGTGATTACTTTTTGATTGTTTCATTCAAATCCATTCATTGAGGTATTACGCTAACAGTCTAAGGTTGGGCAAAATCTTATCATATGCAATTAAATCTCAGTAAAACTGTCAATAATTAATATTCGCCACTTTGCAATTATTACAATTAGTGCCATGTGATTGCACATTTTTGTGTATGACACATTATCACTAAAGCCAAATGTGAGCCCAATGGTGGAAGGCAGCATGGAGCAGCTACCGCTAACCCTAACCTTTCAAACTCGTTTAATCACCTGAAACACAGATATAAACCAGAGTATAAGAAAAGTCAGAAAATGCAGGCTACATGCAAATGTAATTGTCATTTATTAACTGTTATAATAACCATTAGTCACTAAATACCACAAATAATCATGATAACTTTCTATGTCAGTATTGCCCAGGCAATAACAGGAAATTACACAACTGCCTGCCCTGTATAGCAGCGAACGATAAAGATGACAAAAACATCTGTCTCCCTGGAAACTGAACAAAGGGGTGATTTTTACTTTGGAACCTACACTTTATAATATGCAGAAACATATCTGCTAATAATTTTCTAGTCTGGTGTGAAGCCACTTTATCTCACCTATAAAATGATGTAAAATGTAAGACACAACAACCCAGTAATGTTTCGACATAAGCCTTATAGGTTACGGTAAAGCATTGTCCCGTGGCTGTGCATGAACAATATGTTACTCTGTGTTATCTAAACTGACAGCATGCAACATTAACAGAAAAGCATCAGTGTGGCTCTCAGCTCTGTCTGCTTGTAATGCTTCTGGGCAGTCGCTCACTTGAGTGGGAGGAAGTAATGATGAGAAGACAGGGATGCACCGATACCTGTTTATCTCAAACTGAATGAGTACTTCAGTTTGGGTACTCGCCAATACAAGTACTTACTGAGTTAGAAGTTAAACATTACACAGTGATTATAAAAACACATTTTTTTAATTAGAACCTGGTACTAAATCAGATGCATATTTGATGTTTGTCAAGGCAAACCTCAGTCTAAACCAGTGGTTGTCAATCCTGCATGTTTTCATTGTTTCAAGTTCTGCAGAAGCCTGTCAACTCATTCATTTAAATCAGTAATCAGTAATATTGTTTTAAAGAACGTTTCATACCTTCAGATGCTTGCCCATATTTAAAAAAATGAAATAAGCACCCAACTGACCTTCTAATGAATTGACCTGATCCTGCCAGGCTTTAGTAATTGCATCTCAGCCAATGCTTGAACAACCAGCTCACATAATATATTTTTAATGCAGTAACTAACATCCCTTTTTCATTGGCTTTCCTAAGATATACTGAGAGGTGACAGTCTTGAGCTGTCACTGCAATGCAAAAGGTTTTGTTTAGTGGACAGAAAGGAGAATCACTGTATTGTTGAAGTAATTGTCTAAAGCACAAGCTAATACAACTACAGTACTTTTGCATCTTTATTTCCTCATGGCCTGTTATGTTTTTTGTTAAGAGGACACGCATTCTGCACCTTTCAGATCAGCAGGTGTTCAGTTCAGTCCAGTGACAGTCTGGCAGTGACACAGTCTGCCCACACGCCTTTATTTGCAATTGAAGTTTGTAGTTTCCTTGCTGTCTCTGAAATTTGTCTTTGCTCTACTTTTTTTGTTCTGCATTATGCAAAGCAGACCTTGGTTTGTTGTATCTGTCATCTGCCAGCGTGAAAGGGTGTTTTAGCACTAGTATTAGAAAAGAGTAATGTTTCTGGTTTTTCATGGAGCCATTTCTGTTGATTTCCAGTTTGATTATTTGATGAGATTAGTAAGTTTTTTGTGTTGCCTTCAATTAGAAAACAAAACACAGTACTGACAAGTCCATTTTTGTTAGATTTTTATTTATAGTAAGCACTATTGTTGTATTACTTGTTTAAACTTCATTTTATGTTGTATTTTAAAGGTTTAGTGTCATTTTTAAAATTGTAGAACTGACTTTGACCTGATGGGGGTGCTAGAGCTTCAGACATGCACACAGTGGAATGCTGCTGCCTCAGCATTGAAGTATTACTTACTGAAAATGTACTGATGGACAGATTTTATTTAGTAGTTTTGAATTAAAATGTGACATTTATGAGCGCAAGTATAAATTTGGGAGTCAAATTTTATTTGATAATGTTTTAAAAAGTAAACTTCAATTTGAATCTAATAAGACTTGAATTTATTAGCAGAAAATATAGATGATTGGCATATAACTGGACCTTCTAATCTCAAACTATTTTAGTTAAACTGTGTGTTGGAAACCTTCAAAGTTTGATCTTTTTCCATTTAATTCCTGCAGAAAAACATCATAGTTGTGTTTTTAGAACTGTAGTTCCAAGCTGTTCTAATGATGCAATGTTTACATTAGTTTTCTCATCTTCTCTGAAAAATGCTTTGCTATTCTCCTCAGACAAATATTTAGTCCATCGGCTAGAGTGGGTCACTGTACACACACACGCTACTGATATCTTTTGGCATTTTCATTTACTATAGGGTCCACTCTTTCAGAAAAAGCATGTTAACAAAAAAATTGGGTCCCACTACCCCCAAGGACCCTTTTTTGACCACACCCCTGTCATTGTGCATGTTAAAATTAGGGTCTCAGAAAACCAAAATTTATAAACAAAGTATCGTCAAATTAGTATTGATTAGCTCTTCAACTTACATGACATTTCTTCAAACACATATGCATGTGATGATGATGATATCAAGGGGTCAAAAGGTCACAACCCCTACAGAAGATAAAAATGTTCATCTTTTTAGTCTATGGGCCAGGGTGGGTCATAGTGCACACCCCACTACTGAATTTTTGTTCTAGTTTTATCTACCATAGGGTTCACTCATTCAGAAAAAGCTTGTCAAGAGAAAAAAATTGGGTCTTATGGCCCCCAGGGATCCCCTTTTTGACCACCTCCCTTTTCCATTGTAACCATCAAATTTAAGGGTACAAGAAACTTAACTGGCCATAAATTTGTTATAAAACAACTTAATTTTAGAAGCAAGGTGTCAGCATATTCATATTGATTAGCTCTTTGATTTAAATGACATTTTATTAAACAATTATGCACATAATGATGTTATCAGGGGTCAAACGGTCACAAGTTTCCCATTTTATCTGAGTTTACCATACAGACCCAAACTATTCAACTTCCTTTCAGGCTGCAAACTTGATTGGCCATAAGGAGAAACGTTGTTCAAAAATAAAAAGAAATAACAAATCTTGAGCAAATCCTGCTTAATTGCTGATAACTGTGTTGTAACTGAAAACAGCAGTTTATTGCACAGTGATGTGTTCATTTTTTTTAAAGGTAATTAACTAATAATTTGGTCTGGTTGTAGGTGTGAGTCATTCACAATGCATACAACAGTTGCACAAGATTTTTGCTTAAAAATGTAATATTAGCTATTAGAGTTAACCCTGTTTTTTATAAGCAAAATATCACATCAATCACTGATTTTATTTTAATGACACGTTCAGTAAGTAGTGGTCTATTTGACAAATGCATTAACTTTTGTAGTCAATACAATTTAAGATGGCTGTAGCAGCTCATCGACATTAGCATACACAAAAAAATATCTGTGACTCAAGAAATCTTACAGATAATTGAGCATGGGGTAAACAGCGAAACATCGTGTACAAGGTTTGACTATAGTTGTAATTTCTCATTTTTTAAATAATCTTAGTTTAAAACTGACATGAAAGGCAGCTGGCAATATATATTCCTTCGAATAATGCTATAGGCATTCGATGTAATTAGTATTTTTTGCTGAATTAGTGCTTTATGGTTATGGTGAGTGTTATGGATTATCTAATTTCCCTTTGGGTATAATAAAGTATTTTAAATTGAATTGGATTGAATATAAGCGGGGGGCTCGTAAGTGGTGCCCATTGCTCTCCCCAAAAAGACACTGAGCTTCAATCCTTCGCGTTCCTCGAATTGGTGCCTAAACAGTTGATTAGAAGTGGTTTTGACCTATATTTAAATGAGACCAGCAACGAAGCAGCCCTCATGAACAGGCAACCAGCCCCATTGGTCACGTGGGCCAGGTTGCGACGACGTCATCGGGGCAGAGATTTGTGAGGAATAAGCGGACAGCAGCGAGCAAGGAGACTCGGAGCTGCGGCATTTTCTTTTAGTGTTCGCATCGTTCCTGCTCATTTTTTTTCGCGCACGCCCCCGCCCCCTCTTCCCCCGGCCAGAAGGAGAACAGAGTAGTATCTGTTCGACATTTCAAAGACGCAAATGCCCGGTCCCACCCAAGCCCTTTCCCCAAATGGAGAGAATAACAACGACATCGTCCAGGACAACGGAACCAACATCATCCCTTACAGGAAAAATACGGTGCGGGGAGAGCGCGCCTACAGGTAAACCAGTGTAGCACTGCAGTAGTTATTAGACAAATAAAAAAATAGACAACATTGCAAACAGAAAACCCACGTTCTGACTGCCTCTTGTTCGGCATTTCTTAATTTGCAGTCATTCTCTATTTCTCCCCTTGCAGCGTTAACCCGTTAGCTTAAAAAGAGATCCTCAAACTGTGGCGTACATCGGTGTCAAGTCACATTAAAAGGGTATATCTCTGCTGCATAACTCCTCTAGAATCATTGCGGGAGGCAGTGCAGTGTTAAGTGCTTGTTCTGGAGGTGACACAGGTATATTTATGGAGTTCAGGTCAACGAGAAGCAGCTTGTCAAATGACAGAATACAGTCCTTGGTTGCCATTCCTATCGTTACATGACAGTCTCTGCTGCGACTAAACACTTCATACTGTCACGATTGCAGGGTGTATGGTGATTTTATGTTTTACATGAAACACACTGAGGACCGCTACAGTAGCGTAGCTCTTCCCCCCCCCGGTAGGATTCAGGCATCAGCCCAGCCCTGCCAGGCTAACAAAGCATGCTAACAGCGGCGCATACATCCGCTTTGTTGACATGAGTGGGCTGGCCCAGTTTCCTTCCTTCTCCCAGAATCTGAGTCTTCTGCAGCACAGGGAAACCCCAGCTTCATTTTGATGAGTAGCAGGAGTTTCCTAATAATGTATATAAAAATAAACTTGTGAAACCATCATCAGTGCAGCTGCTGTCCTCCTTGATGCCTGAAATGGTTTCCTGGAGGAGGGATTTTTAAAAGTCTGCACGGTTTATATGTGTGCCCGATCACTTAAGTTTAAACATGTACTGTTTATGTAAACATGGCTTTAAGTGGGTGATCTTTTCTCTGAAAACTTTTTTTTAAAGATATTTATTGTAATAGATATGAACTGCTGGTTTTACTGGCATAGTTTGTGCAACTATCCCCATGTTTAAAGGAATAAATACTGTACAATTAAAGCACATATTCTTGTTTGGTAGCTTTATTTTTATGAAGCAGTTATATCATGTCATTGAGTTATTTTCAAACATCATTAAAATGCTATGGGGGATTTTGTCATATAATGTGTTTACTCATGGAAAAAAAGTTATAGGTTGTCTGTCCAACAAGAAAACCTTTTGACATAAACAGAATAACACTTATTTACGATGACAGTGAAGTATTTTGATTCATATATTTTATGTTGATTTTTCGCACCTGAAGACAATAACGTTTTGCATGTGTTTGTTTTTAACATTAGCAAAAATATTTCATTGATCAATGGAAACATTTTAATGAAACTTTCAGGAAATAATCATTGGATGTACATATACAACAGATTAACATTTGGAATCAACCCCATTCAAGATCACCAAAAGGTTAAACAAGTTGCAAAGACAAAAATGCTATAACTTGATCAGGTTTTACAGGTATAGATCTAAAGTTTGTTAAGGTAGTAGCTGAGAGTCATCGTCAACACTTCAAGTGCTAACAGATCACCCAAGATCACATATTTTGAGTTTGCGGATTTTCACAAGGTTTGACCAAAACAGCTACAACTTTGTACCTTCTCATCTTTAAGATGATCTTAAATTACAATAGACTTTAAAAGCGATAGGCATTCTTTAAGGACTGTTAGATGTTTGACTATACCCTTTTTCTTTTAATTTATTGTCAGTCATTTACATATCTTTTATAAACAGTGAATAAGCATGTTGTATGCTTTCTAAGTGAAGTAGTGGAATAAGAAGCACTGATTTGCTGCCATGTGGACGGTTTGTGTAAATAGCCTAAGCTGTAGATTAGGGATCAAAGTTGAGTTGCCTCGTGTATTGTTGGTTCATTGTATCCGTTTGGTATGCAGGCTTATAGGTGGCCTCAGAAGCCACTGTTTTGCAACCAGTTAGGCTATCAGATGTTTTTTAAAATGACTCGTCTTTCATTTTCTCCAGCTTCACAAAGACATTTCTCTTTATTGCTTAGGTTATCAATTTGTAATTATGCTGACTCAACTTGTTAATATGAAAATTAGAAAGTATTTACAAATCCAACTGAGCGCCAGTAATTATGTAAATTCTTCACTTTGAATAATGGCTTACTCTTCAATTCCAGACATGGATTTTTTTTTTCTAATTGATTTTTGCATGTGTCACAATCGCTTTGTTTCTGTAATCTGTTGGCACACTTGATTAAGCTGAGGCATTTTTAAAGTGTATTGACTGGTTACCAGTGGCATACATGAGCTGGTCTATACTAGTTAAGGGTTCCCAGTTATTGGTTACTTGTTCTGGAATCATAATTAATTGTGATATTAGATTTGTTTTTATATAATTGGCTTCAGACAGGAGAAAGTGGAAAATTTGTTATAGAGGAATTTTTTTTAAAAATATTGAATGTTCTCTGTTGCAGTTGGGGGATGGCGGTCAACGTTTATTCTACCTCAATAACCCAGGAGACTATGAGCAGGCATGACATTACTGCCTGGGTTAACGACATTCTCTGCCTAAATTATACAAAAGTGGAGCAGCTCTCTTCAGGTGAGAACCTATTAAAATGTAATTTCTCTTTTTCAAATGTACTTCAGCTGCTGCTTACATCACTTAGCTACTGATATGAGAAACGTGTTTTAGAAATAACATCTTTACTTGGAGAAATGCAAATAATTTTCAGTGTAAGAAAAGTTAAAGCATCCTGTGGAAACTTGCTCACCTCTCTCTAGCAAGGTGTTGTCTATAAATAAACTAGTAGTTTGCTGCGTTCAGCTGTGGCCAAGTAATCCAATTTCAGACACTTGCTGCTTCCTTAAACACACACACACACAGCTCCCATTTTCTTAAGGTGCAAAGCTAATTGTTTCATTATGAGCTCCCTAGATAGGCTTACGTAAGTTCTTTCTTAGATAGTGTTCTCTTAAACATCACCTTATATTGGCTACATAGAAAATGGCCTTGAAAGTTATTTCTTTTAAAGGAAACTATAAGGGATGTCCCGATCCAGATTTTTTGTCTCCCGATACAATCCGATTTTTTTAACGATTAGTCTTTCTGATACCGATCCGATAAGTGCAAAAAAAGTGCACAGTTTTTATTTTGCTTTATAACCTGTCCAACAATATTGGTTTGCATTTGTAACAAACTTACTCTGAGTATGAGACATAAAAATAAATAATTGACAGATTAAGAAAAACAATCATGTAGCTATCTGAGCTCAACATTCATTATAACAATAAAAAACATTTTTTCACTTTTACATTGAAAGTGCTGGTAGTGAACTAACTGTAGCAGGAATAGAAAAAATAAAACATTCCTATAAAGCCCTACATTCTATTACAGCTTATTTGAACTTGAATCTGCAACTCGTACGCTTTAAGTGGGTTCCTTAAACAATCAAATAGGAATATGTATTAGTGGTAACTCAACTTAAAATAATCCTTTAAAAATAAATAACCAAGTAGCTTTTTTCACACTAAAGTGCTGCTACTGAACTTCTCACAACAATAACAAAAAAAAAGTCTGCAAAGAGTGCAAAATACAGAGAGCAACACATTACAATTTAGAAAAACTGTAAAACTCTGTCTTAAATTCTGAAAAACTGGATCGGCCCGATCAAGACTAAAATCCGATCCGATTTTCAAAAAATGGCCGTATCTGCCACCGATACTGATACAGAGTATCTGATCGGGACATCCCTAGAAACTATACTGACCTGTTGCACCAATGTCATGAAAACGGTAGTATTATAATGAATCAATTTCACCATGGTACCCAGGAGTAAAACTTCTCCTGCAAAGATGACATAAACTGCTAAAAATATGTGAACAATCCTGGCTACCAAATATTAGCAGTTTTTCAAAATATCAAGCTGCACAGGCTCGGTAAACTGGATCAGAGAGACGTAGTGCATGTGATTTGACAAGTGTCTGGTAAAGAAAAGTAAACATAAGTATAAATGTTATACTATATGTCAACACTAAACGGTCATGTAATGATTGGTGTATTGCACAAATTTAATTTCTTCGAATAGAATAAATATGACCATGTCTGATGCAAAATGTGCAGAACAAACTTAACCTGGCCAGCCACAGACACCTACTGTATGTTTCTCTGATAAAATTTGAGTGACTTCTCCTTGATTCAGGATGAACTGACTGGTCTGACTGACTGTGGCAGCCATATACACAACAATAATAAACCTTTTTTTGGATATTTCAACAAAATACCACTGATGCAGTGCAAGCTTCTGCTTAAACCTGTATTGCCATCAGTATGGCCAACTTCCAGTTTGACAGAATGAAAACATTCTATAGGTGATATTAACCTGTTTTGGGGAAATTTGCCACACTAAGGCTGCAATGGTTAGGATCAGAATACAACTGGACTGAATTGCATACAATACACACATTTGCTCTTTATTCTCTTTAAACGTTATTATTTCTGTAGGAGCTGCTTATTGCCAGTTCATGGATCTGCTCTTCCCTGGCTGCATCAGTCTTAAAAAGGTCAAGTTTCAAGCTAAATTGGAGCATGAATATATCCACAATTTTAAACTGCTGCAGGCATCCTTCAAAAGAATGAATGTGGACAAGGTGGGTTTCTAAAATGTTACTTGAATCTGAACAGATATTTGCTTGTTGTGACTTGTGGTTTACTCATATCTTTTTCCCCCTTTTTGTTCAGATCATTCCTGTGGAGAAATTGGTTAAGGGCAGATTTCAGGACAATCTCGATTTCATCCAGTGGTTTAAGAAATTCTTTGATGCAAATTATGATGGGAAAGAGTACGACCCGGTTGCAGCTAGGCAAGGTCAGGATGCCATTCCCCCACCTGATCCAGGTGAGCAAATTTTCAACCTGCCAAAGAAGTCCCACCATGCTGCCAGCTCCCCTACTGCAGGTAAGCTTTAACTGCAACATAATAAAACATTAGCACATGGTCCTGTGATTGAAAAAGATTAATCTCAATTTTGTCATTCTTTTATGTGCTGCAGGAGCATCAAGATCAAGCGTTACTACCCCGAAGTCTTCAACACCAACATCTAGACCTTCATCAGCCAAAAGGATACCTGTGGTTGCAACAACTCCCGCCAAGGGAGAGAAAGAACTGGAAGCACAAGTCACACATCTTACTGAGCAAGTATGAACAACGAGCCAAACAAAACAGGTCTCCTACAATCCCTGCTGGCTCAGGGACATATGGGTGAAACTGGTTAGTTTAAAAGTTTTGGGTTGGATAGGAAAGTTTAAAGAGGCAATATTATGTGTTTCTCAGGCATATTTTTTTAAATTATATACTATAATAAAGTAACTATGTCACCTTCAGTTGTTATTAAAATGCTGTTTATATGTTTAAATAGGAAAAAAAACTTGACTTCTCATCGTATCCGTTTCTAAACGCCTTGAAATTTGTCTCTGTCTCTTTAAGAACCTCCTTCCGCTTCTGTCCCGCCCATTTATGCATGTCATCACAACAGCTTCATGCCATTTTCTCTCTGCTGTTTACAACCTGGAGCGTCGTAGCAGACTATGTTGTAATGATAATAAAAAAAGAAGCAACATTATACAATATTGGTTTTGGAAAATTGCATCTCGGGATACATATTAACCTTACCGTCGGACCGGAAAATATGTTTTCTAAAAAACCGGGGTGATTACAGGGACGACGTTTCAGCTGGTAAGATTATTTCAGTCCTCAGAGGCTCAGGGCTGTGATGCGGAAGCTCGGTGTAGTTTGCTTGGTATGAAAATCCATTTCCTCAAAGGTATTTTGAATTCAAAAAGTACTGAATTGAGAAGTGGTTAGTATTAGGAGCTCAGCAGACACTGTTTTCACTAGGTGTTTGCTAGTCGTTGCTGCTGATAGCCTGCAGGAGTCACGGGGCGGGCCGAGGGGTGAGGAGGTGTGCTCTGCGATGAGGAAGCTGGGTTCAGAGACACAGCCCAGAGGAGGAGCTGATCCCAAATAGCGGTTCTAGGCCTAAATGGCTGTTTGTGCTCCCCTGTCTGGCTGCCTCAGCACAGCACAGGATTTCTCAAACATGCATGAATGAGTCAAAGCAAGACTCTGGGCATATTTTTGATGAGAGGATAACATTATAACATGATATAAAACTCAAAAAAGTTGATTTTACATGATATTGCCCCTTTACAGAATCTGATTTTTACTCTCAAATAACCTGAAATGTCAGGTCAGATCCACCAACACTGCAGCATAGAAAGTAGACTCTCCGCCCAGCTTGGACTTAAAATAAATTAGGAGGGACCTTCTCTGCAGTTTAACATGTAATAAACCTAAATTGTTTATAGATTATTTTCTTTTTAAGGCCTAGCCCACAGCTGATAAAATGTAGCTGAGATTCAACAAGTTTGAGCAATGTCACGTTTTTATGCATGATGCATTCAAGAACAAAGATGGTTCCAGCTTGAGTCAGCTTTTACAATGAGACAAAAAACCTGTTGGCCAACACTCAAACTTTAATCCTGATTTCATCCTTTGTGAAGGAGCAATAGACAAATAAGGGGGCTGTTTCGCAACATGTTGTATTGATTTAAAGATTTCCTGTGCTGTTTATTTAATCTATATATTTGGATATTTAGCAACTAGTTTTTCGAGTTTTTCTTTTTGTTTTCTGTTTCTTAAAGTTTTTGCCCAGACTTTTTTCTGCAATCAGAGTTGAAGCATTTGTATGTTTTGATGCTTAAGAATTTACCTTTTTTTTTTCTTTCTTTTTTTTCCCCCAGGTGAACACACTAAAGTTGGCACTGGAAGGAGTTGAGAAGGAGCGGGATTACTACTTCAGCAAGCTGCGAGAAGTGGAGCTGCTGTGCCAGGAGCAGGGGGAAGAAAACGCTCTGTTTGTCAACCAGCTAATGGAGGTGCTTTATGCCGAACAGGTCAGCTTGTGATTTGAAATTGAAGTTATTCTTGTGTTGAAGGAAATAATAATTCAGTAGTCGTATGCTTGTCTTGAACTATACTCAGCGTCTGTGTCTCTTTTTAGGATCGAGCGGAGCTGGCTGAGGGTGATGGACAGGAAGCGAACGAAGAAGCCCTCGAGGGGGCTTCACATGATCAGCAGGAGGAACAGGATGAATACTGACTGCCATCACCCCTCACTACAGTTTTACCCCTTTTTAAGATGTGAGAACCATCATGGATTTTATTTTTTTTCCTCATGGTTTTTGTTCTCTCTGAGACTGAGCACATGAAGCAACTCCTGGATAGAAGTACCACCACAAGTTTTTTATTTTATTTTGTATCTCCTTGCTCACCGTTTGATGTTTTGTGACTTTTGGTGAACTGCTGTGGCAGGTTGGTGTTCATGACCTCTACTAGCAGACAAGCTCAGACCATCACAGAAGTTCACAAGGACTGTGTGTGTGTGTGAAAAATCAGTTCATATTCTACAGTAGATGTGATAAAATGCTGAAGTTTAGACGGGTAACTGTTACCTGTCAATGCAAGTGTTAAACTATAAGCTTTTGTCCTTATTTGGTTATATTTCATATCAATAATTACAGGAATGCAATAAGCAAGGCCCTGGAAGGGCTACTAGTAGCTCTTATTTAACCTTCTCCCATTCGTTGAACTGATATTGACTCTGTATTGGACAATCTGTCCATAGATCTTCACCATATTTATTATTATAATTATTTTTAAGCCTTAGAAATAGTGCAAAAATCTGCATTGCATCCTACATGAAGGAGGACAATACAGTCATTAAATAGTGAATAAAAATGTAGTAAAATGCCAGCTTGGAACAGTTTGACAGCTGTCCTCACAAATCCAAGATTTCAGATAATCAGTTTTTGACGCTGTACAACTAGGCTTGACTAGTTTAATAATGAACAAGCGATTTCAACTTAAGCTGGAACTGTTCAGAATTCTGACATTTTTCTGAAATTTTCCTTTTTTTTAAAACCACATGTCTTAGAGTGACAAATCAGTTCACTGAGCAGTTTGTCTCACTATATTCCAGTAAGTACATCGTATACCCATTCTTAATATTACATTTACTAATACTGAGATGGACAGTGCACCACAATGCTTTAGTTATATATTATTGTGTAAATGGAAAAAGGAATGTAAACATGTAATGTCAATAATTAATGAATGGTAAATGTTTTTTTTCCCCGTGTCCCACTCATTATGCATTCCGCAGAAAATGTGTTGCATGTTGGCATTTTATTTGTGAATAACTTGACCTGCTTTTTACATATTTAATAAAAAACAGACATGTTAATTGAGCTTTTGTATGTTTTAGTGTGAAGTTGACTAATTTCAAACTGATGGCAAATCGCTCATAAATGGAAGAACTGTTGGATTATCTGCTGTTTTTATTGTTTAATATTGTACATTTTTGATAGTTATTTTTTAAATTTCTTTTTACTTGCATTTACATGCAGATAGCTCTATAAAGGTGGCTGGTGTTTTTTTTCTGTGCTTTGAGGGGGGAAAAGCATCAAAACCAAACTGTAAAACTATAGATTTAATCTAAGAAAACATTCAGTGTGATCAGAAATTTACAATTATTTAGTCTTTTCTACCAGCAACTGTGAAGACCTCAACACCAAGAAGCCAGTAATGAAGTCCAGAAGAGAATGAATGTGTTGAACCTAAAATATCTCACACGCCATATTTAGTGTCATCGTCAAAATATTGGCGACAAAAAAAAATGTATTTTTTTTTTACCGAACTGCCTTGTTCCTCTATTCTGTTAAGCTGTGAAAAAGACATAAAGAAGACAAAAATATCTGAATTCAACAAAAGCACGCGTGCTGGTTGTGCAACAGTTTCACGCCCGCCCGCCCGCCTACGAGCCTCGACGGTAGATAATTCGAACGCACCCCACTGCTATTGAGCAAAGTTCTTTTCTCTGGTTAGCTTAATCTGCAACGCAAACCCACCACGAAGCAGCAAACATCGGCAATTTCACAAAAATGGGTTAAACAATTGGATTTTTACCAATTTTCATTGCGTGACCAGGAAAATACAAGGAAACCGTAAGCTGGAGTTCAATACTTTTTGTCTCCATGTCTTCACGAAAGGTAAGACGGTTGCTAGTTTGCTAAGATACGCTATTGCTAGTTTGCTTTAGCAACCCTCATCATCCGGTGTTTTGCCCTAGAATTTCCCCCAGTTCGCTGAGTACTGCAGATTACCGGTCAATTACGAAATATTGTTTTAACTTTTCTTGAAACAGAAAAAAAGCAGCTAGTGTTGTATTTGGGTCTGAAGGTGAAATAGAATAGTATCGAATCAAACTTGTGATGATAACTTCCTAACTCACGTTTTCTTGGTCATCCTCAGCGTAAAAGGTACTCAGACGAGGACATAAAGCATGTTTTCTTTCCGAATGACGACAACAAAAGTCTCCAGCAGAATGTGGGAAAGGAAACGTCACTACTTTCATCCAGCAAAAGTTGGACGAAGTGCGGAGACAGCTTTTTGGGCACTCCAGTCTTAAAGGTTGAACCTGTCCTGATGCTGCAATGATGAATGTCATTGTCACACCATTCACCTGTTTGCAGTGTTACCCTGTATGGACAGAAACTGACATATCTAAAATTAAAGACTGAAATATATAAATGTCCCAAATAATATAATATAATAAATATACTTAAAATGCACCAATTATTTTTAAAAAGGAGAACTTCATGTTTTATAATTCAATCAACCTTCATATTTATTTTTCCCAGCGTAGTTCCAACAAAAAAAAATATTTTAGCACATAATTTAAATTTTACTGTTTTAAAAATATTTATTTTTAATTTTTACTGGTATTTGTGTCTCCTAATTGTTTCAATCATTTTTTTTCACGTGCAGATCAAAAACACACCTTATTGGAGAGGAACTCTATTTGCAGCTTCCCTTAACAACTCTGAGACAGACTGTCTTGCTCCTTCCATAACTACACTTTGGTTGCTAAACTGAGGCAGCTCAGGCACAATTGATCCATTTATATATTTCTGCTTTTATAATTAAACATGTCAGTTTTGGTCCTCCATAACTGTGATGATCAGACCGTTTGAAAGGTTTAAATGTTTTCGACTTTTTCTGCAGAACCTCCAGCCATCAAGAAAAAAGCTGTCCTCTGTAAGAAGGTTTGCTCAGTCCCCTGCTTTAGGTAATTCAGGGCATAACACAAACATTTTTGTTATCAGTTATTACTGTTGCCATTATTCCTTAAAGTACTCTCTGGGCTGGCAAATTGTATACTCTAAGCACTTTTATCTTCTGTGACATAAGGTTATTTTAATGTGAATCTTGATGTAATTTTCTTCAGTTTTTTTTTTCTCAGTGCAGAGCAGTTCACGTCACAGTAATCAGTACCCTGAGCATATTGCGTGGAGTTCCAGTGACACTGAACAGTCTGATGATGAGAATCAGGACAAGAAAAATTCTAAAGCTGTTTCACAGCAACGGCGGCCGCCTCAGCGATTGGGGAAAGCCACAGCCCCTATTCAATCTTACATCAGAGCTCTGAGCATGCTCACTACTGATAAAGGTGAAAAAAGAAAGTCTGTTCTGACTCACTTGAGTCAAGGCAATCTATCATGCTATCTTTCATGTTGAGTTGTTTTTAAACCCACACTTATGTTATTTTACTTTTTAGTTAGACCTTATAGAAATTAATCCAAGCTAATTAAACAGTCATACGATTTTCACCTCAGTTCAACATGTAACCAGTTATGGTTTTGTTTGTTAAATTCAAGTGAATTTTCATCTTCCTTGCTTTCTGTCTGTTGTTAGATGACCTGCCTGTTATAGACACAGACAGTGATCTGGATGAATCCGAGGAAGATGCTGAAAAGGACAGTGAGCAACAAATCTCAGACTGTGAATCCAACTCTGCTGATGAAAGACCAAAACACTTACTTGTTGAATCTGCAAATGTGAGTGAATAATGTTTGAACAAAAAGTTTTCATTAAAACCAACTACAGTGTAAACTATGTACTGTATATTAAACATGTTTAATGGTTGAAATAATTGACAGCCCAGTTTTGCTGCTGTGGATGTAGGGCTGAGTAATTATTGGATATATTGTACTAAAAGTGCCTGTGATTTTAAGCTTTTGTGCTAAATACAAATGCATTATTGGAAAGAGAACATTACGTTTTGTAAAAATATACATTTAAATTTGCAACGCTGTGATAAACAGTGTTGAGCTATACACAGATGGTTATTTTGGGCTTTTGTGACGACGAAGTGAGACACCTGCCTGTAAACAGAACATTGCTATGCTACAATGGCTAACAACACAGACTGTTCTTGTCATCTTATCACAGGGAATCAGTGCAGATGCACATTTGTTGTTGCAGTATTGCTGCATCCGCAAGCAATACACTGTTTTACCATATTAACAATAATTTTACAACTTGGCCGCTCACTTGTTGTCAGATTTTTCCGCTCATATTAAAAAGAGCAGGGGGTACCACTTTGATGTCAAATTCAAAACAAAATATTCTACTTATTTGACAAAATGGGTAAATCGTATATTATGCCCAATTTTTGTACTTTTAGAAAATGCATGTTGTAGAAAAACCCTGCAATCATGGTTGCAATTTCTAAAAGGGACACTAGATGGAGCTGTAACCTTTCTTTAATTCGGTTCCTGTAATTCATTCATTCATTCATGGCATCCACAACAAGTAGACTGATATAAATTCACTGAGACAACTGGAAGGGTTTTTTTTCCTGACAGTTATAAGTTTGCATCTATATCTGTTGAGCTTTGTTTGCAGTTATAGGGATAGTATTTCAGTGTAAATAAGTGTTTATTATAATTTGTTCATTTGCCCAGTGATCTCTCTGTGAATTTGATTTCTCTCGTTGTGATTGTATGTGGCACCACTAGGTGGAGATCCTCTCTGCGATGCTTCGTTGTTCTGACAGACAGTCGCTGCATGGAGCACTTTCTAGAATCAGGTTATGATCCGTCAGAATTCACAGGCTGAGGGAGCAATAAAACTCTGGCTTAAGGGCAAGGCGTCTGCTGATGCCTGGTCTATGCGAACTAGATGTTATTGTTTTGCTCAACTTTCAAGAGTTGAAAGCTTTTCCATTTTAGAGATTTTTCGTAACACTCTTGAAACTCAGAAATGCAAAGAATTAGTTTCCTGTGCTAATTATATTTAGATCAGTTAAAACATTAGGATCTGTTCTTCTTTGAAACATATTTGACTCATAATGAGCAACATTTTTTTTAACCACTTCCCCTCAGATATGGGGTTATGTTTCTGTTTTGTTTGTCTCTTAAAAATGTTTAATTTTTTAAATTTTTCATAAAACAGTGCTTATTGATGTTTTCACTGTTTTATTTCAATAGATAGCTTCATAAATAGTAGGTAATGACAAATTACCCATTATATTGATAATTGATCACAATTCTCTTGTTCTTTTATTAATGTTAGTGTCACTGATGGTGTGGCTTCATGTAGGCACCAAAGATTTGAAACGTTTTTTCCTTCTCAGAAGTCATGCAGCAGCAATGTTTGTTCAAGGCAGGGTTGGATTGGAGAGAATGTGCAAGGAGCGGTGAAGTTGTTGTGAACAGATTTGAGCAAACATATATTTTGAGTCTAGTTTTTTATGGAATTTGTGTGTATAATTGATCAGCCAGATTTTGGCAGATTACCGAAGTTAGCTACTGTATTTACTTTTTAATGGCCAGTGATTTTCTACTTTAGGCCATTTGTAAAACAATTAACGAGTACAAGTAACCAATAGCTGTGTAAAATAATAATTCAGTTTAAAGGCTGCATGTTAAGAGGAAGCCTGCTGACAGATTGCAATCACTCCCACAAACCTTAGCTACTTCCTTTTGTGACAATTTTAATTTGCTGTTATCAGCTCTCCGAGGTCAAAGAAGACTCAGAATCACCAAACAGGAGGTTTGTGGTCAGAAGACAAAGTTTTTAAAGTCATAGTTTCTCCAATATAGAAAAATACAAGTTTATGCTTTTTTGTGGTTTATTAGTGCAAGACCAAAATAAAATGTATTTTTGTTGCATTTTGGTTGATTTATTCCATACAGCTCTTTATTATTATCGACAAAGGGGCCATGAACAGTGATGTTTTTACTCCTGTGTGTGTTTGTCCTGATCTATAAATAACACGATCTACTGGGGAGATTTTGATAAAACCTTCAGAAAATAATTTTTGGATATATTCAAGCCAATTCAAGTTGGCTGCCACAACCAACTAGTCTTAGAAAACGCAAAAAGTTTTACAGATAATAAGATAAAAATTGGTGTGGTAGTAGCTGAGACTCACTCAAAGTGTTTCTAACTGCATCAGCTCTTTGCCTATAATTTTGACATTACCTGTTGGAGTCAACCTTGGTTGTCTGCTTGCAAAATATCCCCTGAATTTAATTCAATTTTTAGAAAGTAGTCATTATTTGTGCATCTACAACTAAATATCCTTTGAATTCAGTTTATTTAGATAAGCCAAGTGAAACAATCCAAGACAAAAAAGGCTCTAAATCAGTGAGTTGCTACAGTTTGATGAAATCACATAACATTGTTTTCAAGGTTTGACCAAATTAATTACAACTCCATCTTTTCTCAGCATAGACTGATCCTTATTTAAAACTCTGTCATGAAAGGAGGCAAGTGATATGCATTCCTTTGAGGAATGTTTGGCTTTTATCATTTTTTGTGTTAGTTAATCTTACTTTGGTAAATGTTGATCTTATTAACAGCTGCAGAATGCAACAGCCTTTGCATGTTTTTATATGTCCGGCTCAGTAAGTGTGCTTATACCATGGAGCTTATAAATCAAGCTGGATCAAGACAAAGTTTATTACTAGTGATAAATGTGTAGCTGACTCAGTCGGTGTTCGCCTGTCAGATATCTGTGATTTTATCCTGGCTGCATAAAGTGGACAAGCAGGGAAGCCATAAAGGCAACTTTGCATGTAAAATATTTCTCTCTTCCTTCTTCCTCTTTTTTTTTTTTAGAGGAAGTTTACTTCCTAGATGAAGCGCATTGCCTGATCCGGCTCACCAAACATCTGCTCCTAAAGGGGTTAAAATCCTCCAACTGCATCAAAGAAAAAGCGGAACTAGAAAGATAGTTTTACTACTGTTTGTTCGGGAAAAGTTGTGAGTGGATGAGACTGTGTGGAGCTGTAGACTTACAATGCTTTCTGAGCTGGGTGAAAACATTTTTGAGCTGAGGCCAGGAACATAGTGTTCCTTTTTCTCTGTAGCTGGTTAGAGTGTGACGTGTGCTGGCACTCTGCCTAGCAGGGTCAAGTTGATTCAAATAAGAGAACAGATTGGCTGACAGCGCCTGGTATGCTGGTCTTGTCTGCACATGACAGGAACTCAGGTTTCTAGTGGATTTTTCCATGTGAACAGATTCCCTCAGGTGAACCAAGTAGTGATACAGCAAAACAACAAAAAAAGTTTTTGTTACTTTTTCTTTTTAATGGATTAATTAGTCTGACAGTATTTCATTGTACCATATCCACCCACGTTTTCTGTGAGGTTGTTGATTTGACTTAATTACTGTTCACTCAATGGTAGCTGAGTCATGTGTTTTCAACTTTTCAAATGTCGAAATTTACTGTACTGATCCAATAAAGACAGTTTACACAATTTGTACTTTCGTACAGGACGAAGAGCTTGAGATCACAGGTTACGCCTCTGATGGGGAGGATATTGGCGGCACATTGGCCTCAAGCAAACTGGACTCTGAGATCTTTCCTCTCCAAAGGGGCGAGGGCAGCAAAAAGTCGGTCAGCGACTGGCTAAAATCGGCACAGGCGATGCTGCAGACGCCCCAAAAACCAACTGACAGGCAGTCCAAGACCCCAGAGGACTCCGCCAAAAAGAAAAGAAAGTTTAAAAGGTTCGAATTGCGTTCTAGAAGTGTAATTTTCCATGCTGCGATCAGAATGTATCTTCATCAACACTCTTGAGTTGATATTTATGCCTTCAATTATGGCTGGCACCAGTTTCTGATGGAACTGATATTTAATATTAACTGTAAAACATTTGCTTGGATATCATATTAGTTTTAATCAGATCTGTTTTTTTAAAATGGTAAAATATGTTAGAGTTCATTGCTTCATAGGAGCAAAGCAAAGTCTACAAAGAAACGCAAGGCATCTTGGTTTCTGCCAGGTGACAATCGAACTTTGATTGCAATGTTTCCACTGCAGAACCGATGATGAAAGGGACACCTGGTGTCATTATGTGGGTGCAAAATGTCGTTTAAGCCCAACAATCTGACAGATGGCTATCTACTGAGTTCAACAGCTAGTTTTCTGCATCAGAAAATCTATTTTATAGTTTTTTCAACAGTTCTGCACAAGCGTTGGTTAAGTCATATGTTCTGTTTGAGTTTATCACATTACATCATCTCCCCGTGTGTGTGTGTGTGTGTGTGTGTGTGTGTGTATTTGTTCCACAGTGGAGGTCTGGCAGAGAGGCTGAATCGGCTTCAGTGCAGACAGAGGTCAGCTATCAGTTTCTGGAGGCACGAGTTCGTTTCTGACACCACAGCAGCGACCACAACAGGTGAACCATGTCACACTGACCCGCTGCGTATACTAGATTACATCAGGAGTTTTTTCAACGTAAACAGCCCCGAACCACTGTTTAAGTTCAACCCTGAGATTTGATTTGTGAGTGGGATGATTTTTTTTTTTTTCCTGTGTGCGTGTTTTTTTTTTCTTCTTTGTTTCCTCCCCCTTTTTAAACATGTGACTGCATGGAGGGGCCACTGTGAGGATGTGATGGCTGCAGTGTTATCACTGTGGCTCTGAACTGTGAACTCGTTGTAGGTGACAGGAAACTGCTTGCCTAGTTCTTCTTTTTTTTTTTTTCCTTTCCGTGGTCTAGTAAACCCTTTTTTGCTCTCTAGTAAGCTCCTCATTATAGGACATAAGATCACTTAAACAGGTGACAGTTGAGTGTGAAAAAAGAAAAGGAAAAACAGCACGCCCCTAAAATCACCTTGGAGTTTGTGGGCATTTGATGGTTTGATTGTTGTAATATGAAGAGTTAAAAGGTGAAGAATGTGCAGGTATATGCTTACTTGACCTTCTTTCAGTTTTATCAACATTTGATTTGGTCTGTGTTGAGCAAAGGCTGAAATCACATACCAGCTTCAGCATAAAAAAATAAATAAAAATTCATGTATTTAGTAAAACCTGAGTTCATTTTTGTCCAACGCACACCCGGAACATGATTAACACACACAACAATGTTACCCGACTAGATCAGCGCTGTTGTGAAAAACATGTTTATTATAATTGTAGCATTATTATGTGATGTAAGCATTCTCACATGAGCACATGTTGCACACTTTGCATTGTTTTCTTGCATTGTGCTTTGCTTGCTGTTTATTGTGAAAGCTCAAGAATATGACTCAAGTTTGTTTGTTTCTTATGATTTTGCAAATTTGGACCTAAATGCTCATAGCATAAAAGAAGTACTTAATATTCATGTTTAGTTAAACATGTTACAAATTATTAGCTCTGTTGTATTCTTAATGGGATTTATTGTTATTATATTAAAATCTACATTTGCTCTGTAACTTTTGGATGCACTGACACTAACTTCTCATGCTTTAATGTTTAAAACACTTATTTTTACATGCAGTGGAGTCAATCATGTATCTCAATTCATGCCTGAAGGGCATTGTCAGAATATCCTCTTAATTATTTCTGTGGAATCCTACAGTTCAAGCTAAAAGCATAGTCATCCTTGTGGTAAAATTCCAAATATTTGCAGTGTCACCTTATGGGATTTACTGTTTCATTTCCAACTCGGTCAGTAAAAAAAATCCTTACAGTGAGGCAGTGCAAATTGTTCTGCTTCTAAAAGCAAATTACTCTCGTAATGCATAACGAGGCCCACAGAGAACAATAGTGTGTGAGAGGTACACTCTGTGTGCACCACTCAACACACGCTCAACATCTGTGTTATTGTTGCTCTGCTCTCCAGTGGACCGGCCCGGTGTGCTGGTGCTCGAGGTCCTGGATGTCCACAAGGAGTGCAGCATGCAACTGGCACGTTGCCAGCACTGCCATCCCCCCGGAGACGACAACCAGCACAATAAATCTGTCCCGGAGGAAAGAACAAGTGTGTTGGTGTTGTTCAACAAAGAGACGGCTGCTAAGCTGAGTCCTGCGCCTAGAGATATCATCCACATTTTCCCACCATGGTGAGAAGGCACGTTCAATGTGACAGTATCCTCACTCAAGTACTCGTTTCCTGTCAATCTTAAAAATGTATATACAGGATTCAGCAAAGTCTTATTTAGTCTGCTTGCTGAGAACTATTTTCCTATAGCTTAATGATGTGAATGCTATACAAGTATTTGCACTATTGGGAACATTGTTTTCCCTATACGTTTTTCAGCACGTATCTCATTCTGCAATTTTTGTGTCATTTCAAAAATTAATATATCAATGGGGCCGATCCGATCCAGTATTGGTATCGGGCTCCGATACCAACATAATTAACGGATTGGAATTTTCTGATCCAACACAGGGAGATTTCCGTGTCTGTGCTATAATGTTGTCTGCTGAAATGACTCCAGAAGAGATTTCTGGCCGGCTGCTCTGCTAGCTGGCTACAAACTGGGGATGGGATTTCCTGAACCGAGGCGAGTCTCACTGAGTAATGAGACCCCCCTCCGTTCAGGAAATCCACTCAACAGTTTGCAGCTAGCTAGCAGGGGAGCAGCTCTGTAGCTAACCCAACTTTTCACCACATGACTAAGTGTGTTTAAAAGTAGAATCGAGTCAAACTCCACTTTTTAAATTGTGTTGATAGGTCAAGTAAAACCAAAGTTATGATAAAAAATATTCGACACGTTTTTTTCTGTAAATGATCGTCATTTTCAACGTGTTGCTACTGCAGCGCGAGCAGAGCGCGAGGAAACACAACGACAGACTGGATAAAACTCTCCATCAGTCTCAGCCTGATCTTGATCCGAACGAACAATCATCTCCTATTTTATGACTGATGCATGAAATATTTGTCAAGAGCCTAAATTCTGCAGCAGGGGAAAGAAAAAGACGCGAAAGTTGAATGAAGTTTGGTGGTGATCTGGAGAGCAGTGAGTCATGAAATCTGTGATATTCAGCTTGTTTGGATTGAACTAAAGTGTATTTTTGGGAAAAAAATACGGCCCCTCTGACTGTTTCTGAGACGCAAAAAGAGCTATGGTATTGAATAGTATCGGTAACGGCCAATATAAAAAAATTCCGATATCGGATCAGAAGTGAAAAATTGTGGATCAGTGCATCCCTAATATCAAAGCATTCAACGCCTTCAGGACATTCTAGCTATGACCTCTGGTATTTCAGCAATTAATACTTTTTGAGATATTTATCTTTTTTGGCCATGTTTTCCCTCATTGAAAATGAATTAAGCTTTTTTTTTTTTAACATCCTTAAATTCCTTTACAATAGTCAAATGTTTACTGCACTTTTGTCCTGGTTCTGTTTTTTTACTTCTTTGTGCTCATTTTAGTTTCCTTCAGCTTCCGTTTGCTAATTTTAGCTTTTATCTGCTTTTTGTAGTTATCATTTCGACCTTATCTGCTATTCTGCTAATTTCAACTTTTTTTGTGCTGCTTTCTGCTGTTTTATGTGTTTTTAGATGCTTTTTAGCTAATTTGAGCCTTTTTTTTTCAGCTAAATTCACCTTTTTTGTGCTAATTTCAGCTTTATACTGCTTAATCTAGCAAACATGCTCATTTTGCTTAGGCTAATTTCAGCTACTTTTTTTATCTAATATTTTGGCTAGTTTCAGCTTTTTTAGGTATTCAGCAAAAATCTTTCAGCATTAAGCATTCAAACTGCATTTTTGCAGGAAATTCTCTTACAACTTTTTTTTCAGTTTTTAGGGTGATTTGTTGTGCTTTTCAATTGAGCTTATTACAGATACTAATGCTCATTTCATTGTGGTCTAGATATATTAATGCCTTCTTCCACTTCATTGAAATGCATTTAGTTTATATTTCAGACGGCAACATTGCAGGTTGAGGACATTTTGCAGTCACAGATTAAATTACCAATACAGCAAATGTATAAATGTGTTTGTAAATAAAAGCAGGTTTAAAATACCAAAAGACTAGATCTGAACACCAACTTTGAGTATCAGAAATAGCTATGAATGTATTTGGACACGTGGCGACCGATTGTACACATGTGCATTCCTAACTATAAAAAAGGTCAAACAGCTGTGATCAGTCACCGGTTCTCTGAGTGGGTTTCCACTTCACCATACAGAAAAGTTTCTGTTGCTCTTTCTTAATAAAAACATCCTGTAGGGTTATTGTTGGAAAGTGTTAAGTGTTAGAAAACAAATTTAGAAGACATTTACATCACTGCTAACACAAATATGATGCAATACAATATATCAGTGAAATTTCATATTGCTTCATATGAAAAAAAAAAAAAGAAACTGAGCTGTAAACCACAAACACTGTGGTGAAGCTGCAAGCATTCAGAAAAAACTTTTTTTTCGGTCTGCATTGTAGATTGGGGGGCTGATGACAGGACAAGGGGCCAGTGTATTCTGGCATTTGGTCTGAATCTAGTAATCAGCCAAGTCTCAGATTGAAAAGTTCCCATTGCAGTTTCCTAAATCCCAATATGTCTTTTTCTGTTTTTTTATTTTTTAAATAATGGTTAAAAAAATCTTTAAGTATTCAGCGAACAGTAATCTGGAACACAATAATGTAGAGTGGACTGATATTTGAGAACACAGGAGCTCCAGTAACTCCATACATAACAAAGACTTTATAAAAGGTTCTGATGTGGCTTTGAAATGACTCATGGATAAATGCATTCAGTCATATTTTGAGTTTGACTTGGAACACATTTGCTTCTAAAATAGAAGTAGAAATGGGGAGGGTGACAAATTTTGTGAGTTAAGCTGGTAAATTAAACCTTTTCCTGGATTTCTCTGGTTTTGGTTTTTCTTTCTAAATGATTTCTTGGCTAAGGATCAGAAACTGCACAAAAAACCCTCAGTTGAAGCCAGTTCCACAATGAAAGACTAATAAAAACTGTGAATACTGCACAGTTTATGTTAAAGCCCTTTTCAGCATTTGATTCTGCATTATTAGTGTAATAACTTGCTATTCTAAGCTCAGTAAGCACTGAAAGTCCAAATGTAGAAAAGAAAAAATCTCACATGGTGGGGTGGGGGTCCTGAGGAGTTTTTTTGGGGTCTGTTTTGGAGTTGGAGCAAGGCAGCGCTCAACTCCAGCTGTTGGGAGTTTAGGTCGAGTACGCTCTGGAATATCCAGGCTGGCGGATACGCAGGGGCCTCCTATGTGCTCTGACGTCACAAACAGCTCCAGGGAATTCTTCACATTCCTCTTCCTGGCAGTAGTTAGGTCATTTCCAGAAAACTGTGGAAAAAAAAAACAGTAGGATTATTTTCTGGAGCATTTGGGAGTAGAGAGAGGTGGGAGCCAAAAAGCTGAGATTGAAAACACATGGTGGTTTGAGTGTGTCTCTGGCTTTAGCACCTCTCTGTGGCGGATGTTTTTCCTTGTAAAGAGCAGAGTCCTCTAAATACACGTGTTTGCTTTCATGTTTATGTAAACATGCAATATGAAATACCCTTGAATTACTTAGTAGTTTGTAAAGCATTTGTTTATATTAAAATAAATTCACATTTTATCCCCATTAAGTTATTTAATATGTTTAGTTATTTATTTAGTTAGTTAATAAAATCTGAAGTCAGTCAAAATAAAGCCTGAGACTGTAAATATTGTGTTTATTCAACTTGTAAAGTTGCATTTCTGGCCCAAAGTGGAAAAAAAACAGATTTGAAGATAAGTATGCCTTGTAAAATTCTTTTAATCAGTTTTCTGTGTCACGGTGGAGGAGGGGAAGTGGTGACCTCCCACACGATTCCTTGAAGCCGTTTGGCTCCTCCCACCTCCCACGCCTTGCAAATGGGCCGAGCCCTGAGCGGAAATACCTGCAGGGATTATTCACTCACAAAGTGTGACGCCAGCAGCCGCTGCCACTCCTTAACGCAGCTACCTGTCTGATGATGACAGCTGCCCACTCACCTGTTGACAATAAGGTCACGCTTCCTGCTCGGGGATGGTGCCGGTTTTTTATGAACAGCACATTCTGCTCTGACAGGAGTAGATTAATGTCCTTATCTCTGCACAGATGTTGATCTGACGAACATCAATTTCCGGCTTAATCATAGCACAAGTTATTGTTTTGGGACTTGATGGGTGACAGACACTAATCTAAACTTTGACGGCATCGAGACGAACACGTAGAATTACTCATCGCACGACAAATACAGTCGAAATAATTTCAAAACTTTGCCTGCGTAGAAGTAATAAGAACAAATCTTGAGCTTTTTTTTTTTTTTACAAAAACAACAAAAATCACTTGTTGAAAAGTTGCCCTAGTTTCTTGTACGTGTTAAGTGTCTGTGAGCGTAATGGTGGATGAATCGTCCAGGTGTTTGCACCAGCATGGTTCAGATTCAGTTTGTACTACATGTAGTAAACACATAATATTGTTGGTGTTAATAGTTTGGCTTCAGGGCATACAGTGCTGGAGCAAAAACAAAAAAAACTGTGCCAAACACTTAGTATTGTCTAATGATGTACTGTAAATATATTTTTTTGAATCGTAAGAACAAGTTGCTGATTTAGTTCTTCTATGACACAGTAGTTACTTTAAACTGCAACATATGGTTCTTTAACAAGTGAAATTTTGCTCTACAGTAATAATCTGTAAAAAAAAAAATAAAGAAAAACAACAAAAAAAGTCATGTACCCAAAAAGGCCATTCCTGTGTGCATGTGTGTGCGTGTGTTAGAAAAAATAAAATTCCCACGTTGTGTTGATTCATTTTTCCCACTAATCTGCGTGTCTGACTTCTCAGCCCCTCCAATCAGCGTGTGTTTGAAACACGCTGCGACATGTTGCTGCAGTTTCAGTCGCAGAGTGCGCACTTGGCTCTGAGTCAGTGCTAAGCCATCAACACACCATTATCCATGTTACATGTGGGAGAAATTAAGTTGTAACTCAAACTTGGCACACAAACTGTGAGCTGTAAAATTCATCTGGCAGTTATTCAGCTTCTTGTGTTCTCAGGGTAAGCGCCACTCAGGTGTGTGTGGCGTTTACTTTGATGGGCTGGAATAAGTGGAGGGTCAGCAGCTCCTTTTTCTGCACACATTTACTGTAAACGACTAAAATCAGTGGGGCTTCCAGTTAAATTAAAGATTGTAAGGTCATGTCTTTGCGTTTGATTTAAAAAATGTTTTTATTTTTATAAAACAAAACTTTTTGCTGTCTCAGTAAGTATTTTTCTACAGGTTTCATTACATTTGGAAAGTTTTTTTTACCCACTCTACACAGTTCTGCAAGGTTCTGCATAAAATGGGACTTATGCACCAGTTAGAAATATATTTGAACTTATGCAGGGGGGGCTAAAGTGAACAGACCTGTGGAGGTGTCTGAGTTTGACATTCAAACTATCTCGAGCTCTCAGCCCCCAGCATTTATGCTTGAACTTTTTCCAGTTAGCTCAGTTAGCTCTGAGGGGTTTTTGTTTATGTATTTATTGTTATAATCACAGCAGGAGCTTCTTATTATTGCTCATTGTCTTTTAGATCTCCTCATTCATGGTTATTTCACTTCTCCAACTCAGTTTTGTTCAAGAACTTGGAAAAATTGAAGCTCTGATTGTATCTTGAGTTAAAAACTGGTCAACTCCCATCTTTTTGCAGGCAAAGTCTGTCCGTAGAGGGCTTGGGCCACTCTGTGATCCTGAACACACACTTCAGCCAGAAAGACTACGCCACTTCCAAACCAGGCAGCAGTTCCTTACAAAGAGTCTGGGTCTCCGCCGAAAGGCACGCGCCGTATTATTTGGGTCAAATATTCGGACTTTTGGATGAATGTACGACCAAATGTGAAAGCAGTGAGAAGCAGGTGCGTATGTGTCACTGCTAATACATGTTTTACCTCCATGAAAGAGGACACGTGCACAAGTTGTTTGTTGCCTTCTTTTGAGGAATTAACATATCAAATTACATGATCAGATTAAATCAGATTATACATATGTGGAGCTGTAAATTGTTTATCGTTTTTGGACATTAAACAAGCCTATTTATACAGCGAAAACTCCTCCCTTTTAGTCACAGAGAGACAAAAATTTAATCATTCGGAAAAATCAGTAGATAAGCACGTAATGACAGCACCAGAATGCTGCATGCTCAGGTTCATGTTCAGAACAAAAAAAAAAACACTTAAGGTAGCTCATGTGAATATTGTTTTGGAGTTTGTATCTGCTGTTTTGTTGGTTATGGGTTTTTCCCACAGGGTTGGGGTTCATGGTCAACTGAGCCCAAAGAACAACAAGGTTTTAGTGGTAAATATCTTGAGTGATGAAGTTGCTCCTTTGTTACTAGTTCTTGAGCAAATATGAGTAAATGACCAATATTTACTGACAGCTGTTAAGAAATGGCTTTAAAAAATGTTGTCAGCAATGCTTTCTCCTGTTCTCTGGAAGCATGTTTCGAATAAATAACTGCAGTTTTTACAATCATTGTTGATTAATCTGGTAATTCCTCAGTTGAGGTGCTAATCTAATAAATGGCTGAGAATGAGAGAGAAAAAAATCCTTAATTTCTAGATCCATGTTGTCATCTTAAACTATGTACTGTTCTCCAAATAGCATTTCAAATCCCAGAGTTTAATTTTCTGTTTTTGCTAATCAAATCCACGATTTTGAGTGTCTAAAATGCCTAAAATATCAAAAAGTCAACCTTTAGGTTTAGAATAAAAGATTGTCAAAAACGATCTGCTTGTTTAAATATTTGACTAATCGGCTCATTTCTGAACAGCAGAACATTTTATTTTTTTACTTTTTTTTTCTTATTCTGACAGGTTGCAGCCCCTGATGCTCTGTGCAGCGTTGGGGGTTCTGGAGTTATGATGAAACACTGCGTCTCTCTCCTGGAAGCTATCGAAGGACTTGGCCAGGCTGGTTCTGTGGAGCAAGATGTGGACGTGGTTATCCAGAGAGTTTACTCTATCCCCCTGGCGGACTCCTCTCCTGTGTCCATTCTCAAATCCAGAGTCTCCCTCCGGTCCTCCGCGGCTCCTCCTCCTGCAGAGAAAGGCAAAACCAGGTACTGCTGGACAGGCCTCCAGTGGTGGCTTTTGGTTTATTACTTGATGCCAGAAGAAATGTTGAAAAATAAATCATGTTTCGTCTGTTGTTTATGATTTGCAACAATATGAATAATTTTTTTTGTTAGCCTTGCATGCTGGTTTCTTCAGTTTCAAGCCCCATATGTTTCTCCTTCGTGACATGATGTGTCTCAGTGGTCGTTCTATTGTTCGCAGAGCAGCAGGCCCCACAGAGTGCTCACGCTGTCTCCAGCCATATGGCATTGTTTGACAAAGGACACAAACATTTTTAATTAAATCCAGTCTTTTTGTTAGTGATCCCAGCCAGTTCTCAGGAAAGACAGCATGATCTTTTTAAAATCATGTGCACCCCCAAGCTAGCATTGAAGTGGTCCCCACTCAAACTTTACAAGGTACAGTACATTAGTTGATTTATTTAATGTTTTTAAGCTTTTTTTTTTTTTTTTCTTCTGGAATGTACAAGTTAAGTTGACGCTTTTTACAAAATATGTGCAATTATGTGAAACAAAGTATGGCAGAAAGTGATTAAATGCCTAATTTCTTTTTGTTTAGCTTTCACAGATGTGAAAACTTCAGCTTTTTATTTATCATGCATTTACTCAGCATGTTCCTCTAAATTTGTTTTATGTAGATCCTAAACAAAACAGAGTAATCATTTTGGGAGGAAAAACTGAGTTTTAGAATCATGCAATGTGATTTTTTTTAAAGGGAGCAACACTTTTCCTTTGTGAGAAGCTTTTTGTAGTAAGTAACCTTTTCTTTTATCTACCAGACACTGACCCACATTGTAATAGTTTCCTATTTCAGCCTTACCTGATGACCTAAATAGGAGCACTGACATTTGAGCAAATTGGTAACATTTAGAGCTGTAATAACAAAACAACAGGTTGAAGATACTAAAACCAGAGCCCTATAGAGAGAGAGTTGCGACACTCCCATTGACTTCTATAGAAAGAATGGAATGCGGAAGTCACGTGGTTCATGGAGCCTCCGATAGTTCCAAACAACAGCAGAGCCAGCATTGGACACAGTTCATTCTTGGTGTTTCTGAAGGTTTTTCTCCGGTAAGTTGATGAAAATACTATA
>JARVJO010000431.1:8758227-8770777 GCA_031762555.1 Cynodonichthys magdalenae | reverse complement strand
AAATGGTAATATTGTTTATCTGGAATCAATTTTAGATCTTTGAGTCCATCTCATGAAAAATGGGAGCAAAAACAAAGGTGTTGCGTTTATATTTTTGTTGAGTGTAGTTACTGAAGCACTAAGATCACTTATAAACTACAACAAAACTTGATTTATATTTGACCAGGGTGAGCAAATCCAGAAAAACTTAATGTGGGACAAAACATATGTTTGTGAGGGACAATATAGGACACATCACTAATATGTCATAACATTTATTTTATTATAGATCTCACATTAAATTCATTGGCTGTTAGTTCACGTTTTTTAAGAAAAAAATTAAATGTATTTTTAATTCAATACTTTTTAAAGTTTATCAGAAAAAAACTTTAGTTAAAAACATGTTTAACGTTTTGTAATTTTATAATGAAAAATAGAAAAAGCGGTTGTCAAATTTCTATCTGAGAATCGCCTTTCAGTGAGCCCACCCATTTCTTAGTCTGTTTTGCTGCCTTTTCATTTATTCAACATAGTTTCCATCACCTGCATGAATCAAATTCATTCTTTGCACTGTGTTTTTATATTTATTTTTTGAACATAGTGGCAGCAGCACGTCATGCGGACTTCGCTGCTGCGTATTTTTAACAGCTGACCACAAGAGTCTCTGCTTCTCTTTTCACCTCCTCCTGCAAAGGAATCAGGAGACAGAAATGAGGCATTATTTAAGGGTTAACAATTTACAAAAAAAAAAATCCTAAAATATAGAGAATAAACTTTAGCTTACGACTGGAAAAAAAATTCAGCATCTTTTGTCTAAATGTAGCTAATTAATTGTTTTCAGACTAATTGTACAAATACCTGAATTGGTACGAATTTTAAAAATGTATTTACGAAAAATTTATTTTTCTATGAAAGAAAAAAAATTTGCCAAAAGCATTTTTCTTTTCAAACTTAAATTTTGTGGATGCCCCAATTTCACCACTGTGGGGAAAAAGAAAGAATCCTGACTCAGCATTTTATATTAATGAGTCAGCATTACATAATCACGTATCACATAATTATGACCAATAGTTTTTAGTAACAGACATTTATATACTTCTATAATTTTTAGTTATTTTTATGGTTCCTTTGCTTTTCATTTATTGCTGCACATTAACACATTTACATTATTTCCTTTTTCAATGTATTTCTGAGCATTTTGTTTTTCTACTGGGTTCTTGTTTCCCCACCAACTGCTTGTATAATCAAACCACAAACAAAGCTTCAAAATATCGTTTATTTCTTCTTTAACAAAACAGGTTCACAAAAAGAAAAAAAAAACAAAAACAAAAAGAAAAGGAAAAACACACACACCAACCAATATGATATATAAAAACTTATTAAGAATAATTTCAAATGACGTTACACGTATGTTCTTTGGCTGAAGAAGCCTGTTGGAAGCCAGTGATAACATTTGGGCTAAAACACTGAACATAAAAAAAAGCTTTAAATGCACTCACTACATTCCTACAACAAAGACGCATCAGCAAAAACATCTCTTATTTTAACAAAAGCAGGAACGTCTACAAAAAGAGGACCATTCGAACTGAGCATAACTTCTGGCAGCGACAAGCAGAATCCAAGCATTTCCAGTGGTTTGTCACTTGGTTTAAAACAAGCAGTTATAATGATTAAAACAAGCTTATATATCTTAAGTCATACAAAATGATCCAATATAAAAATAACACTGTTTAAGAACATTAACTGAAGAACAAAACCTGCAGCTGAACTACAAGCACTGAGTGACAAAATGCTGTAAAGTTTTGGGATAATTTAGAGTTGAAAATCATGAGCAGAAATCTGGTTTTATTTTTTACCCAAAACTACTTTCAACTAAAGAGCCTAATAACTTGTCATCCAGTTGTACATCTGGGTCAGAATCATGAGTTTAAAACCAAATCTGATCACTTTAAGTGATTTTAATCTGTTTCCAATCAAAATATTTAAACATTTTAATTGAAAATAATTTGCCTGTCTAGCCTAAATAAACTCTTTTTGGCAAAACTTGATTGAAATGCAATTTTTTTTAAAACAAAAAGAAAAACTGCACCAAAGGAACCAGAACTGAACACAAAATAAACTGACATGGTTAAACAGAGGGTAATATAAAACATATGTTGTATAGTTTTTAGATTAAACTAATTCAGCAGCACATCATTTTTGTTCTGAGTTCCTCATCTCACAAATGAGCAAGCAGCTGACAGATCTGGAAAACATGTACAAATAAAACACTCACTGAAAGATAAAGTTATTAAGTGATGACAAAGACAAATCATTTTTTTAAGTTTGCCTTCTGCCTCCTATTCTTTGAGAACTGACCAACAAAGGCTTGAAATTAAAACCACAAGTTTTGAACCTAAACAGAAAATGTATCAACCAAAGCCAGAAAAACTGATCCAGTAGTTTTTACAGAAAGACCAACAGAACCTGTTCTTGTCTAAACTAAACAGACACACAATCAGTTAATGCTCTGAATAAACAGCAGACCTCAACCCTTTGAGCTTGAGTCCAGTCTGAAATGTTAACTGTGACACCAACGAGCCTACGAGGCAGTAACTCCCTCCCACTCTACCAAATACTGCACCTTGCCGTCAAGCGTGACCCGTCGAGCCAGGACCTTGTACTTCTCCCCACAAGCCAGACGGCCCGCTACTCCAAAATAGCTACTGATAGAGCTCTTGAGGTGTGAGAGCTGGCTGTTGGGGTCCATGCCGTGAACTATGTCTGTGGAGTGAAGCCCTGTAAAGGTGAGCATCTCTGTGGCTGACGGGTTTGGTTCGGCCTGGCTGGGAGGAGGCTTGATCTCTGGGGCCGGTAGGGTCCGCCGTGGTCGCCCACGTTTTCGTTTTAACGGTGGAGAAGTCAGAGGCATGTGACAGGCCATCGGTTGTGTCTTGCTGGAACTGCAGAGGCTGAAGAAGTTTGTTAAAGGGAAAGCAGAAAAACAATCACTAGCCATGTTTACATGCACAAAATTCTTTGATCGGATTGAAATATACTCGGATTAAACAATCTGAATGTATCGTTTACATGGACACAATCCAATCATGAGACGTGTTTACATGCACTGGACTTTTATTCAGAAATAAAGCACTGACATGCGCAGAGTTGTTAACTTTCCCTAAAAAAAAAAAAACACAGAAGAAGTTCTACTCCGTGATGAACATAAACAAATGTTTTATGAGTGCCCAGAATGGACCCACGACAGGTTTTATTAACGGTGGAGACATTACAGCACTCCCTGGTTGAGCTGCAGGTGACGCGCAGATTTTTATTTTTTTTGTGAAGCAACGCATGGTGTTTGTCTTCCTCCTTTGAGAACGAGAGAACAGTTCTGTGCTGCTGGAAACTAGCGCTGCTGCTCCTCCCTCCACAAAAGTGCAAAAACCGATGGTCAGAAGACATGCGCAGTAAGGTCAGTTTTCTACAATCAGAATAAAATGATTGGATTAATTGTTTACATGTACACTGTTCGGATTATCAATCGGCATAAACCACCACTCTCATTCAGATTAAAAATTCATTTGGATCGAGCTGAATTGGATTAGAAGAATCCAAATGAGGTGTTTACATGACATTTTTGTTCAGAATGGCTGTTTAATCCAATTATTTATGTCCATGTAAACGTAGCTACTGTTAAATCTTTTATTCCAACATAGAAAACAGTAAATATGGCTATGTTCACACTGCAGGCAAATGTGACCCAAATCAGATTTTTTTGCCCCATGAGAACCATATCTAATTTATTTATGACAGTCTGAACGCAACAAATCCAATTTTTTCAAATCCGACCCAGGCCGTTTCAGTATGTGGTACTAAATCAGATGCATATCTGATGTTTTTTTAAAGCGACTGTGGCGTGAACGCTCATGTTACTTTCCATCCGACTTTTTCATCAGTGAGGTGGGGCTGAAGGATCGATAAGACACTAACCTCAAGTCACGCTGTTTAAATCTGTAGCTCCATGTGTTTACAGCTTCAAAACAGAAGTTCAATTGCTTCGTCTTTTTATTCTTAATTTTCCATGTAGATAGTAACGTCCAGCCTCGGTCGCTGAGCGTATCGATCCTAAAGTTACTTGGTCGATATTTTATTTCCAGCTTGTTGCTTTGTTCCAAAAATAAAACGCTTCAACGGAGCATCCAGTCAGAGACCGGTTCAGATATAAACACTGAACTAAAAGCATGTCAGATAATTATTTAATCAGCTCTGATTCAACAACAACTTCAGATGCAACGTGCTAAAAGTAGCATCCTTGCTAACTCTGTAAACAAACAAGCCGGCTGAATGAGACGTCACGTCTTTTACTGCGCATGCGTGTCACATCAGGGCTGTGGAGCGTTAACATTGCAGTCTGATGCAGGTCGCATTTAAAATGTAATGTGAACGTTCACACCAAAAGATCAGATTTAAAAAAAATTAAAAATCAGAATTGAGCATTAAAGGTTCCTGCATACTCCCTCTGAAGCCAAACAGTCGACGCATGGTCACATGGTTTTTCGGCATTCGTTTTCGCACACATCTTTTATAGACCCCGAGACACCCCGTGCCGAGCTCCTGGAAAACCCCTCCCGTTGCGGTATACGTCACTACAGGGGGGTTCCTCCCGCTGGAGTCTAAATGCAAAAAATACAAGTCAGAGAATCGTCACTCTGCGTTATTTATCCACAAATCTGTCCCTGTTTAAGTTCCAAACGTTTTATCAGATTCCTCGTTTGACTATCTTTATAAATCGCTGCTTCCTGGTACAACATTCTGCTCTGGAAACGAGTTGCTTTTTTTTTTTTGAAGCGAGCGGTTGAAGCAAAATGCAGCGTCTGAAAACAAAAACGCCCACAAAGTTCAGAACACTTTGCACAGAGGTGAGTGCGAAACAGTTCGGCCAGGGCCTTGTGTCGAGAAGGGGAGTTCCCGTCGCCACTGCGAACCAAGTGACGCAATTTTGGTCATGAAACTGCGACAATCCGTACCAATTTCGGCAGTTCGGAGGGAGTTTGCAGGAGCCTTAAGACCTTCAGTGTGAACGTAGCCTATGAATCATGAATCAGACACTTTGATTACTTTGGGAGGATTATTTCCTGGTTCTGTTGCAACATAAAGTTTGTCTGAAGTTTGAATATTGTTTGAATATTTAGATGTTATGTTCTTGTTTGTTTAAATGTATAAGTTTATTTAATAGTTTATCAGAGGTATTTGTATCGTAATGTATTGTCTTTGGCTGTAAAGAATATGAACTGTGATATAAATAGAAAATGTGCTGAATTTTCAAATCAAATTTATAAAAAAAAGAAAAGAGACAAAGGATGTGGGAAAGAGAGATGTGAGGTCAGTGTCACAGCAGACCTACCTGGACTGTCTTGAAATGCTTGTTGAGGTAGTTTCTGAGGTGCTGAGGGCTTCAATAGATTCTACGTCTGAAATTCGATAAGTCAGCAACGACCGCTCGCTCCTGGTGGAAGAGAACGGAAGTTTAAAAAGTCTGTGTGTGCAACTGAATGTTTGTCTCTGGGTGTGTGTCTGTGTCTTTGAATGCAAGTCTGTGTGTACATGTTTTTGTTACACGGTGGGGACCATTCCTGATAATTTGTTCAGTACACACAGCCTTGTGAGGACCCAATGTTCCTTATGAGGACAAAAGCCTGGTCCCCGAGAGTTTAAAAGCTAGTTTTGGGTTGGGGGTTCAGTTTAGGACTAAGATGTAAATTGAGTTTAGGTTTAGTTTAGTTAGCCAGTTGTAATTAACCTCCACGTTTCATGTTTCATTACAGTGAATTTTGTGCAGTTATTTCACCTTTAAATGCAGAAGAAAAAAAAAAAGCACAAAACAACCAAAAAACATCTCAGTTTCAAACATGTTTTTATTTTTTCACTTACTTGATAGAAGTCAAATGATCCAATGCATGAGACTCCACTGGTAGAGGTTTTCTTGTTTCCTGTAAAAGTAAGATACAAATTATGAACATTTTCTTAGCCTCTACAGTAAAGATTTAGGATTTTTAACATGAATGCTGCATGTGTTCAAACCTACACAAAAGGAGTGACGTAAACTTGTCCAACCCTCTCAGATCGATTCACACACACCCAGCTCAGACTCACCAACGTGTTCGCAAAACAAAAGCAAAAAAAACAAAAAAAAAAAACCAACCTTCATACATACCAGAGACAGGAGCTCACTAGACCGTTGTGGTTTAGCCAGGGTCTCCAGAGAACGCGCCTCTTGCTTCCTCTTTTTCTTTTTCTTCTTTTTCTTCTTCTTCTTCTCTGTGCCATTGGTTAGAGCAGTGGGACTTCTGGAGCAACGACATAATTTCAAAACAGTTACAACAGCTGTGCATTAGACTGTCACACATGATGAAAACATCAATCTGAATGAAAAAATTTAAGGTTCTGTAACACCGTTACATTTTCATACTTGTGCTTTGTTTAGGCTTTCAAAAATACTTCACAATGGGGGCAATGATTTTAAATTTTCTAAATAGCAACCATTATTCCAACAACATATTAGTGATAATTTTGGACAGTTTGTTTCTCTTTATGCAGAACCTGCAATACTCATTGATTTTCTGTTTTTCAGTATGTACAACTGTGGAAAAACTTTCAACAAAAAAAATTACAAAGAAACTGATTCTGGATTTGTATTGTATTCCCAAGGAGGTACTCAAAACTTAACAGTGATGCAAGCTCTGCTTTGAGGAGAAAGCACAAGCGAAAGATCACATCACAACAGGTAACATTATTAGTTTAATTAATGGTAAATGTCTTGAACTCCAACATGATTTCACACATTCACACACTGATGGTGGTAAGCTACATTGTAACCACAGCTGCACTGGGGTGCATGGACAAAGATGGGGCTGCCATACACCGGTGCCACCGGACCCTCTGACCACCACTAGCAGGCATAGCCGATGAAGTGTCTTGCCCAAGGACAGAACGACTGAAACCGATGGAATGGGAGTTCTAACAAGCAACTCACCGGTTACAGAAAGACTCCTCTAATCATTCTGCCAGAACCAGATCACAGAGGTTGAGACTCATGATAATGCACTGTCTTTGGATTTGCATGTGTTGTACCTCATGTTTTCATTCTTGGTCCAACATTATTCAATACTTATGCTTCCAGATGACAATGACAATTTAAAAAAATATCACCCTGTGAATGTTTCATACTTTTATTTTTGTTGTAAACTCTTTAGTCAATATAAGTTGGCCTTCTTTACAAACAAAAAGCTTTACTGTCCAAGTGAAATCCAATTTCTCCAGAAAAATGGAGATGTTCAACTCTAGGACCAACCAGCCCCACTTTGGGCCCTTGAGCAATGCCCTTAACCCCTCAGTTGCTCCCCGGGCGCTGCGATTTGCAGCCCACTGCTCCACGTGTGTTCACATGTGGATGGGTTAAATGCAAAGAATTAATTTCCCTGTCAAGGGATCAATATAGTGTAAAAACTTTTTTTTTAAATACCGATTAAAAATATGTCGAGTAAATAAAAGTGACTGCATAAATATTCACCCCCTTTAAAAGGAGACATACAAAATCCTCCATTTAAATCATTCAGGTGGACTCTTTATAAAGTGGAACTGAAATGCTTTGGTCCTTATTTTAAATCCATATGCCCCTTTTTCACCCCTTTTCTGGAGGTGTGTCTCAAAACGGCTCATTTTGATGCTTTTCCTTTAAATCCAAACAAGGAACTTCACACCCAGCCCTCCCTCCAGTTTCTGGACCGCTTCAATCTAGTTTGATAGAGGGGTTTACAAATGTATAGCAGTGCAGAAATGTTTTAATTACAAATTAACTGAGGTGTCATCAAGGGAAGACTTTTCCTTCCAGTCTTACATGTTGGAGCCAGTCTGACCCAGAGCCAGAAGAGAATGAAAACAAAATTGTAGTTGGTAGGTCCAGACCTTATTTAGCAGTTCTGTCGCAAATAATTTGATGTAATACTTGAGAAAACATCATAGAAAATAAAGAAAATTGAACATGTTGTAAAATAGAATATAAAGATATCTACGCAGCACCAGGAGAGACCAAATTAAAATTTTCTGCCTCCTAGACTCCAAGTCCACAACAAAATGCATTTATTGGCTGAAAATGTGGATTTTGCATGATATGTCCCCTTTAAAAAGTAACTGTCTTAATTTAACTCAGAGAAAAGACTGGTGAGAAGAACAAGTCAGGATGGATAGAAAAGGATTTCCAAGACCCTAAAGGCCCCCGCATAGTAGGACAGTTCATAAGTCGAACAGATTCCGCGCATATTGTCCACAGATGTTTAAGGCTTCATACTTGAACGTACTGACCGCTTGACAAATTCTGTCAAGGACGAAGAGGAAGCGATAGCTTGCATTTAAGCTTAAAAACAACAAATGAAAATAACTTACCCAGGGTCTGAACTAAGTCCTTATATTGTCTCACTGATGTATCAAAGTTTTCTGTTTTTTTCCTCTCCATTTCTGATACGCTCTCCATTTCATCCAAAAATGCAACCCCGGTTCCTTCTGTTGATTCAGCTTTAGAATGCCTAAATTCTGTGCCATGTACGGTTGTTGCAGCTGCTCTAATCAAGAGATAAGTTTTTTCATGTTCCGAAAGTAGTGTTTCACAAGGGAGTTAATTAAGAAAAAAAACTTACAGAAAAAAGACGACAAAGGTGAATCAACAATCTACGGCTGAAAGCAGGAAGTGCAGAAATGAACAATGCGAGAGTTTACAGCGACCACTTTCCTATAAGGATTGTATCGTTTAAACCTTATTTTCAGATATTTTACTGGATAGTTACTTAAAGTTGGGTTTGCAGAAGCTAAATACATTATGTACAAGTAGATTCAAGCACATAGAAATAACAGGGATTAACTCATTGTTAACATTAGCAATAGCATTGCTATCATAGGCTAATTTCTTAAAATAGCACAACTCACTATTCACCTGAGCAGAAACACGTCAGACATTTAAAGCTTTATTGGATCCTAAATGTTTGACCCAACCTGAAACTAAACAATTTTAGCTTTGAGGCTTTTGAAAGCTTTCATCTGGCTCGTCGTATAATACAAGGTCTGCAGAGTACCAGATGTCAATTGCCTCGACATGGTTAAATCCTCCAGATTATATGACGTCTTTTTTATTAAGACAATATGGATCAGATCCTACATGTATGCATAGTTTTTTGCTATCTCTCGTCTGCGCTAGCCCATTTAGAGCATTAGTGTACTTGATGTGATCCATTTCACTGTGTTTTGAACCAGAGCAAACCACTTCCTGCCAACAATCTGACATTCACGCTTCATCCGGGTCATGTGACTGCAACCAAACAATATGGAAACATGTGAATCTATAAAAAGCAGCTAGTCTTTAGAAACTTAGTGGAGAAGAAAATAACGAGAAAGACCACCAAGACACCTGAGACCACTCTGAAGGAGGTACAAGCTTCAGCAAGTCTGTTGGTCTGGTTCTTCAGTAGTCTGAACTTAATGGGGAGACTAATCCAGTTTTTGAAATGTACTCTAGTACATTAAATCATAAATGTGGAGGCAGCTGCAGAGGTGGGTACACAGTGAGCTAAAGCTGCTATGATGTGGGTGGTGATGGGAAGTAGAATAATGTAAAATATTTAAAACTTACCAAACTGTGCAGTTGAAAATAAGCAGTGATTTTCAGAATCTAGCCATGTTTTGCACGACCACGTCTTGCTGGACAATTGGTAGCAAACACTCAGGATTCAGGGAAACTGCAACTACAGAATTTTCCTGGCAATTTTGAGTTGCCAAATGGTCTTTTCAGTCACAGCTTAGTGAGATACTACCTTTGAAAATGCTTCCTGTCCACTGTTTATCGGTTTTGGACAAAACCATAATAAAAAAGTAAATGTTAAGAAAAAAAACTAAGCATTAAAACACAGCTGGCAAAGAAGATGGGAGCCCCAAAAGATGCAAGAAGAACCTGCCACATCATGAACGGTTTATGCCAAACATGTTTAATTAGTCAGGGAGTCTGTGTTTCAGGCTTTGCAGCAGTCGAGGTAACAGGAATAATATATCTGTAAATATTCAACATTAGATTTTCCTGGTCTGAGTCAGTAGATACATGGGGGAAAATCTGAGCACTAAGATGAGATGAAATGTAAAAATTCATATTTGAAGTGGGCATCTTACTTGATTTTGTTGGACTTGCATCCTTTAATGGTGATTTCATGTGAAGTTTTCTTCATCACTCTGTAAATTGGCTCACAGTTGGGGGGAGAGGGGGGGAATCGAATCCGGAGGCCATACAAGTGCTTCTTTTTCTTTACCTCCTTTCCCGACATGAATCTGTAAGAGTCAGGTAAAGTAAACACAAGAAATAGAGTTTTATACAGGTTGAATTACAACAGGTTAAAAAGCATTGTAAAAATCAAGGTTAACTCACGTGCAGCTATTGTTGTTTAAGGTCTCCAGAATATGATCAAACCGCTCAGATCTTGGAGTTTTGGCGAGCTAAAGTCATAAAAAAACATCTGGATTATTTTTAAAAGACTAAATTGTTTTTTTTCCTGGTACATTGTCTGGAAAATATCAATGTTTTATGAGCTGACAATACTTTCCATACAGCCACCAAGCCAAAATGGGCATTTTTTTGTTAAATTAAGTTAAACATTAAAAACCAGAAAGTCAAGGAAGATTCCTGAAAATGTAATAATCTGTGTGTAAATGTGCACTGCAGTGTCCTTACCTCGCCCAGCTGCATCAGCGACCAGTTTTCAATGATGTAAGTCATCAACTCCATGTCAAAGTCAAAGTACTTCCTCTTGTGGATTACACTCAAGTTGTACAAACTCAGATGAACAACATCCTTCCTGAAATGTAGGAAAAATCTGATTGTAAAAGAGCAATAAAGCAATTAAAAAAAAAATGCAGGAATCAGTTGGAAATAATTGCCTAAGAGAGGAAATGTTTCAGGGCTGACATTTGATGAACAGTCATTTCAGTAATCTTTGTATTTTAGAATATTCCACTTTAAAAACAGCTGTGCTAGTTTAAAGGCTGGCTCACCAGGTGAGAGGCAGCCGGGTGAGGTACTCTGGTCCACCATTGCAAACTGAACAGATGAAGATATAAAACCTGAAGACAAAACACAACACTTCATATACTGTGCTGCTAGACCATGCAACACGAGAACACATCAGGTATTTTTATTATTTAGGTTTTGAGACTTAAAAAGTGTGTGTGTGTGTGTGTGTGTGGGGAGACCTCATTTTAGACAGGTAATTATCAGCAAAATTTATGTTCAAACTAAATAAAATGATCCAAAGATAAATTCAAATGTTTCAACTGGTCTTTGGTAGAAAGAAGTCATGTGTCTTTAAATGGTAAGAATTTGAAAATTCCTGAAAAATTGTGGTAATGAAGCTGCTGCATGACATTCAACTTTATTCTCTAAAGCTTAATAGGAATTTAGGATTTTTATGGTAATTTAAAGTGATAAAATGCTAATTTGTTTATGTATGAACTGTAAGAAAACTACAGAAAAAAACTTAAGCTTTATTGACTAAACTTAGTGTCAGATTTTTCTGTCTAAAATGGTTTATGTAAGATATATGGCAAGTTTAAAAAAAAAAAAAAAAAAACTTTGTTTTGAAGAGAAAATTCTGAGCTTCGATATAATGGAAGTCAATGGGAGTTTGGATGGGTAATCTGCAGTCTGGGAGAAATTCCTAACCCTTAAAGCAGTGAGAGACACTGGCTGAGAGGAGAGGACATTTATTATGTACAAACTAAATTAAGAAGTATAAAAAACGTGGTAGTAAACAACTGTTTGCAAAATATATGGACAGTTTAGACAAGTTAGCTGAACATTCTGTGGTAAAAATCAAAAACAACTAAATCATCTGTGCAAAAATTACAGTTCAGTTGGGCAAAGCCCACATTTTTGTGACTCAATTAAACCTTTTAGGATGTTTCTGCTGTGAAATCTGAGCCGTAGATTCAAAGTCGCTCGGTTTAACGTTTTTCTATGGGAGGAGCAGTGAAGTAAATTTCAAGATGAAAACAGAAGAAGTAGTGACAGAAGTAGATGAGAACAGACCTTATGTTTTGTTTTTTAATCTATAAACTGTGGTAGAAATATGAGTTCATCTTTTTTATTTAGATAGAACTCAAATCTTCCCTCAGCTGGGCTCAGTTTCCTTTGCAGCTAAATCTACGTTGTCAACAAATCCTCTTAAAGTGCATGTTTAATGTTCGTTTTGGGGCAGAAAATAATATTTAGAGGTTATATTGTAATTTTTGTTATCCTTCCCGGTTTCCAAATAACTAGCAAGAGACTTACAACCACAAATCAGGGGTAATACACCGAGCCTAAAAAAAAAACTACAGGTTTTGGAGTCACGTGACTTACGAGGAGGAGAACGAACTCAGTAGTTGTATTTAACTGTATTGAAGCGAAAAAGATCCAATAATGGTGAATATTTGTGTGTGCAGGGGTTGTTCAAACTCCAGTTTGTCTGGACATCGTGTCCACCGATTTCCTGCACCAAAAAACCCAGCTTTCCGAACT
>JARVJO010000431.1:8744678-8758127 GCA_031762555.1 Cynodonichthys magdalenae | reverse complement strand
CTGCCCGAACGGGCAGGTAAAACATTTCTTTAGTTTATTAATAGGGCCATTTATTCAAAATATTCTGAAAATAAATGAATATAGCATTTTAAAACGCGTATAGAGAGAATAAATCCTCAAAATTTCCCCCTCCTGCTGTAGAAAAATTACATTGTGTATAACTGATAGCTATAGTGTGTCGCGGGATCATCTCTCCCTCCCGCTGCACGTCGCGCAGAGTGAAGCATTAACAAACGTAGTTTTCACACCCAAGTTGTCAGAGGAAAAACTTGTTTTTTTATTTATTGTTACCTGCAGAAATGAAAAAATATGTGGACTCTAGTTCAGTCGTAAATCCACCTTGCTAAAGTCATCTTTTGCTCTGAGAGCGCAGCAGCAGCAACACGTGGAAGCTCATCTATGGCAGGCCGATATTACATTTATTTGGCTTCACCACACTTAGACTGTGACTCAATGTAGGGGCTGGGTCCTCATGAGTGCACATTTGTTGGCTGCATACGTCACTGCCCCGTGCCGAATACTGTCCCAATTCGAGGGCTCCTTATCATGCGGCCTCCAAACTCTCGAAATCCGAGGATGCATCTGTGTATCCTCACCGGCGGAGGCTATTCCAGGATTCATTGCGCGGGCAGCAAAATAACAGAGAAACGAAGACGGTGGAGTTTTTTTTATTTTTTAAAGGAGTCGGCGAAGTTTGGAACTGAACAATTTGTTTTTAAAAGTAAGTTTAGCAACTTAGCTGTTGAAATTTATGCTGCAGTAAGATGTTAAATAAAAAAATGTAACTACAGTGCTGATACTGGAGCTAAACCCGATTTATTTATTTATTTTTTATGTGTAACGTTTTAACTGTGAAGTTATTCTTCCAGTAAAAAGACATGCAAATACACGAACCAACGCATTTTGAGTCAGATATGAAACTGATCACTATGGTAACGGGGTAGCGTGTGGTCACGCAAACTCACGTAAAGCCGACGTCAGGCGAGGGGTAGACCGTCTCATTTCACAGCAGATTTGAGCAGCCTACCCGGCCCAGCGAGGACGTGGCCCACTTGGCCCAGCTGGGCTATGTGCTCACGAGGACCCAGCCCCTGAATTGAGACACAGCCATACACTCCAGTTATCTGAAACTGTTTTATGACTAGATTAGACATATTAGTTATTTAGGACAAAATAATTGTTTGTTTGTTGAAGTTGATTTTTGAAAATAAGGGGCACATAAGAGTTTTTTCTTCACTCTGCACCCTTTTAATTCAGGGTAGGACTTACTTTGTTTTATTAATGCTGTACATAGATTGTTTTGTTTTTATGAATGAAACAAACAAAAATAGACATTTCTTAATATATTTTGACATGGCAAAAATACCCCTTTAAGATATATTTAATTATATTCTGACTAGTAGCCTATAAATAACGTCAGATTCATAATCAAGTTGTATGGAGACTCCAGTTCAAGATATCTTAAATGTATCTTTAGATATGACATAGGCTATATAAGATTAAATTAATGTAAATTGCAGACTTTCATGTTCTGTAAATAGTATTTTTTTTAAATAGCTGCACTTTATTTTAATAAATACTAGTGACTTTTCTCCTGTTGATCATTCTGTTTTCATAAGCATCCCTCCCAAGGCCAATAGTTTAGAGGAAACACTGGAAAGGTCTAAAAAAAGTTTTTGAAGAAGTTTTTAATAAAAACAATTGACTGACTTAGTGAGTGACTCAGTCTGCAATTTGTTATGTACCTCTGTGTAACCAAGTTAATATTTTTGTAGTACAGTACACATTTTATTTTGTCAAATTTTGAAAATTTTTGTTTCGGCATGTCGGGCAGGTAATATTTGGTGTCAAAAAAAAAAAATAATAAAATCTTGTCGAACCCTGCATTTGAGGAAATGTATTTTCAGATGCCAAGTAAACTACGCCAAGCTTCCGCACCCCACGCCCGCCCATGACTCAGTCTATCGGCAGCTATTATAGTAAACAAACACAGTTTTCCTTTGCAGTTAAGCTAAAAAACTACTCACGTCATTTTGTTCACATCCTTGTTTGGTCTGTGTGTTCAGATTTGTAACTTATATTACGATCAGTACGTGTATCTGAAGATGACTGAAATAATCTTACCAGCTGAAACGTCCTCTGTAATCACTCCAGTTCTTTAGAAAACATGCTTTCCGGCCCAACAATAAGGTTCCTATGTATCCTGAGATGCAATTTTACAAAACGGATATTTTATAAAGCTTCTTCTTTTTAAATTATTATTACAACAAAGTCTGCTCCAGGCTGTCAACAGTCCTGTACAGAAGCGGCTGTGATGATGCTGAAATGGGCCGGACAGAAGAGGAAGGAGGTTCTTAAAGAGATAGAGACCAATTTCAAGGTGTTTAGAAATGGAAATTAAGAGAAGTTTATTTTCTATATAAACAGCCTTTAAATAACTAAAAGGTGACATAGTTACTTAATATGGTATAGAATTTAAATATATGCCTGAGAAACAATATTGTCCCTTTAAGGTGTAGGCTTTTTGATGTTGTTTATATGCCTGCTTATGTACAGAGAGACCAGATGATTTTACACGTCTCTCAATAGCACAGCCAACTGCTTTCATCTTACGCAGCTAACCAGAGTAACAGGGAGCTGAACGAGAGAAACAGCCTTGATTTAAGGAGAGCGTGGAGGTCCAGAAGCTTATGGAGAGATTGGTTGTAGTAATCCAAGGAGTCTTTGACAGCTGTCAAACATTCATCTGCAAGAGAGTAAAGATCTGAGGCCAGGACCTCAGGGGAAATGTTCTTAAAGTCACAGAACTGGATAAGCCATTTAGGATTCGGAGCCAATGAAGCTGAGGGCACCTTCAGGGAAATAAAACTGTGGTCTGAGACACCCAGATCATATACAGATAAGTTATTATTATTAGGGACAGTGTCTGTAATCACCAAATCCAGAGTATGCCCCCTGGTGTGCGCTGGGGAGTCAACATATTGAGTTAGAATGAGAGAGTCCAAAAGAGACTTAAAATCTGCTGCCAGAGTGGAAGAGGAATTATCCATGTGGATATTCAAATCGCCAATAATATTTTTCCCAGAAGTGGCGTAGAAAGAAGCGAAGAGGTCATGCATCTCTGATTTAAATGAAACGTGTGGTTTAGGAGGGCGATAGATAGATATAATATTCATTAGAAGGAGGGCTTTGAGATTGAAGGTCAAACATTCAAAAGAAGAAAAATCCTGAAGAGCCAGATGGGATCATTTTAAATTTCTGTGGTAGATTACAGCCAGACCACCACCGTGGCCAGTACTGTGAGCTCTCTGTAGGTATCCATAGGGTCAAGCTTCATTCAGACAACTGTATACAACTGGTTGATGCCATGTTTCAGTAAGGCACATGAGGTTCAAATCCTTCTCCATAATATGATCATAGATAAGACATGATTTATTTGACAGTGATTGTACATTGAAAAGTTCCATTTTAATACTGGTAGGAGTAGAAGCCTGTTGAAGAAGTTTAAGCAGACTAAAGTCCACTCCATGTTTCCCTTGCCACTTTCTGCGCTGTGTTCTTTTGGCAATATCAGGGACTATAGATGCAGCATTCTGATGACGTAATCGATGTGCGGCGTGTCCGGTAGACCAGATGGAGGTGATGGAGCCAGAGCCATATTGCAGAGAGTAAACGGTTCTCTTTTGAGGGCCTCTGTGGACATAGCGAAGTTTACGCAGAAGGCCCAATTGTTTTATGATAGAAACAGAAGGTTGAGTGGTGTAGTTGTTAAGTTCAATCAGCTGGGAAGCGGAATAGGTCAACGTCATCAATGAGCCAGCAAAGCCGAGGGAAGCTAGCACAGAGATAGCCACTAACAGCAGACCCGATGCTCCGAGGCTAATATCCAGAAAGCAGTGCGATGCAATCCACAGCATAACTTGAAGAGTAGCACAGGAGAAAGTCCAACAAAAAAAATATGGTGACAACTGGAACAATCCAGACAACACTGAGGTCGACAGAGGCAGCAAGGTAAGCGCTACAGCAATAGCAGCTATTTCACCAAGTAAAGTCATTGCTGCTGTGAGTTGACAGCAATAGTCCCAAACTCCAATTAGGGAGTGCTAATTAAGCTGCCCATATAGGTACTGGTTGACAAACCACTGAACAAAATAATTTCAGATAAATGTCCACCAATAAGGCAGCAGTATAGTGTCTTTTAGCGCAGAGAAACAGCAAACCTATAACACCAGCGTCCTCTCCCGCAGCCCCGTCCTCTCCCGTCTAACTGAAGATGGGACCCCCAGATAACGCCATCCACAAACTGTTGACAAGTGTTAGTGAGTAAAGCTGAAATGTTAGTGAGTAAAGTTAACCTCTACAGTCATGTTTACATCCCTTTAAACAAGGTCAATCATATATGTTTGGTAGTAGCTGCTCTGCCTTCATGAGACCATAAATATCATACCATAAAACCATTTGATTGATGGGGTAATTATTTCATTTTGTTGTAGAATATAAAATTAGTTACAGTAGAGACCTGTGGGTTAAGGGTTACAGGTGATCAGATTATTGCAGGGGATATAAAATCATATAAAGACATTTTCTTGAACAAGAAGTGCACCCACAATAAGCAGAGACAGATTCGAATAGTATAATTATTGACTAACTGCAAAAAAAAAAAAAAAAACTTGAACCGATTAGCCGACTATTATAACTTAATTACTTGACATTGTTGTCATTACACTTTTTGGGTAAAAAAGCAGAAATACATGCAGGAACTGACCCCAGGGTGCACTGGAACAGCTGCTTTTGGTGTATACAAATACACCAAATACTAACTGTGTAGATTTGACAGCAGCAATCCACTTTGGTCTGAGCCATGGTCTGCCCAACATCAGTCCTGCTGATGAACAATCCATTTCTATAAACTGAGACTGTTTAAACAGCTTTCTGCAGCAAATAAGATAAGATTTAACTAAATAAACGTATTTACAGAACCTCATTCAAAAGGAAGAACTGCTGTGGTGTAAAATCAGTTTTAAACAAACATTGGTACCTTGTCCACATTTGTCACAAATGACAATCTCATTGGGTTCTTCTGACGACTCATCCTGGCAGATGGAGCAAACGATGTCATCGTCTTCATCATCCTGATCATCTTCATCACCTGAAACAGACAGATGTGCTCAGAAAAAAAAGTACAAATGAAGAAAAAAAAAAAAAACTTTAGAGACTGACTGAAAACAGTTATATAAAACTGTTTACGGTGAGGATTATATTAAACAACATATTTATATGCTGTAAATACCACAAAACAATTTACCCAAATAAATGTGATAATGTTCAGATTTGCTTTATCCCGACTAAACTTTTATTGTGTGCTGAAAAGTTTAACAGAGAGCAAATTGCAAATATTATTAAAAAGAAAGAATTTATGGGAGAATCTTAAGTTCTTTCTCTGCATTTTGAGGCGTTAACGTGGTTTTCTCCATCTAGTGGCTTGCCTGGGGTATTGTAATGTTTCTGTTTTAAAGTTATCAGGACCAAAACTAACATACATAATAAAAACACCCCTACTTTAAACTATTATCCAAAGAGAAGACAGTGTTTAAATCTACTGTAGACTTAAAATCTGAAGGTTAGTGACATGCATTTCTTACAAGTGAACTTCTTCATTTTTAAGAATTTTGGCATAATAAATGATCTTACCATTTTTGTCACATAACTGGTATATTCTTTTAATTTGAAGCAGCCAAAAAGGAAACAGGAAATGACATTAAAAGATGAGGAACTCCCTAGTCTTTATATAAACTGACTCTTCATCTCTATGAGAGTGACTCAGAATAATTCAAAACATCCAATTATTCTCCTCTTGTTTATGTTGTTAGTCATTGTAGCAGCACTGTTTACATGCAGGTGCTACTCTTTGTCATCACTAGGCATAGGTTGAATACCAGTTTCACAGTATATCATGATCAGAAATTTATTGGGGTTTTGTTTACTTACTGATTTTAAAAACACTACACATTCTGTAGTTTTTCCTAGGTGAATTTTATAATATATTTTTATAAGCTATTGTGTGAATATTTTTTATGATTTAAAATGATTTCATTGTAGTTGTAGATACATGCCTGTACCAATCCATCACATATATGTTCTTTTTCATTAGGCCAAGAAGTTTGTATGTGGGCCCGCCTCCAGCTTTTAGACTATGAAGATAAATTAGTCTCATAATGATATATGAGAGAGAGTGAGAGTGAGATAAAATTGGAGAAATAGAAGAATAAGTATATTGAACAAATGTGATGTTCGGAAATGTATTTTCCTTCATGACAAATATGCTCTGTAGAAAATGAGAAACTACCCATTTAAATTAATTTTTTTCCAAAAAGCAGTTGTGAAAAGTTGTCATTTTAGTATCATCTAATGTCAGTGTAAGCGCATGTGTTTAACATAGAGGTTATGAGGTCACAAAACGGTATTTCCAACAGCCCAGTGCAGTATAGCTGCTAAAGCTCAAATGTCCCAGCTTTTCACCAGTCCTGAACGCAGCATTACACATGTGGAACCTGCAGCGATAAAGTCTCAAAAGTCAAATTTGCAAGCAAGCAGATTCGTGCACGTGCTGCTGCTCTCTTGCTCCAATCTTGTTTGCTCTCAAATTTTGTTGAAAGTGCTCGCTCTCAAATCTTTCTTCTCTCTCAAAACGTACTATTCTCTCAAATCTTGTTAAAACTGCTCCCTCTCTCAAATCTTCTTGCTCTCTCTCAAATCATTATGAGACTAATTTATCTTTATATTAGACTGTCCCCCAATGATGTAATGAAACTAGGCAGAGTCAGGCCCTGAAGATGGTGGTTATAATGGAGTGTATTTCCTGGGTTCCCGGCTGAATGCACGAGAAGACAAATAAATCATTTCAGCCCAGCGCTTTGTGATTGTGGTTGTATGTACTCATACTGACATTTTTTACCATTCAAACATTTGTTGTGCTTCCTATCTGGTTCTAAACATGTAGTTAACTTAACGGACACTGCATTTCTTTTCAGTGGTATGAAAAAGTCAGTTTCAAAACCACTAAAACTTTCTATCATACTGTTCCTACGAGATAAGCGTTTTTTGTTTAATTTTTCTCCAGTCTGTGTAGCTGCAGGTTGTGTGATGGCTGAAGGAAGAGAGTATAAGTATAAGAGATAAATAGCTATATGAAAATACTTAGAATACAGTAAAAAAGACGGATGGCAACGTCTTGAGGACAGTGGAAAAACCACATCTAACATGATCGCAGCACCAGGTAAAGTTTATGCTATCTTTACATGAACGAGCTTGAAAGGCGATAAAACTGAATGCCTCTGTAGATTTAACCAAGCAGCTCTTTAGCTGAACAAGCGTTTCATAAACAAATGTCGTAGTTGTGATTTCTGTTGTTTCTGTGTGTAGTTATATAATTTTTTTGTCAAACACCCCTTTGAAATTTAAAACAAAAAATTCCCAACGTGATACATTACTTCAATAAAAAGACTTGTGCAGTATACAGTGATTTGTCTTAACTAATAAAGCATTAGAAAAGCAGTTATCCTATTAGATGTAAAATTTATCAGGACAACTTAATTGCATTAGGTGCTAAAAATCACAAGTATAAATGCACACAGGTAAATAAAATTTCAGCATAACACCACTGATCTAAAAAGAGCTTCCAAAAATAATTAGAAATGAATATGATCATAGAAAAGATTCTTTGTTTTTAAACGCCAATTTCAAAATAAAAGGTTATCATACAATTATAATTTCATACCGCCCCATTTCTAGTCATCACTTTCTGTTACTGGGCTTGTTACTATCTTAATAATGTGATTTATTTAAACTATATTAGCTTTCTAATAATGTATTTGCATTTATCTAGAAAATTTGAAGTCACAGAGGCTTTTAAAAAGATTTTGAAGAGGGTATTTTGGCCTCAGAATTATAAAGCCACAGCCCTAGATTATTCTAGTCATTGAGACCACATAAAGACTGTACAAGACACAAATACTTTCACAATTATCAGAGCAAACCAATTATTAATTTTAAATTTATTTCAGTAACGTTTACATTCAACATGCATTAAAACTCATGTAAAACCTTATAATCTCCAGACAGCCTGGTCATGCTTTAAATTCAAACTATTGGATGAAGAAGTGGACATAACCCCAGGTTCTCTTTATCTTTCTAAGCTAATCTCCAAATGTTGATGCTGCACTGCTGATGCAGCCAACAGTTAACTGCCAATAACCAATCACCACGTTTTACAGTATTTAAACTGCATGTCCTGCAATGGAGAGGTAAATACTGACTACAACTGCAAAGACACACAACTAAACCACAAACTCATGAGCCTTAAAGCTATAAGTACTTACCAGTTTGAATATCTTTCCAAAGAACCCATGATTTTGATCGATCTTCAAAAACAATGAAGCATCGTTGCTTTTCAACATCTATCTGAATGACAAAGCAAAAAAACATTAGGCTCATTCTTAAAAAACACTATTTAACATGAAGTATTTCCCCCATTGGAAGTTAAAGTGAAATCAGTTTTCAACAATGTAATAATAAAAGGGTCACACCTAATTACTATTTTGATAATCTGTTGATTAGTCAAAAAATAATCTATAAGTTGATTAGTCACTTAATTCTGTTACAACATCCATCTATGATTTCTGTGGGTGCACCTCCTGTTCCAGCTCCATGTCTCTTCACCTGCTCACACCTGAGAATGTCTCCTTGTTATTCCATCTTTCTACCTTAATGCAAGTTCCTACAGCACATTATATTAATGACCCAGAAAACTTCAGCCTACGTGTGATCACATTGGTTCGGGTAATCGGGATGTTTTTTACTGAGTAGCAGAGTCTGCATTTTACTTTATTTGGTTTATTTTCAGTAAAATGTAGCATACGTTTCAAAGTTTAAAACATGGTTAGTTTTGCCTCTATGACACAACCAATCTTTCTGTTCTGCCATTATTTTAGTTCTTTGATGTGACCGCTGTGTCATTTCTATGGTGTGCTAAGAGGCACCCCCTCTTCAGTGGTAAACAATGTAACCACAGACAACAAAAGCGATTCCGCCACCAGCAGTTTGTGTATTTCATTGAAGATATAAATGAACATTTATGTGTTAAAGAATACAAATATTCGATAATAAAATTCTGTGTGTTCATTTTTTTTAAATAATCAACATAATTGATTATTTAGAATAATTGGTGCAGCACTGAATAAATAAAAATATAAAAAAGCAATTGCGTAAATATTCACCTCCTTTAAAGTGACTGTCCTAATTCAATTCAGAGAAGGTTTTATTGAAAAGTACAGTCAGGAATCAGGATGGATGCAAAAGGATTTCCAAGACCCTAAACATCCCCTGGAGTTCTGCTAAATCCATCATCAAGAACTGGAAGGCACACTGGTAATGTGTAAATATACCACACGCAGGCCGTCCTCGCAAACTGGGTGACTGCAGAAGAGTGCCAACTTGGATCTATTTAAAGAAAAAGAAGCTGTTGCACAGAATAGATGTTTTGGCACCAACCTTTGTGATAGTTCCCAGGTAGAAGAGGCCATCTGACCACCTGGCCAACACGTCCTGTCCTTCTGTAAACCTGACCATCATGTCGTCTTCTCCATACTCCCCCCTTGCAGCGTGCCTGCTGGGTGACAGGGACACTGTGTGCTGCTCAGGGTGAGCTCTGTGATAGAGGGATGGGTGATCCACAATCACCGAGTCTCTGAACAGACACATGCATTCACAATATAAACAAATTAAATTTGCAATACATTATGGTTGTATTTACACAATGTATATAGGTAGGAGTGTAAGAAAACATTGGTACACTGAAATATTCTGATATTTAATTTCCTGATATTGTACCGATTCTCAAAAGCACTGTATCAAGTTTAAATTAAGGCTCAACTTATGGATGTTGTAAGAAAAAATGTGAAATACAAATACAGTTCTTCTCACTGTTGTTGAGTGGTCTTCTGATTAGGGCTGGGCAATATTGGGGAAAAAATATTACAATCAATTGTGGCATTTAGCCGATAACTAATTTGACAATTAATAGATGACAACTGAAGTTGAATGTTTGACTCTAAATCAGTTACCCTATTTTGTAAAATGATGCTTGCTTATACAAATTATCAGTTAACTAATTTCTTTATTTTAACAGCTACAGCTAACCCCGCGTTATCATCCCAGCATCATAAAGGACTGACTGAATGCATTGTGGATTCTCAGCAGACAAGATTTGTTTCCACCATTAACTGGATGAGAGCTAGGGTTAGTTTGCTCCACATCACCATTTACTTTTGGGCTTATACATGCACTTGATAGTTAAAGTGCATCACACGCAAAAATATGTCATTATCACATGGATTTCTTTGCAGTAATTTCAAAGTGACAAATATTAATTGTTGACAGTTCTGACGATTGATTGCACACTATACGATTTTGCCCAACCCTACTAACAATTGCATAAATGGAATTTATTCAGATTTTATGCATTTATTGGATGTTGTGCTCATACTGATTTTTAAAAAGTTAGAATATTTGAGAAAAAAAAAAATCGCAATACATCACTTACAGTATTGTAATATCAATATTTCATATTCTGGCCTGTGTCGTGATATTCATCTTATCACCAAATTCTTGTCAATGCACAGCCCTAAGTACTACAGGTGTATTTTCAAGGAAATAAGACTGAAAAAAGTATGCACACAATCTTTTAGTTATGTCTGGAAAGTTAAACAGACCAAGTGTTTCTTAAAAGGGGTGCATGTCACCCACTGCCTTTCTAAACAGAGTTTAAAACTAAAATCATCCTGGGATGAGAAATGAGAGTTGAAGCAGATTTGTTACAAGCACTACTGCAAGATGTGTTAGCACTTTGAGTACGCACCAAGGATGAATGTTTGCTACCACTTCAAACTTGAACCCAACTTCTGCAAATATGACTCATTTATAGACATTTTTTGTGATGGTTAAGGTTGGTCATTTTGTGTCAGCCATCTTGAATTGGCTCTTATAGGTCAATCAATTGTAGACGAACACTATGCTAAGAGTTTCATTAAAACATGTCCAGTAGTTTGAGACAATTTGCAAACAAGTACTTGTAAAACATTATTATTATTTTATTAATTATTTATTTTAGCGGTGGGCAATAACCATAAAAACTACAAGTAAAAACAATACACGCCTGTGCTTTTTGTTTTACCCCTCACACAGTCTGAGTAATGGGATTAGGAACACTGTGGCGCTTTGTTTAGCTGCAGCCATTTCCACTTCAGTGGCAATACACATCAGGTGACTATACTCATAATTAGTGCTAATTGGTAATTAAGTAAAGACGTGCTGGGCATTTCCATAAGCTTACACGTATACAATCAAACAAATGCAAACGAAAAGTTGACTTCTCATTTTAATATTAGCATAATGTCCCAGTTTTAGGTTTATTTAAACAAAAGTGACTTGTTAGCTCTCCTGCTGCAGAGGTGGAGGGTTTTTATTGGACATGTTACCAGAAACTCCTGTCCATCCTGGGGTCCCTTTGTTCAGACAATGACTGAATAGAATTCGCCCACCGGAGGACAACGGCTTCGATGAGACTGATCCACACGATTACATAGAATTAACTTAAAAAAATAGGTAAAAATAGTCAGAACCAGCCCCCATGGGAAGCAGCGACTGGGGCCAGCCAGGTCGGTCGCTGACCGTCGGACCCACACCCCCCTCCTCCTCCTCAACAACGGGGAGAACATGACAACAATACCTCATTGGCTCGCCTCCGCCTTTAGAAACGACCGAACAGCTGTATTAAAGGAGCGACGCTGCTTTCCTCCGCTCCTCTCGTTGTTTAGTTTAGCTTAGATGCGTTTTCAAAGACGCCACGGGGCTCGTGTCTTTTCAGGAAAAATTACAAACGGCTACTGCTACCAGCAGTGAGTTCGCCATTTTGCTTTCCCGCTGACGGTAGGGTAGTGCATTATGGGAGACTGCTGCTGCGTGTTGCTGCTGATTTACTTTTCAAACATTTGAAATTGGAGGCAGGGCGATTTTTATGTCCGCCTCTTAAAGAAGGATACGCATTGTTGTTGTTTTTTTCTTTTACATCAAGCGAACGCATTTTCACTCTTTTTTTCGCTCCCTCTAATATATAAAAACTAAAATCGGTACATAAACAACAAACAAATAAAAATACACATTTTATCACTAGTTCTAAATGTTTAACAGTCTTTGGGAAACTTATTGACATTGTAATCACTCTTTGGTCATTTTCATAGATTTTATGACCGATACTTTCAATTTCTGTTGTAGCAAAGAAACACGTCCTGATGGCTTAATTAAATATGGTTCTTTATGTGTTCAGTAGGAAAATAAACTCACTCATTTGTCAGAGATTTATAAATGATTCGTTACATTATAACGCACCTTAATATGAAGGTAAGAAAATGTACAGTTCATCTTACAGGTGGTGAAACATTACGCCGCAGCTCTATACACCACCGGAAGTTCATTGGAGCGGCGCTTGCTTTTATTTTGATCAATTTAGCGGAAATCGACTCGTGCTTGTGAACTTGTATTTGCGTTAAAATTTTCTACAGTAATTTATAAAACCTTAATAGTATCGGCCGCATAGGTCTTATACCTGAGTATAATTCACTGTAACACACAATTTTTAATAGTTTGTGCAATTACAGACTTGAAAATTAGAAGACCAAAAAAAAAAAATTACTGGGATACTCTCGAGCTGCGCATGCGCACTAAGCATACGTTTTTCCAGCTCGAGCTGAAGGAGGTATGTTTCTTTTTCTTGAAAACTAGCAGCTACCGTTTCGAAGAACAGGCGAACAGGGAAAGGGCAGCATGAAGAAGATTAACCATCATCGAGACGAACAGATGGCCCTGTGCGTCTCGGTCGTACAGAGCCGATAATAATGTGTCGTCTGATTTCCCGTGTGTTTTTAAAGATCTCTATGTATTGAGATGTTCTATTTTAGCGATGGCGAAGAGTCTGTTTCCACGGGCCTGGGTGAAAAGGTCTTTCTTCTTTCAGGTAAGAGCCCTGCCCTGCTATAAAACTATTGTGAGGAAGAAAAACTGTGGCCGATTCAGGTTATATGTCTTTGGCTGTCACTCAAACTGACAGCTGGCGGTGAACGCGCTCGTGGCTCCAGTTGAGATATGCCCGACGAATGAGGGGAAATTGTGTAAAAAGTGGCTGCCGCAGAGAAGAGACTGTAGCATTGGAGCAGGAATCATGTGAATTCATATGTTGAGAAAATGGACTCATAAAGTTTGTGTGTGTGTTTAAAACATGATTTGTAACCTGTGAAAAACATTTTGTGCGTAACTTCGGGTATTTGCAAGTGTGTGTTCAAATGTACACACAAATATTAATAAATTACAAATACAAAATAAAAGTACACACGCACA
>JARVJO010000431.1:8675326-8687079 GCA_031762555.1 Cynodonichthys magdalenae | reverse complement strand
CTGAGAGCGAAGAGGTCTGTTAGGAAAGTATGGAACAATAAGATCTTTAATATAAGATGGAGCTTGGTTGTTGAGAGATTTGTATGTTACAAGTAAGATTTTAAATTCTATTCTGGATTTGACAGGGAGCCAGTGGAGAGAAGCTAAAACTGGAGAAATATAATTTCTCCTTCCAACTCTCATTAGAACTCTAGCAGCAGCATTTTGAATCAACTGAAGACGAGTTAAAGAGTTTTTTGGACAACCAGATAATAAAGAATTACAGTTTCCTGCATTTATTCGGACATCCCATTTTGAACATCCCATTTTTTATTCTACAGTACCATTTCCTGGAGAGATTAGCACATATATGACATCATGCATGTTAATGTGGTTTGTTTCATTATCACTCTTCTCAAACTGACTACTGAGAAAAGACCTGTTTTTTTGTTTTCCATCAACAAAATACTTTATTTGTAATGTTATTTGTAAGTCACTTCTCATATTAATACCAGAACATCTTAAACAGCCGCAACCCATATGAGTTCTGGTGCACGGGTGCTTGGCATTTGAGCGAGGGTCATAAATGCTAATGCTATGTGGAATCTAGTTCATTTTTTTCTCAAGAGATTTTTGGTCAACTGTAGCACAGAAGCGACCGCACCAATCAGCATGAAATTTGGTAGGATTGTAGATGTGTCCAACCTACACTGAGCCAGCCAACGGTTTTACAAAAGACCCCATATTTAAGGAAAGGGCTCCATCTGAAAAGAGGGTGTCTGGACATAAAAACATTTATAACTCAAAAACTATGCAACAAATTTTATTTAGCTCTGATGAAGGCCTATCAGGCCCATCAATGAGTGCCCCCCACCATCCCCAAACCCCCACCCAAAACAATAAATCCATTTTGTTGATTTCTGAGTTCTGATGCATTGGTGCTTTGCGTATGTGCGGGGGTCATACATGCTACTGCTATGTGATATCTAGTTGGTTTTGTCTCTGTGTATGTACTATATACAGTATGTTGCTGTTGTTCTATATGGCTTTTGTTGTACAAGCTTGTGCAATGGCAATAAAGACTGTCCTGTCTTGTTCTGCTCTACATCCTTCCTGACTCTGTGCGTTTAAAGAGTGCATGACAACCGACGCTTTATTTTAATTTACATGTGAAGCAAAATAACAGAAACTGGAAAACAAATATTTTATTGCTTTTCTCAAAGCAAACATTATTTTGACATGTCTTTCTAGAAGCTCATTTTCTAAATATTTAAAAAAAATTAGACAGCTAAATTAATATACTGTATTATAAGGCAATTCAACTAAATCACTCAGGAGGCCACTATTACTCAAAGTCAACAGTTCAGGGGTGGGACATTGCAATTTTGTTGCAATGAATCGTAAATTTAAAACTGATATAAAATCTATGTTCATATTAAATCAGAGGGGCTCATCGGCAGTTGAATAGCCCTGCTGTATAACACATTTATTTTGCATAACCTTTGTTGGAGCATTGTTTTACTGAATTTTTATTGAAGACAACTAATTTAGAGGATTATTAACTTTATGCTCTGAGATAAATGCACTCACCTCATCAATAAGGAAGAGTCTGACAAGCTGCAATAAACAATTATCCTTCCATTTTCTTGTCATGCTGTCCCACTTTTCCTAGGACAAGCAATATATAATCTATTAATGCACAATAATTTCCACTTAACCACCTTGTATCAGTTTTAGTTTTTGTTGCATGTGCTTAATTAAAATACATAGTGGAATTACACACAGGTGTGGTCAGGATAATGTGGGAGTTGTGAATCTCAAAGAAGTCGTCAATTTCTGTGTCTCCAGTCAGCTCTTTGCAGTTCAGTCCTAGAGGTCCAAACTTCTTCTTCCAGCTCTCAAAGCACTGACTGCAGAGAGCTTTGATGGGGGCCACTGGTGAGAGCAAACAACAAGTCTGTTTAAAACTAAACTGCATTCAAATTATAATCTATAATAAAAAACAAAGTATAAACAAGAAAACATATCATTTTAAGTGATTATGCAGTGAAGCTGAAAACTGAATTATTGCTGAAACTTGGTGAGAATTTAAAATTGATTTGTTGACATTAATAAAAGCAGAAGGGAACTAAAACAAGTAGAAAAGCTAAAACAATTAGAAAAGATGCTGACGATTAGAACATTAGGTACAAAAGAGCAATGCTAAAAACAGCAGAACAGTAGCTAAAAGTTAAAAAAAACCAGCAAAACCTTAGCTTATAATGCAAAATCTGTTTATTTTTAGCTTAATATCATGTTTCATTTTCAAAAACACTGCCTAAACACTTGCTGGCCACTTACACAAAGACCCTCCCTGGAGCTCAGTCTGCAGCACAGCTCCTCCCCACAGAGCACCCCTCCCCCGAAGAATTGTTGTAAAGACGTGAAGTGGGAGTGTCAACAATGGTAAGCGGTTCTTAAAGAGACCATGCCACTTTCAAGGTTTTTAGATAGACTATGATGCAAAGTGAAATTTATTTTTGATATATTTAGCATTTAAATTGTAACTGAAGGTAACATAGTTACTTAATTGTGGTATAGACTTGAAATATGTGTCATAATACATAATACCCCCTTTAAATCTAAAATTAGTAATACAAAAGCTAATTGCTAAAATTAGCATACCTCTAACTGAATCCTAAAATCAGCTTCATTGTTGCTGTATGCTAAAATCAGCAAAACTGTAGTAAAAAGCTAGTCAACAAATGTGTTGATAAAACCTAAAATAAATAAATTTATTTATCCAGCAAAACAGCAGATAAAAGCTAAAATTGTTCAAGCAAAAGCCTTTACTTAAAACTAGCAAAACTTTAGATTAAAGTTAATATTAGCAGAACAGTGGCAAAAAGCTTAAACCATCAGAACAGTAGCTAAAAGTCAAAAGGAGTAAAACAGTAGCAAACAATAAAATATTGGCAAAACCCACAGCTGACAATTAAACTCAGAAATACAGCTAAAAGCTAACGGAATTATTAGAACACAACATTTTTTATTACTTTTTAAAATTTATTTCACTCAAAAAATATAAACTGTATATATAATAATTAAAAGAAAGAAAATATATCAAGTTTGCTGAAGAAATTAAAGTGATCGTAACGTATTTCAATGGAAATTATTCCTGTAAATCAAGTATAAATGTAACAAATACTAAAGGTCACGGCCCACATTTGCTAAGCAACCAAAACATTTTAATGTCTGAATTGTTAGAATATAACAAAACAGATATTTCAGACTATATTTCTGCAAACCCCTGTAACTCATCAATAATGTTTGCTCACTGTACACAGCCTTGACATCTCTCCATGGCTCTGATGTCTCCATCAACAGACGAATGATGGCCAGCTCAAAGAGAACCGTTTTACCAGATCCAGTGGGAGCACACGCCACAAAGTTCTTATTTGAGTAAAGAACCTAAAGAGAAATCGAAACCAGATGCACTCCAACAAGCACTTCCAGGTATAGTTCATTTTCTGTAATATTTTTATGTTTACATCATCCAGAGCTTTAGACTGAACGTAGTTGAAAAAGGGGAAGTCACTGAAGATGGATCTGAACTTCACAGCTGTGGAAAATGTTTAAGGAAACAATCCAAATCATTTCTAATAAAAACTGTCTTCAAATATTCTAGCACGATTCAGATACAATTCAATTTCAATTCAATTTAGTTTATTTATATAGCGCCAAGTCACAACATACGTTGTCTCAGGGCACTGTACATGAAAAAAGAACATCTAAAGGAGAACCAGCAGTTGTGCTGAATCACTTCAACACAGTCTCCCATCCTGAGCAAACAGTGGAGAGGAAAAACTCCCTACTAATTAGAAAGAAACCTCCAGCAGAACCAGACTCAGGACAGGCGGCCATCTGCCTCGACCGGCAATACAATCAACTCATTTTAAATTGTGTTCATCTACACAAGATCAACATAAAAGGATACGAATTTCTGAAACTGGTCGCAAAACTTCGGAATTAGTAGATCCTAAAAATGAAAACAAATTAAACATTTATTGACTTCTCTTTTCTGTCACTTCAGAGCCAAATTTCTTCATAAAACATAGCAAGTTGTAAAAATAATGTGTATTTCTTTTAAAGCTGCAGTGAGTTAACAGGGTCTGTGGTGTTCCTGCCAAATGCTGTTGACCACTATTTTTCATCAACGATGCAGGTAATGGATAAGTGCACCTGATTTCATCTCATCACACCCAAAACACATTGTTGCAGTGGGTGCCATGTTTAGTAATGTGACCGTGTGCTTATCAACAGCAGAGCTTTCCTATCAAAGCATCATTGGACAAACCAGCGCCTGTCTGTGGCCGTGTCAGTGTTGAGTGGAACCTTGTATGTGGAGCGGCTGGGGTGTCATGGGTGAAACGAAGGCTCTCTTTGTGCCCTTGTCCTGCATTTCTGCACAGGTCGCCTGATGCGGGGGTCGACCGCTAACTGCAGGAGAGCCCAGAGGAGGGGGCGAGAAAGAGGGCTTGGATAGAAAAGGAGCTGCACGACCAACTGTTACTTCTGGAGGCTGAAGACCAGGATGTATAGTTGTCATGGCAACCTGATTGAGAAAAGTTTGAGGCCTGGACGTTGTCTGGCAGATGCTGCTGCTGCTACTCTGGAGGTCCCTGTTGGTTGATGATTTGCCTCTGCTGGCCTGTGCTTGGATGTTGAACAAGCTGAATGTGGGAGTGAGGAGAGAGAAAGAAATTAAACAATGAGGAGGAATATAGCTTAAATTGAGAAAAGAAGGCATTACAGACTATTTTAATGAGGTCAACATACTGGATGATTTGGCATCTTCTCTTGAAGTCTCCACTGATACTCTAAAGGTCCATTTTGAGTGAGCACATCATTTACAGTATTTTTGACAAGATTGTAATGAACAAATCAGAATTTAAAATCTGTAAATGTGGGTTTCACACAGTTGTTAATATTAATCCTGTTAGGTTAATCATGCCTAAATAATGTCCTGCATCTTTCTGCTGGAAAGGAGAACTCAAAGTTGACCTGCTTTTTGTGGCCACATGGGCTCATATGCCAACTAGCTGCAGTTAAACATCGCCTAAACTGCAAATTTCCTCTTATTTTAATAAATATAAATAAATATGTGCACTCTATAATCTAAATGCACTGTGTGTCAATATTTTAAAATACTTGCCTTCTTCTTAAAGATGGGCTCTTTTCATAGTCCAGAGATGACAATCTGCTCATGGCTGCATGACAACAGTCCAGCAGGGTCTCATCCTCACCTCTGCCATTCTGACAGCTACCCTCTGAGGAATCCTTCAACCCTTCACCAACCCAAAGCCCTTCATATGAGCTGTGGCTGCTGCTGCAGCTACCACCTGGAATTTCCTCATATTTTCTCTCTTCACTGTTAAAACTGTGAGAACTGTTGATTTCTGATTGTACATACTTAAGCCCATGCAATTTTTTTAAAGGAGCATCAAACATCTTGGGTTTCTGAGTAAAACCTAAAAATATAAGAGAAGAAAAAAGTTTTTAGTTAACTAACTGTCTTTGTAAGATCATGTATTAAAAGAACTTTAATATTCATCTTATAGTATTGATTATGTGAATATAACATAAGGCTAAATTTCTGTGAAGTCTGAAAATATTTGAAGAGGTTTTAACTAATTGAAATAACATCTAAACTTAGAACAAAAAATAATGAAATTAGTGTTTAGTATATTATTTCTTTGTTGTAACAATGCTTCTTGGCAATAAACCTTATACTGTTGGAAAGTCTGATTTTTTTTTTAATTTGTGCCACATTTGTAAGGAACATGCTTTTGTGGGATGAGCAGTAGAGCTGAGTATGTGGGTTCAGCACATAAAAAAACCATGCCAAATCTTCTCTGCTAATGCCAAACTTTTCTGCTGTTACTATTGACACTCTTTTTGAGCTTCTGGCACCCTCAGGTGCTGCCAATCAGGTGACCGGTATAAGATTTATTGCCAAGAAATATTGTTACAACAAAGAAACAAACTACCAAATACAAATTTCCTTAATTGTTGTGCTAGATTTAGTAATGATTATGTGAATGTAACTCAAATCTATTTTTTTGCCAAGTCAGGCAATATTTGAAGCGCTTTTAACCCATTGAAATAACAACTATATAGTTGTTACATTTTATATGGTTTAATTAAGACGAATACAAAGCTGTGTTGACAAATTAAGAGAAAATGGTTCATCTCAGCTCAGAGCATGTCATACTGTGGAAGGTAGTCTCTGCCTCAGCCTGCATATCTTGACTTGCTGGAATATGTGTAAGAAGTGGAGGTGCTTCTAGCTGCCATTGACTGGTGTCCTGGTGCAGTGGTTTGCTGTTAAATACAGTTTAAAATTAGTACATTTGAAAGAAGACAGTAAATGAGTGTGTTGCATCTTTTAGTACTTACACCTTGTGAGCAATGGGTTTCTCAAAAAACAGACTGTCCAAGGACAAGGCGAAGTCATCAGCATCCAGCATCTTTTAAGATAAACTCACCAAACCTCAGTCAACATCAATCTAGATGAAAAACAATGATTACAATAATAAATGTGGGTTTATCATAAATCTGTGAAATTTCAAAGCTAATTCAGGCCTCTAAATTGTTGTAATAACTGGATAATGTTTTTTAAATAACAGAGCTTTAGTTATAAGAACACTGTGCTTAATAAAATATATATTAAATTATATAAAAATATTTGATAAGGGTAAATGTATATCTTATTAAATAACCTGATATACATCGTTTATTAATGGGCTATGCAAGCTAGTTTAAATTAGCTAACATCTAACAACTAATAGCTAAATATTTTAGGTATTTAATTACATAATTCAGCAAAAATATTTTTCAAAATTGTCTGTGTGACCTACCTGGAATAATAAAGACAGTTAATTCATGTATATTAAAACAATGTTCAACAAATCCAGAGTTTAACCTCTTGAACCCTACGTTGATTTGATTAGTTTAACATCAGCGCGAGACTGAATAATTTTTAAATCAGAAACTTTATTTAGACGTTTCCATTTTGACAAACAGGACTGCTCATGTATTTAGGTGGAAGCTAGATGTAAAAAAAAATCTGCGTGATACAGGCTTTATTGTGTAAATTATTTATCACTGTTTAGAGTCTGTGTTTAAACATGTTGTTTTCACCTAAAAAGACGTCAGGCAAAGGCTAAACTGGGAAATTACCGGTCACAGAAGCAACAAAGCCTGTGTAATCAACCTGTGTGTAGGCAAATAATTTGTTTCTGCCTAGTGGCAACTATTGACAACAAAATCAAAATGTTAACATCAAACTTTTCCAAGCTAAATAGTAACTAAACGTTTATTTTTATCCTGTCAATTAAAATAGCGATTATTATTTAAAATGGAGAAATATGCTACACACACAAAAAGGAAAAAAATGGTCATTAACTCTGGCTTTTATGCCTCCTATGTGGACGAAACCATTTCGAGTTTTTGGAGGGGAGCATGGCGCCGACGCGTCGCTATTTATGACGAAATCTACCGAGAAGCTAACTTCAGTAACGTGCTATCTATGACTACTTTAGAAAGGTGTAACACAGTTAAACATAATAATTTTAGTGACGAGTTATTCTGTTACTGCAGGGCGAAATAATGTGCTATTACCTTTAGAAAAAAATGATCTGGCCCACACCAGGGAAAATGGCGACTGTGAAATAGATGGAAGACGAAAGTAAAAAAATATGAAATGCAGCGTTTAACTTCTACCCTGGATCCATTCACATCGCTCGGAGGTAATGTTTGCTTGTTTACCATCGTGTTATAATTGTCTTTGTAGCGAGTAGCGAGGGATTTTTGTCATTAGCTTCAGTTTAGCCTGAGGAATAGGTTTTGGTGTGGAACAGCCTTCATGGAATGGTCTGCAGCTCCTGCAACCAGCATCCAACAACACAGCATGATACAAACGTATAGTAACTGCTTATACACCCTAACCAAACACAACTATAAATGGTCGGTGTTGTTTTGAAAGTAGATATCTTTAACAATACATTCCAACTATTGTAAGTTGACAATTACTGAACTCCTGAGCTGAAAGTTTTAGCTCTGTACAAAATCCTCGACTCGCTCATTAAAAGCCATTTTCCGTGTCCATCCCTGCAGATTTAGTGCTGTTGTTCAGCTAAAATTGTCACCTTCATGAGCCCAAACACCACTCAGGTGCCATAACACTTTTATTGCCCTTCAGATCCAAGACCTCTTACTCTGCCGACCTTGTAGGTTTATATACGGCCCATTTATTTAAATCAGCTAAAGGTCAGTATTTTTGTATTTGGCTTGAGTCTTTTTAATGATAATGATTGTGTAGTAGTTAACTCAGATGATACAGATATTCAGTTTACTTCACTATAAAGCACATCAAGCAAGATATGTTAAATCATTTTAATGGTGATATTATTTAAGCTATTATTTTTACTAATAAAATCCAAAGACATATAGTTTCCAAAAAAGCAACAAAATGTTCTAAATTTAGAAGGATAAGGAATATTAGGTACTCAACTAGGGATGCAAACAATTAATCGACCTACGATTAATTTTCTAATAATGGTTTATTAGATCAAAATTCCTTTCCTTCGATTAATTGAAATAATCTGTTTAAACCTTGTTTCAGTGTAGTTTGGCCACCATCCAGTAGAGGGCGGCGCTGCTCTCAGCCTGGCCTTACTCAACCTCGGCAGCCTTGTTGAGCTGTGCAGAGAGCTGTCTCAATGTGGGCGACATCATAATTAAATCCGCAAATCGTATTTAGTTTTATTTGCGACAAAACAATAATAATGGACAACACCAAACTCCAATGATAAGTACCAGAGGCTGTAGCGGACCATCCAGCAGTAAGACGCTAACAACAAGAGAGCAGGATTACAAAGAACGTTAGGCTAACTGTAGCTAACGTTAGCTTCTTCTTGTTGAGTTTTCCTCGTATGAAAGAACAAAAACAAAACAAAAAAGTTACAGTCACTACAAATAATTAACGTGAAGTTAATCTGTTTGACATAACCCGGCCAGTGAACCAATCAAATGAACATACTGTAGCTGACATCGAAACATGCTGAGGAGCCCAGCCCGGATAGAACCACAGGGAATATAAACAAACACAGTTCACACATTTGTATTTTATCCCTCTTAGGGATATTTTATTATGTTTATAGTTTGTTTTTGACTAAATCTTTAGCTTAAAAGGTTACCCTGTGTTTAAATGATAGTTTTACATCTCTCTTACACTCATTACCTAATTTTCAGTCTTTGTTAAACCTTTTAGTTCTTATTTTAATCATCACACTTTTAAACCCATAGAGGAGGCAATTAGTGGCTACAATGTTTTTAACCTTCCCTTTATTATAGCCTTGTCGGCACAGCTACAAATATTTAGTTATTTTTTTCATTTATCCATCTATGCTAACAACATTTTTCCAAAAACACTGTAAATCACCCAGACATACCACTGGGTGGCAAGAACATCTACACAGAAACCATCAAAAAACAGAGAAAGAACATTGTTAAAGCGTTTACAAACTCCATCCAAACTGCCTAAATCCTCTCTCACTGTCACAGTTTCGTGAAGAAATTTGTGTTAAAAACTTCAAGTTTTCCGGCCCTTCTTGTCATAATTCGCTGGAACAACTTTTCGGCCCCCTCTACTTAAAATAATTAATTGTGAGGGGTCAGAAGTTTGTGTGTGTATTTGTTTATGACGAGAAGTGCTTGGTCACGGTATATTTCAACTACTCACTTCCAGTATCTAACAGTTGTACCCAGAAGCAGACATTTATAAAAATAGTCAAATGGAAAAAAAATTCATGGACAGCTGTAACGGGGGATCAAACCTGTGACCTTCCGGTTCCAGGACGACTCCCCTAACCACTCTGCCACAGCCGCCCCATCTTACTATCCCAATTTTTTCCACAGTGTAGACTCGAGCTGGAAAAAACCTCATGCAGTGACGTACCGTAGTGGGAGGGGTTTCCCAGGAGCTCAGCACAGTTTGTTTCAGGGGCTATAGACCTTTACACTCCCTGCAAAGCCGAACAGTGGACATGCAGTCATGTGGTTGTTTGGCGTTCGTTTTTACACACACCTTTCATTGCTCCAGAGACGCACAGCACTGAGCTCCTGGCAAAAACCCCTCCCGCTGCAGTACACTTCACTGCATGGGGTTCCTTCCCACTGGAGTCTACATTCCAGGAAAAAAAAAACTCCCATCCGCCATTATTTGTCCACAAATCTGTCCTGATTAAAACTCCACACTTTTCTCCAGATAGATTCCTCTGTACAAAGCTTTTTTTTTTTTCAAATTTCCATTTAGGAGGTTTTGGCCATTTGACCGTCTTTATAAATGTCTGCTTCCAGTTACAACAGTCGCATTCTGGAAGTGAGTAGTAGCAAAATGCAGTATCTGAGCACTTTCACCATAAACAAACACGTCCACAAAATTCTGACCAGTCATACGCTTTGTACAGAGTGCGATGAGAAACCGTTCGGCAAAGGCCTTGTGTCGAGAAGGGATCGTCATGTCGGCTCTCCAAACCAGATGATGCAATTTTTGTAATTTCGTTAGCCATTGGGTAAAATAAGATCCAATAATTTAAACTTCAACAGAGTGCACGCCTCCAGTAAGCAATTGTTTCTCAAAAGCCAAGTGTCCAGACCCTCTGTACGAAGCAAAGTGAACAAAAATGGGCTGGTTTTTACCAGGCTAGATAAAAGAAAACATGTATTCAGGTCTAAGGCTGGGCAATTTGATCGTGATTATTGATTGAGAAAAAGTTCAGGTCGATTATGGTGATCAGCTGTTAGCCTCTTTACTTGATCAAACATGGAAATGTGCGTCACAACAGCAACAATCATAATCCACCTTCTTCTGCTCCACTTCTGTTTATAAGTTGCTAAGAAAACACGGATTGAATCATAGAATTGTCCAAACAAAATGTAATCCAGTATGCTGAATTTCACAGAATTTACTTATTTGGAAAATCTTCTGAGGTATTTTGGCCACTACTGCTCCCTGTACCTCACAACAGGGGATAGCAAAACAGACTCGCTAAAACAGAAACATCCTCCAAAATGATGAAGCTATGGTAACGTTTAGGACAGAGCCATTAATAAGTATTACTGGATTGGACATCACGTCACTTATCGCGTGCCACACAGGTGTTGCTATGCATTGCGTCTTTACTCACAAACATCTGTGGATGGCGATAAAAATTAGATGCAGCTGACAGTCATGCAAGTAATATCAAAAAAGAGCGCAGTGTTTTTGCCATAAATCATCAAGACTACCACAACAAGATCACAAAATCAAAGGTTATCACATTTTACGGATGATTAAAATATTTTTCATTTAAAACAAATGCAGGAAGTAGGTCAGTTATGCTAGCTTGATTTTGAAAACTTTGGTAAATCCACTCAAAGACAAATTTGCTGTTCCAATAAATTGTTATAGTTTTTTTTTATTAATTTTGTTGTCATGTTAGGATAATATTGTGAGAGGTTGTAAATACCATGGACAACAGTAAAAGTTAGGGATGCACGATGCCTTTTTTTTTAAACCGATACCGATAACCGATAATTTTCTCCTTCTAAAGGCCGATAACCGATAATTACCGATAACCGATAACATCCCAGGAGATAAAGACTAGTGAGCAAAAGTGTAAGATTATTACATAAACAAAACCAAAACTAGATAATGCTTTAATTTTTTTTCAATAAAAAACTCTTAGCAA
>JARVJO010000431.1:8633527-8646066 GCA_031762555.1 Cynodonichthys magdalenae | reverse complement strand
ATGCAATTACTGAAATAAATCAAGTTTTTCAAAATATTCTAATTTACTGGCTTTTACCTGTATATATATATATATATATATATATATGAATCAGGTTGTTAGAGCCTTTCCTGAAGCTTCAGTTTTAAATTAAAAGTGACCCAGAAGTGAAGGAAACAGCTTCAAAAGTAGAAGTACATATTTTCTTTAGTTTTGACTTTCTTTGAATGAGAATTGTTTAATTTAACTTTATTTTTAAATCTGAATTCTTACAGTCCTTCCAAATATTGTTCTAAAAGTCAGACGCATAATTAAATCTGAGTTATGTTTTAGTGAAGCTGTGCAGCTAAACATTTGAATGATTAAATCGGTTTTATTTCCTCTGTAGCAACAAAGAAGTCAGCTAAACTAATTGAACTGTTTTTAAAGTAAAGAAGATAATGGAGGAAAAAATACAATCTGCTCATGTAAGAAACATTCAAATTTAATGTCGGATAAATCCTTTAAAATGTAAATAAATTTAAAAAACACTGTCAAGTACATTCTGATGCTTTGATAAATTTGAGGTAAAATGTTTTAATTTCATAAAATGTTTCATTACCTTTTATTTATAAAACATTATTGCAAATGCTCCAACCTGCTGCAAAACTGAATTTAAGAAATTATTTAATAAAATTTGATCCATAAATTTATAATTAGATAACAGACAAGATGAGATTTTTATTCTGTTTGATATTTAAGATTAAGGTCAGAATCTTAATTCAATCACAAATAAGTTTATTCAGGCTACTCAGACTACAATAGACATATTAAATGAAAACTTTACATAATTCTTTTCAACTTTGTCAAAAAAATGTTAATTTGCTGCAACAGCAACTCAAATCATTCTGACAGTTTGTTCCTGATTTAAAGATCGTCTACATAAAAAAAAAAATCTTCCGTTTGTCATGGTAGAATTATTAGATCATACCAACTCTTACTGTACTAAAAGTCTTCAGTTTAATAAATACATCCATTCTTGAACTGATTTAGTGAAAATTGTTTATTTTTAAATTACTTGAAATATTTCAAACAAAATAGAACCAGGATTTTTCAACAAAACAACTGTCTGTTTACAGTATGAAAAAGAGGCTAAAATTGCAAGTGTCAGTTACATGTTTCCACTTGGACATATATACACGCTACAGTATATACACTCAAATGAAATACTGCAAGTACAGTCTGCAAGCTGTTTATTGAAGCGCTGGAATGTGTCCACCACCTTCCTGTCAGAGGGCTCAGAGTTCTGGGCAGGACAAAAACGGTTCAATCCAAAACACAAATTTAGAAAACAAAACTTCAGTACAGCAGGGGAGCTGCGGGAGGCTGTTCACAGCTGGGGCAGTTTGTCCACGGGTGTGTCAAATTTGAAGTCTGGAGGAAAAAGTTCAGCAGCTCGTGGGTAGATGAGTCGGTACGACTGCCTGATCGTCACGTCTGCCACGCCTGCAATGTCTCCGATTTCTGAGGAAGAGTGGAAAAAAATAAAAGGAAAAATGTTGGACCAGCTGAAGGAGCACGCAGGAGGAAGGGAGAACAAAAGAAGTGCAGAACTTATTACTAGTCTCATTTCTAGCAGCAGAACAGGTTGGAAGATGGTTATTTGATATTGTTTTTAACATCCTACAGGCTCCAACATGTTAAATAAATTTAACACTGGAGGTTTTGAAAAAAATTTGTAAAACTTGAAAAAAATCTGAGATTGTTCTAAACATCCGTATACATGCAAAATAATGGAAACTCTGTAAATTACGGACAATCCGTACAACTTGACATGTATGCATTTTTCTTGAAAATTTGACTTGGCTGTGGATTATCTAAACAAAAGTTGAATACAGTAGGTCATCTGGAAGAGTTCTTTATTTAAAAAAAAAAAAAAAAAAAAAGGTTTTCATCTCTCCAAGAGTTCTTCAGCCTTAGGGGGAGAGAGGGTTCACAGATCATTACCGACTTGAGTGAGCATGTGAGCTATCGTTTAGCACTGGGAGGTCTCCTCCGTGTCATTAGCCTTTTTCATAAGTCAAATCCGCGTTATCGCCGCACAGACCTGTCAGGCTTTAATCCCCCTAGGGTCATTCATAAGATCACAGGTGAAGGCGGGCAGGTCCCGCTCACATGAACGCATTCATAAATGATCCAAAAGAGGCGTGGAGCAGAACTCAGCTGGGCTGAAGTGGAGCGACTTATTTATTGTAGGACAGACGTCTGCTGCCTCGTATCAAACAAAACAAACTGAATTAACTTACTTTAGTGATTCTGTACAGTTTAATATTTTTAAACCAACTAAAAATGTGTTGTTTTGTGTTATTTTTAATATCCTCTCTGTAAAATCTGTAGATTAATCCTGACTCACTGGATCCAATCCCCACTGGCTCCACGTCGTATAAAAAAAAAACAAAAAAACAAAATCAGCTCATTATAGCGACCCTGTGGCACAATATCTTTTAAACTAACTACAAAGTTGCTGTTCTGACATTTCTCCAGCCGCACTTACGTCTTCCTTGTATCAAACACGCACACTGAATAAACTCATTTTACTGATTTTGTGGTTAAATGTTTTTTTAATCTAGCTACACAGTTGCCGTTTTGTGTCATTTTTAATATTCTCTCTGTAATAAATCTGTAGATTAATCCTCCACTGCTCACTGGCTCTGGGTCGTATCAGAAAAAAAAAAAAAAAAAAAAAAAGAACAAAACCAGCTCATTCTAGTGAACCTGTGGTTCAATATTTTTTAAACTAACTACTAACTAAGTTGCTGTTTCGTGTCATTTTTCATATTCCCTCTAATAAAGCCGTTTGTTTGTTAGATCCTGTGGTCGCTCACTGATGTCATCAGCTCATTGTTATTTTCTTAGCATGGATCTGTGGATTGCTTTTTCACAAGTGAGTGAGCCGCGCTCTGACCCTCCTCTGATACAACCTTGGCTCGAGGATCAGGGGCGCATCAGAGGAGGGCTAATTTTACCCGCCTCTCCGCCTTCGTGTTTTTTTCTAAATGCTTGAGGGGGAACAGAACACGCATCAGACCCGGACTGAGCCGTCTTATTAAAGGGGTTTACGTGTCTCCCTCTTACAATGGTGTTATTGCAAGTGTGACTTCAACAATAGGTGACAATCAGGGCACTAACGATCAGCTTATGGTCCAGTTTTAATCATAGTTGAACTTGTTTGTCCACCGTGTGACGGCACTGTTAAAAGCTAGTTTATACTTTGAGTCGCACCCCCCGTTGAGTAACAAAAAATTGCACAACTTCCTTCTGATCTCCTGCTTCTATCCCCCGGTGACAGCTGTCCTATACATTGCCCCCAGGCAGAACTGCGAGACACAGACGTTGCGTCCAAGAGCGTGTGATTGGTCTGAACTTCGTGGGTGTGTTTGTTCATGAGGAGCACCGCAGCGGGCCAGTGGTCCTCTACTGTGGCAGCGCAGAGGAGTTGGACCAAGCTGGACCAGAACAGGACCCCGAGCAGCTCTTCCTTCTGTGTGTTATTTTGTTTAAAATGATATTTTATGTCTGAAGCTAGTTTTAAAAAAGAGCTAGAAGAGCAGCTGGTTTGATTCCACTACAGACTGAGTGATGTTACTCTGAACTCCTCATCCTCACAGACAGAGGGAGGACTTGTGATCAGAGAAAAGTCATCTAGGGGGGTGACTTTTAGTTACGATGCCTTCTGGAGGTGTTTCAGACTGAGAGGAGACCCCAGGACAGATCCAGGATCTGGGAACACTTTGAAGCCCCCTCACCTTTCTGGGTCTTCTTCTCTGCAGAGGCCTGGGAGGCCATGTAGATGGCTGCTGCAGCCACAGAGATGGGGCTCCTGCCGGGCACCAGGTCCAGCTCCACGGCCTTCCTGGCAATGAAGGTGGCAGCCATCTGCACCTGTTTGGGTAAGCCCAGGTTGGAGCAGAAGCGGGACATGAAGTCGCCTGTCGTGATCAGGTCCACGCTGGTCTCCAGCGCCTTCAGGATCAGCTTGAAGCACCGACCAATCTCTTTCTTGGAGATCCTGGAGACGGCACAGATCTCTGGAGGAGAGAGACGGAGAAACAATCTGAAACTTTCACCTAAATGTTGCACCCATCATAAATCCCTTCCCAACATCCAAGAGTTTATTTAGATTTAAAAGGATCTGAACTTTGTACAAAGTGCAGCTTATAAAAAAAGTTTCAATCATTCCATAGAGTCTCTAAAATTAGTTGTAGACTTCAGTTTCAACAGTTACATTTATGTTAAATTCTTGTGAGAGAAAAAAGCAGCAGCAGTTTGCTATAGCGCTTCAGGTGCAACCTGGGGTTTAATCGGACAGAAAAATCATCCTGAATATACAGAAATAACTGAAAATAACTGTGTTAAACTCTCAGATTTTCTTTTTGAAATTCCAAACTTTGATTTTGAAATTTCTCTGCTGATTTTCTTACCAAAACATCTGTAAATATTTTTACAGTGATAAACCAGGGTTATAACAGGGTTAAAGTCTTTATTAGAAAATCAGGATTGTTCTGTAAAATTAGTTAAATGTAAAAAAAACTATTATAAACAGATTTTAGGTCTGACTGAAGACTTGTGTCCTCATGATGTAACACCTGAGTTCAGCCACAATCCACACGAGGCTCTTATTACATTACTGAGACAGAAAAAATCCATTTAAACTAAAAACACAAGTGTAGTACCTTTTTAAAGTGTTAGTTATTAATGCAGCTGCCAACACTGAAATTATGAATAAGCAGGAAGTGCATTAAATTAAAAAAAATATTTATTTGTTTCTGTTCAATATTGAGCAAACATTTAACCAGTTTTCCTGGATTCTTCATTAACATTTTAAATTTCAAACATTTGTCAGTATCTTACCTGCAGGTTGGCACTGTCAGTATTTTTACAAGGCTTTGCGTTTAAAAAATAAACTGAGCAAAAACTTAGATTAAAAAACAAAAATAAAGCTTTAAAAAAAGTGTTTAAAAACTCAGAAATAAGGTTTTAATAAAGCCTTATTGTAAAGTGATTCTCTGCCTTTTAACAACTTTTTTATTTAAAGTTAAACTGTAAAAAATCTATGAGAATCACAGAATATAACAGGCTGGATGTTTCCTACAGAATAAACCTGTTAATAGTTTTAGGATGCTTCTTTGAAGGATCCAATCTAATCAAACTTAATTGTGCAGAAATAAATTAAATCAAAAAAAGTCATTCAAAATAAACAATATGGATAAAAAATCTGCCTTACATTGTGTTAAGAAACGTATGACTTGTTTTCACTAAATACTGCTCAGTTTTGTTTCAAAACTGAAAAAAAATCTAAATGTTCTGCAACAGCAACACAGTTCTGTACTAACATAATACTTTGCTTTTTTATGTCCTGTTTGTTGTGTTTCTGTGTATTTAATGTGAAAAATGTTTTTTGGTTCATTTAAATCTTTGACTGAAAAAATACAATAAAGGAATAGAATCAGAGAAAAACTAAAAGGTCTAGACTCAGCAGACGTGGAAGACAGAGAGGATGACATGAATGCTGATGCAGATGGATGATAAAGGCTTATCTGTCTGACCTTTGAAGGTTCTGGGTACACCTTCCTGTCTGCAGGCGATGTAGAGACAGGCTGAAGCAATGGCGTCGTTGGCTCGTCCCTTCAGACTCTTCTGTTCATAAACCTGCTTGAATAAGTTGTTTGTTCTGTCCTGAAGAAAAACAAAACATTAAGTTGCCAACACAGACACTGATTTTTTTTATTGAATAAAAGCTTTTTTTTATAGAAATAACTTTCTTTACAAACTTTTAACTCAATTAAACAGCAGCAGATAAATGACTCTTGGCTCATATTTGTGAACGGACAGGATTATTTGACTCCTGGTATCAATTAAAAACAAATTGGAAGGAAAAACACCAAAGACTGAACAAGACTGTCCAGCAGTATAAAGCTTAAAACGAGAGGGCAGGACAACAGAGAAAGATAGGCTAATGTTAGCTTTTTGTTAGCTTGTTGTTTAGTTAAACTTGCGTAAAAAAAAAAAGTTACTCTCATCTGTGTGACCAAGTCCCCCCGCACAGCAAACCAATTATTTCTCTGTTGATAAAACATCTGATAAATCATAAAATGAGACTTTCACAGCACAGTGCTGTCTGTACTCGTTTCCTGTTGTGACAGTTAGCAAGAAGCTAGTAAACATGTGGCCCACTGCACAATAACGTCATCTAACAGTTTGTAGTCTTCCTCTGTAAGGCTCCATGTTTAAACCTACTACAATGTTTCGTGGCAGGTTGATGCGATCAGCCATGGTGCTGATCTCTTTAAAGGCGTTCAGCATGGCCCTGTCAGAGCTGCTCATGGTTCGTCGGTTCTGATACTTTGAGTTGCCAAATTCATCAAAACTTGCAGCCCCCGTTCCCTGCAGAGACAACAACAAACGGACATTTTTTTTTAAATCACAATGATTCTGCTGCTTCAGAACAGAGGAAGCTCAAACTTTTTCAGTTTCAAAAACGCTTCACTGATCACAGTTCAAATGGTTAGGCTAGAGCTCACTGTACCGGACGGAGAAACACATTTTATTTTATTCTCTGTACAGAGATGGATAAGCCACCCAAAACACAAAAAACAACAATTCAACCCCTGTAGAGTGACATTTTGTGTAAAATCTATATACAAGTAAATTTTACTTGTGATAAAATAGTAGGGCTTGAAAAGATGTTTATTAATTTGTTATCCATATCATCTTGATCAGTTTCATTATATTTTCATTAAACTAATCATTAGTGTATGTTTAGTGGTTTTTCCTATTCCGCTTCATATTGCATATTGGCAAGAATTTGGTGATATGATACATATACACAGTGGTCACAATATGATATTCAGCGATACATTGTGATACTGTAAACAAGGAGATATAGATTGGGGGGAAAAAAAGGATTATAAAAAATGCTGTGTCTCAATTCATGGGCACAGACCACGTCAGCTGCATTTGTCACTGCTGTCCCAATTTGTAGGCACAGCCGACAACAACCCCAAAAACATCGGCTGCACCAGAGTATCCTACGTGGCCGACGGTATCCCAGAATTCATTGCACCGTCAGCAAATTAAACAGAAAAACAAAGACAGTGCAGTTTTTTTTTTTGATGAAGGAATTTGGAAAATTAACACGGACCAAAGAATGTAAATTTAGCAACTTCGCTGAAGAAACTTTTGTTTCAATGAGTTGCGGTCCGCTGTGGTGGAGTGGTTAGGAGAGTCGTCCTGGAACCGGAAGGTCGCCGGTTCGATACCCCATTCCAGCTGTCTCAGTTGTTGTGTCCTTGGGCAAGACAATTCACTCACCTCTGATGTGTGTCCCATCAGTGTATGAATGTGATTCCTTAAATATCCATCAACAATATCCACAAGTTTCTTGAAAAGCGTATGGAGGCTGTCATGACAGTTATTAGTCCCGCCCACAGCCCTCACGACTGTTCCGTAATTCCGGCGCGCAAGAAATTCATTCATTCAGAGTTATGATAACAACAAATCCAGTTTGTTTTTTGCTTGAACTGGCAGCTTAAGCAGTTTACGCGTTTGGGTTCAACTTGTGTTTTTGTCGTTTGCCACAACAATTAAAAAAACTGAGAAACTGTTTGGAAACATTTTGCCTGGAAGAATTGTTCATACACAGCGTCCTGCCAAACTCCACTTTATGCCAACAAAGGAGGATCGTAAACTAACCTGGCTGGCAGCTTTAAGTCTCAAAAACTCACAGAAGAGAGTTTGTTTGCTTTTTATAATTTTATCGACAAAAATCCCATGGATATTCACTCCAATCCAGAGTTCGATTTGGGCTAAGGGCTACCGAACACGGCTCTTCTGAACCACTGAGTCAGACAGCTTCCAGCAATATCAACTAAAACCCTGAATCTGTGCCTGGTGAGCTAAACTGTAAATGTTGTGTGTCTCCTTTTGCTATTTAATCGTGCAGTTCTTTGTTATTACTAAATGAAAGCCTATGGTGAGTGGCATTAACATCAGCACTAGCTACAGTTAGCCTGGTTGTTTGTTAGCATGTGATTTGCAGCTAAGTCTTAAATTTAAAGAACTATTAGGCCTATGGTTAGTAGCCGCATGTTGGCAAAACTATATAAATGTATTAATTTAACGGTCTAAGTTCTGAGTAAACTCAGATTAATTCTCTTCCCAAATACATGCTAAGATCATGGCAGGATTAAAAAATGAGATTAGCCCCCAGGGGCTATAAAAGCCCCCGGTTTGTTTTAATAAAATGACTGCAGCACTATGAAACCCCACAGTTCATCTCTGAAAGCTACAAGTGAACTAGCACACAGCTAATTTTATGTTTAGAATAAGGGGGAAGAAAATGCCTAATCATAATACTTTTATAAAACCATCACAACTCCGAGGGGCTTAGGAACATTTTACTTCCAAAACTGTTGACAATTATGATTTTGCGTTTGTGTGTCTTTGGAAAAGATGAGGTAGTTGATGTCAGTAGTAGCTAACGTCGGGACATAGCTTCATGTCATCTATCCAGTCTGTGAGCAGTTGACGGGTGAGCCACTGTTAAAGAATTGTCCTTGCCGCTTTTTAAAACAGCTTCACAGTATATACACCTCAGATTTGTGGCCATCTACACCAAATTTTGATGAAAAATGCTATGATTAACAGCAATGGTGTATCCTCGTAATTGTAAACAACAGTCAAGCGGAAATATTGAACCTGCTTCCTCTATGAATTATGGGTAGTGGCGCGAAATTAGGAATACTGTGGATAAGAAATAATTATTTCTAACTTTTACACAGAAACCTACTTTCTTTTTTCTTTTTAAAGCCACTTCAGTAGAAAACGTAAATATATACATAGGTAAATATTAGTTTATATTAGTCCTACTTTCAAATGGATGAAGTGTCAATTTAAAGTGCTATGAGTTAGAGATACCTGAATCTTTTGAGAACAGCAGAGCTCTGAACCCATCAGCTAACACAGAGACACACACAGGTGCTCGTTTCTGCCTGGGGACGGTGGTTTCTCACCTTGCTGATCATGGTGGTGAGGTCTCCTCCGTTGAGCAGTGGGTTCTGAGCATCTCCCACTCTGGAGGGATCTTTCAGAGCTTTCTCGTTGGAAAATGTCCTCCACTCTGAGCCCACGTCGATAACACGGTCACCTGAAGAAACAATTCAGCCGGTGGATTTAAATAAACAGAAGAATGAAACAATCAGTGGCACAAGATTCAGTGTTTCAGTAAGTTTGAACAGATAGAACCAATCGGTCAGACCTGATGTGGTCATTTTTATTTTTCCTTCACAAACTGAATGAGGAAATGATTTTAGCTGCAGTGAGTTGTCTTCACCTACAACCAATAAACACATAAAACTGTGATGTTCCTGAGCGTGGCAACACATCCCTCTGGAATCATTACCAGAGGACGATAGAAGACTCATATAAACAACTTCACGCTCACAGGGTTCAGATGTTGTAGTGATTATTTATTCATGTTTCAATATGTTTTGAGAAAACTACAACAGCACCTCTCTTTTACTAAGAACTGTGGATTTTCATCAAGTCATGTCAGAGTTCATCTTCTCCTATGACCCATAAATTCATACACCAAAATACAATAAATCAGGGCTGTAAAAGGATAATAAGAATAAACAAACATCTAACCTGCTGTAATGTGAATTCTCAAATTAAAGTTGATTTTTTAAGCCTGTTTTCTTTGCAACTCAGCCTATGATGAAGAAACAAAGTGACATTCATCTCCTTAGAGGCCAGTTAAGCTTGCATCAGAAAGCAGCTGATGCATCTGGTCTCCCACCTGACATTCTAAGAACTGAGGGGCTCATTAGAGGGGAACTTTGGTCCCTGCAGTCTGCATCACAAGTTTAAACCATCTCAGACTGCACAGTTATCTTTTAATAACCTAAATTAAAAAACATTTCCACTGTGAGTTTAAACACTACATAAATAAACTGCCCACAACTTTGCTTAAAAAACAGTATTATTTTAAATAAAGAAAAAGTATTGTGTTTTAAAGATTTTCAGTGTTTCTCTTGTCCTGCTGGGACAACTCACGTCTGCGGACATCTGTGAGTAACCACGGTAACGGGGACATGTTTACATCCAGGAGCAGCTGATTGAACAGTTACAGAAACTGATAAAATATTTTTTTATTTGAGACAAAACATGTGAGATGTAACCCTAACCGGGTTGAAAGCCCCTTAAACACCACTTTACTATGCTAATCCTCATGCACAACTTCTCTTTTCAGATCCCTGACATTTGACTGACAAAAAGACAGCAGATATATGTTTAAACAATTTAACCTCTTGGGCCCCATGCCCTTGGTACCGGGAGCAAAAAGCATTTTCAATTTTTTATTTCTTTATACAGGTCTTAAGTTAACAGAAAGTAAAAGAAACTAAAAACTGAAAATGCCGTTTTGCCCCCCGGTACCGGGGGGTGTGGGGCTCAAGAGGTTAATGGGCCTACACTTTGACACAGCTTCAGACTGAAACTACAAATTGATAGCTGCTACAGACATGTTTTCTGTTTTCACTGCAACAAAAACAGGAGGTCATTTTATAAATCTTTGGTATTTTTTTCAGATCAATTGTCTAAATTGGCCCTTAAGGGTATTATATTTATATTTCTGTGCAAATTTGACATTTTTGTGTAAATTTGTTTAATTCTGCAATATTTTGTCTAAAACTATCTTAATACTGCCCTCTAAGGGTTAAACAGTGTTTACTGCATCTGAAATTTCCAATTGGTTAAAATGCTACACCTTGGTAGGTGCTTCTGTCACAGCTCCTGGGTTCAGGTATAAAAGCCCCTCACTCAGTGACACGCCCCTGCAGAGAGTCAGCTGTTGAAATAGTGAACACTGCAAAGAAAGTTTGTTACTGCTTTGAACATTAGCCCAAGTTAGCCATGATGATGCCAACATAGGGCTGGGCAATATGGACTAAAGAACAAATTTCCGATTTTTTTCATCCCAAGTTCGAGTTTAATCAATTTTGTTTCCCACTTAACGTAGTGCCTCTGTTTCAGCTGTTGAAATAAATTGGTTGTACTCCTGCTTTTTGTGGCAAGACCCTTCAAACAGATTTTGCAGTGAGGTGATCGTTGCTCCAAGTCCGAAGTTGCAAAACCTAACCAGTTATGGTAAATGGACTGAACTTATATAAGTACAGTCCATTTACAATAACAGGATACTCAAAGCTCTTCACACTACAATCTGTGCCCTCATTTACCCATTCACACATCACTCTACTGGATCTCCTACAAAGCTAACTTTTTTGGGAAGTAGATCCTCTTTGCTAGCTGCCATATTGTCATGTTGTGTACCAAGCAACTTGAGGGACAGGTGGGGGGACCTCTAAACTACAGAAGCCCCAAAGAGTGCACTGGTGGGAAAAAAATCCAGATTTTCCCAAAATGTAATTTTTTATAAATGGCAAATTCCAATTAAATCGGTTAAATCGATTTATTGCCCAACCCTATGCTAACATTATGTTAACACTCTTAAACTGGACCCGTTCTGTCCTCCATTGCCTTAAAGCACCAGCTCGATGCGATAAAGCTCAGACATGCTGGGCTTCACAAAGCCTCCCTCAACCTCCGCCTCTGTAGAGGTGTGGTGTGAGAGCTGAGCCTGTGGCAAAGAGCCTCGTGTGGGGGGGACAGAACACGCATCAGTCTCAGACTGAGCTGTCTTGTGACTTTCTAATGAACCACTGAAATAAATTAATAAGAAAATATTCTTCCTGTTCCGTTTTGGACAAAAGTCATATTTTTACAGTTTGTTGCCTGAACTGTTTGTACGAAACAGGCAAATGTGAGTTTGCATGTTTGTCATGAAACTTTACTTTTTACTAAATATATGAATTACTTTAGAACAATCAGAAATGTGTTCAGAAATGTTAGCTTGTCAAATTAAGGGCCTTTCCCAATCAGTATTTACTCCCTCGCCCTACTCACTACACACTCAGTTTGCGCATGCCCGCGGAGGGTTGGCCATATTAAGTGCCATCTGAAACCAATTACGTAGTCCTATAAGGCCCTCTACAGTGAGTCAACATTCAATGCAGACTTCAGCAGCACATGCAACACCAAATAATGTTCGGCATGGAGGACAGGATGGATAAATATAAGTTCCACATATGTTTTGCACGCATATTTACTAAATAAACACCTCACCAACAAATATAATTTCACATAGGCTATAAAAATCGTGTTCAATTCAAACATTGTTAAAGACAGAACCCTGTTCCATATTTAAAAAAAGAAAAGAATAAAGAAAAAGTGAACAAAAAATTATTAAAAATGTTAAAAATGCAATTGTTTTGACAAGTTATTGCAGTGTATTTGAATAGTCATATCACCCAATTAAATATTTTCTTGAATCTATTGAAGGAATTTATGAGTCGTCTTAATTACTGATTTTAATACATTACACATTCGGTTGGTTTTTCTTAGGGGAAATTGTATAAACTATTGTGTGAATGTTGTTTATCAGTTTAGATACATGCCTATGAACA
>JARVJO010000431.1:8555558-8566974 GCA_031762555.1 Cynodonichthys magdalenae | reverse complement strand
GTCTCTAAGAAAACATCCTGCTGTGAGAGACACAGCTCCCTCATAATCTGCCGGGCTCAGAAACAAGTTTTCTCCTGTTAGAAGAGCCATGAGGAGGCAGATTTACGCAGCTCTTAACGCACCAGAACTCCCCTTTTAGATTGATCTGCCACCTTCAGCTGCACGTCTGAAGGCTTGCTGCAACTTTTAAATACCTACAGGAGCACAAAGAGCTCCCTGAGAAGAAAACCCTTCGTTATGGAGAATGTTCCTGAGGACAACAGTTTAATGTGTCTTTAGTCGACAACAGCAGGCAGCACAGACACTTCAAACAATAATAATGCAAAAGGATGAGAAAAAATAAGAACTTTAATTCACCAGCACAGGCTCTCAGAGTTTGACCCTGAATGAATCATGAAACTCTTTAATGACTTCATTAGACCCTGCAATCTCCACTGTCACCCATTTTAGCATGATTTGAAATACAAGGCAAATGATGTTTCTGTCTGCGTTTGTCTATCAGCTGATCAGATACTTTCACACAGGTGATGCAGCTCAGAGACAGAGCTTTTCTGCTGCAGGTCTAAAGCTGTGGAACGATTTCCACTGATGTTGGGTCAGATCCCTCATGAATAAAAGTGGGTGAAATGCATTCCTTTACCAAAGTTTAGACTTTAATATTAAAAAAAATTAATAAATAAAAAAATAATAATCACAACCTCTTGAGATAACCTCATCAAAGCTGAATCAAAGTCAACCATAGTAGATGAAAATACACGGAGTAAAATATTTCAAGAGGACCAGCAGAAATGGTTTGATGTATGAGAGAGGAAAGGACAGCCCTGGCAGAGAGAGTGATGCCTTGAATCCAAATCTCTGGCTCTAGACAGAAAAACTTCATTTTCTTCCCTCTGTCAATCCATCCTCGCACAGAGAACCAGTCCTACTGTTGATCAAGCTGCTGAGCAGCTGTAGACAAAGACCTAACCCTAACCGCATAACAAACAAGGAGCAGATAAAAAATATATCAAACAAACAAGAAACATACAGTAAAGTATCATTAGATCCTTGATCATTACCAAAACTAAATACAGAAATTTTATTTGAGAAATTCTCTACTCCTACACCGATTACCTCATCAATAGGTATCACAGATGTGCTAAACTGTCATGACTTTGTCAAAATCACAGTCTAGGACTGAGGTCAGAGTGACCAGTCCTGTTTCAATCTGTCAACTAAATCCTGACTCCCACCTGCTGAAGTCACAGACATCCACCTGACTGAGCCAAACCAAAAGGTACTCTTATCACAGGTGAGCTATAGTGAGCGCTGTATGTCTGAAACAGCAACAACAACTCCACTCTCTTACATCACGAGTCAGTCTGATTTCACCTGAGGCACAGTCTGGTGACCTTTGAAGTGATATCATTAGGACTACACAAATAAGGGTCTCCTGAGGTTGCAGTCTGATAGTAAACCTTTCCTGTAGTCCAGCCTAGGAGAAAACCGCTGCCCTTTTCTCCAGACTCCGAGCTCTCTGACTGACGTCACAGATAATAAAAAGGTACCAATTATTAACAACTACGTCACAGAAAATCACTTTAAATCACCAGAAAATTTGTTTAGGTCTTGTCAGCGCAAGCGGACCCCAAGTCAGGGATGCCATCACAAGTTTTTATAGCAGTCGAGGGGTCGTCAGCCAGTGAGAAGGGGGTCTAAAATTCGCTCTACAAACGCTGAATAATTGTGGTAACATTAAATTCCACACACAGCTTCTACATTTTAGTTTAGGTTTTATTTTAATAAATAATTCTCCAGCGAATTATGTAAGATGTTGTTAAATCCTTAGAATTGACCGAGGGTGTACTTTCTCTGTACTGTGACAGTATCTCTTTAGTATTAGTGTGCTGTTTTTCTCTGCTGCACAGATGGATCTACCTCAGGCATACTCGGTCAGGTCATGTGACCGGGCCCCGCGGCAGTCTGTCAGAGAGGTGACGGTTACAACTATTTGCCTATGCAACACATAATTCACGACTCCAGCATGCAGACGTCTGCTCGCTCTGGTCATCAGTCAGAGCGCTTTGTGCCGACTCTACAGATTTTTGTCAGTGGGCAGGGGGAAGGCCTCTTAGGTTCTCTTTCAGCGTGACGAGCGTGTATGTGTGTGCGCACAGGAACATGTGTTAATATTTACTGCAAGTCTGAAGTGTACGTTTTTACAGCAAAGGTAAAGCCTGTCACTGGCTAACAGAGCTGTTCATCCCGCAGGACTCCTGAGTGGACAAACAGGAACAATTATTAATCTGATGGGTTTTAATGATTTTTATTTTGTTAATAATATTCCACACAATGTAAATCTTTGAAGAAAAAGTTACATTTTTTTCTTTATTCTGTCTCATAATTGGATATGTTTAGTTAAATGTATCTGTTGTTCCATCCTCTCTGATTTTTTGTCACTTTGGTGTAAAGTTTTTACCAAAGTTGGGCTTCTGCTTGTATGTTTTTTTGTCAGTGTCCATTCTTAAAGTGTGTTATTTGGGTGTTGCTGTGTGCTGAGCAGCTTTGATGTGCTTTAGAGCAGCTGGCTCAGAAACCTGAAAAAAGTATAAATCGATCCAGAGAACAAAGGAAGCGGTTGTTGGTGAGCCGATCCATTGGTTCCTTCTTCCAAATCTGCAGGGTTTTGGTCCAGGAGATGTGCTCTGGTAGATATCTGAATGTGTCTCTCTGTTTTGGTTGTACTTCCTTTTGGCACCAAACACAATAAAACTAAGTATTTTTTTCAAAGAGATAAATCAATCACGCTGAAGTGGAGCTCTGCAGAAATGTTCTGAATAATCATTATCTCACCTGTTCTAGATAGCTTTTTGAACAACCTTAGTTTGGAGAAATAGAGTTTATTTATGACTGCACTGATGAGATAATGGCTAGTCTAAATACATCCTAGACTAAAGTGTACCACTACTCTATTCAAATATACAGACAGTTGCCATCTTCAAACAATTCCACTCTTTAAAACTTTATGATTTATCCTAATAATTTTATTTAAACTTTAAACAGTCATCAGTTTTGCATTACACAGATATTTTAACAAAATGGGCATTGAGTTTTCAATATTCAAAGCAGATCTGGTCCGAACCAATTGGGTGCCCTATAGGTAAGATTTCAATTAGCGCCTGTGCAGTTTTCTAAATCTCACTGCCAATTTAGTTTGTCTTTGATATATTTTTTTTTACCTTTAGAAACTAGGTTGTCCAATTAAAACAGTTAATATGATTAATTTGAAACAGAACATCAGAAGTCTGTCTCATACCTGCTAACATCTGCTGACATGAGGAACACCTGTTCATGTTAACCAGCAGTTGTGGACTGAAGCAGCTCTAGGGGGAGTCCAGGGGTATACCTCCCAAGAAATTTTAGTAAAAGATCTACTCAAAACTGCATTTTCCAGACATTTGAAGAGTATTTAAAAAAATTATTGGGATTAATAAAACATAAATAATATTTTATGAAGACAGAACAATGAAAACCAGACTTTAACCTGAACTTTATCTGAGATCAGAACTGAAACTTTTATTATCATTATTTTGTTTTCCATTTACACACAGAGCACCAGAAGTTAGTCTTGACTGCATCATCTGATACTTTTATCATGAAACATCCTCTGCACCATATGACACCTCATGTAGGAACAAAACAGCTGAGAAACACAGAATAAGTCAACTTCATAAACCTGAGGAACCAGTGATTATTATACAGACTAAATTAACTATACTCTGATCAAAAGTTATCAAATATTTTTTTGTCTCCATTTAAGGCGCCCCCTACATTGACAACGCTGTTAGCATTAGCCCATACTGCCTATGCCATGGGCCAGCCCTGATTCAAAGTATAGTTTTAAGATAAATTCAATGAATTATTGCAACCATCAACAACTTTTACCACTCACTCTCTCCTGAAAAACAACATGGACAGTCTAATATGAACTAATATAAATTGCTGTTGTTGGTTTGGACTTTACTTAAAGACATGGAGAGCAGGAGACAAGGTGGCGGTTAATATGCAATAGCTTTTAATTATAATTATTTTATTATGTGCTGTAAAAAGAATCCAAATTCTGCCAGTATAAATAGGAAAATACAGAACAGTGTGACAGCAGAATAGTTTGGACAGTTTCATGTTTTATGACTCATTTTCTTCGTTAGCAAGCCTGACCATAGATAGATTACCATTAAAAAAAAGAAACAAGCTGCATATTCAAACTCTGACACATTGTGTTACCGTCAGGTTGATGAAAGCAGCGAGTGTCAGAACCAGAGATGTCTCCCTCTCAGTTTTGTGAGCAGAAGCAGCTTCACTTAAATGGAAGGGACTCCTGCCGTCAGTAACCACAGCTGCTCTCCTCCTGCTGCAACTTGTCAACATGTCCACCGGCTGGCTCCTTCTTAAGGCTTAATGCCATCGTACCACGGACGTGATGTGAACCCCCGAGGTACTCTGGCTGCACCCTCAGATGGTCTTCTTAAAAAATTAAACCCCCTATAGTGCAGCCACTACAGAGATAATCCTGCAATGTCCCAGATCTTTACTGGGACGGAGCTGCAATGAGATTTTGGAGGGCAGCCAGGGCCACACGTCGGTCAGAGGAGACTGGGTAAAAAGGAGAGGGGAGGATTTGCTGAAGGGCATTGTGCCTAAACTGCAGGTTATTACTGAGAACACTCTGAGGAGCACGGTGTTTTTTTATAACAAACTTCCCACAGTCTAAATCACATGACCAAAACGGTTTAAAATCTTTCTAAACTTCTCATTACTCATGCAGGGAGTTTACTATTTAATCAACAACCAGCTATTTAACTGTACACCTGCAGCAGGGTACAGGGATGGTTTAACCTTTGTCTGTCTGCCTGTTAGCAAAATATCACATGAATTACTAAATGGATTTTTTATGAAACTCAAAAATAACTGGGTGTGCAAATACAACTGATTACCTTTTGGCGTCAACCTCATTCAATATGGCTGCCACAGCTAAACAACCGTAGGAAACATAAAATGTCTATAATTGTGTTTTGTTTTTTTTTTTTTACAAATGTTGAGATACAAGTTGGTGTGGTGATAGCTCAGAGGTGCTCAAAACACATGCTCTGAGCATGAAGTGATATCCGTCTTAAGTTGCCTCTCTGTTACAAGAAAGTTAATCAAACTTTAAGAATGTACATCTACAACTGACTGATTCTTGGAGTCAACCCTAATCAAGTTCACTTAGTTACAAACAAAACTAAAGAAATCTCTTTAAAGTTTATCCACAAATTCTGCCTTGCAAAGCATCTCTTAAGCAGATTTAGTAATAGATATAAACAAACTATACCACATCTCCTTTGCTCATTTACCAAATACTTCTGGAAGGATTTTACCCATTTCATTACAATACAAACAATGGGAAATTAAAGTCAACATTATTATTGTAAAGTTCTACATAAATGTAAATTCTTGTGTTAAAAGAACATATTATTTTGTGTTTTATAAGGAGTTTGAAACTTGCATTAATAAAACTGAACCCTGTAGGAACAGTAAGGCTGTTCTCAGAATGGTCACATTGTATGAAGAATACCAAATTTTGTATGTTGTTGGGATTTTTCCAGATAAATTTTTTTTTTTTTTAGAATTTTTTTATTTTCTCTTACTTTCTTTTTTTGTTAATGCACTAAGTCAGGGATGGGAAACTGGGGGCCACAGTAATGGACCAATGACCACTTAAAATGTAAGAACCGCTTTGAGCATTAAGTAAACAAAAAGGAAAAAAAAAAATATTTATGGGAAGTAGCCTATGCAGTTTTCAATGCATTCCTATGTGTTTAGTCTGCTTAGAGACGCTGTCTGCCATGAAGGATTTGAATACAAGTCATCACTACAACATGTTGCACCAAGCTAAATATGAGAAGTTTACTGAAATCACAAAAACATAACCAATAGCAACATTTTACCAGAACCAGAACCAAGCAGGAATCTGACCTCAAGACATATTCTGCTGTTGCACTTTAGCTCAATAAAGTAAAAGTTTGTTTTGTTTGCGTCAAACATTTTGTATTCATATTTATTAAACAATAGTAAAAGTAAGGCAGAGCACTGCATTCACCAAATAAAATTAAAAAAATGACACTCCTGTTCTCATAATTATGAGATCCTGAGCTTATAATGAGAAAAGTTAAGGAGAGTCATAGCTAATCTACACCACAGGAGAAGTAGTGTTTTTATAGGCTTTTATTTCCTCTATGAGACTCTGGGATGTTGTTGTGTCTGCAGGTTTGTTAATAAATCCACCTGCGCACTAATCTACAGACGTTTTGTTTAATTCAGCTCCTCCACAAACACCACCGCTCAACTTCCTTAATTGGTAGTGGTACTTCTGGTTTCAGTAACTGGATATTTCAAAATAAGAGGCTCATTCAATACAATCAACAAAACATTACAGATGGCATTAATATTAGGATGCCAACATTACGCAGGTACCTCAAGTCCTTGCGGTTGTTCAGATGAAAAGCCCACTCTGACCCGCTGGAAGTGACTCACTTCCTGCATCGGGATGCTATAATGGCTATAAGAAACTAACATATCTGAAATGCATTAAATTACATCATGCACATACACAAAGAGCACACACTTCATCCTGTTTCAACCTTGCGGGTCATCATAACTTTATTAAACTCTGGTGGATAAACATTATACAGCTTGGTCTGGGCACTTGGCTTTTGTCCATTCTGCACCTTCTACATGGAATACATTGCAGAAAGACTGGAAACTGACTGAGTTAATTTCAAAGAGTGCTTTTAAATCAAAACTGAAAGGTCTTGAGACTAACTCCATAACATGCACCTGTTGTTTTTAAATTTGTTTTAATTTTAATTTTTTATGTTTATCTTTTTGGTGCTTTTAAATTGTTCTACTGAGATGTGAAACTATGTATTGTATTTGCTGCGGCTGCCAATCTTGGCCAGGTCTCTCTTGAAAAGGAGGTTTTTAAAGTCAACTTCCTGGTCAAATAAATAAAATAAAAACATACCAGGCAAGGTATATCGCCTAGTATCTATACATGTTATTGCATCCAGGAGGAACATAAACTCAATAGTTCCTATTGTCTACATCTGGTACCTGCTCAAAATCCTATATCCTCATCTTTCCTCATAATTATGAGATTTTTTTCCTCATAATTATGATGTCATCTCATAATCACAGGATCCTGATCTTGTAATAAGATCAGGAGTATTTTTTTTTATTTGGTTAATGCAATGCTCTTCCATATACAAGTGTTATACATGCATTTGAGCATGAAATACATTTAGTTATTGCACTTTATGTTGGTTTCAGCATACATCTACACAAACATTTTTTAAATGGCAGTTGCATTATGCACATTTGGGTAAGTGTGCAGCACTGTGTGGCCCTCTGTTAGTGTCAACAAAAAAATATGGCCCCTTCCATCATTAAATTGCTCATCCCTGCACCAAGTGAATGGCAAACACTGTTGTATATAAGACTTGCATTGTGCATCATTATCTTTAATAAAAACAATTCCAAACATTCCTGGGATCCAGGCTGAGAACAGAAGCATTCCTCTGCTGTGCAAATTTCATTTTACCACAAATACTCGGGTCAGCTGAGGTTTTTCTTCCGAGTCAAGCAAAGTTCAGAAGTAAATATTTCATGACTGCGTATGATCGTGAAGCATGTGCAGACCCACAACACCTGAGGGACGCCCAGCAGACTTACCCAGCTTTCCCCGGGACTCCTCCAGCTTCTGGATCTGGTTCTCTAAGAAGAACATGGCCACTGCAAACGCCAGCAGCGCTAGAAGCTGCAACTTGGGCGGCATCATGACTCTGAGCAGCCCCATCAAAATCATCCACGGGGGGGGTGGTTCTGGTCACTCCATGCTCGGAACCAGCCTGCAGTGACGACGGAGCTCACAAAGCGGCTGAAGGGGGGTACATGATGGCCCTCACTCAGACCGTGAATGTCTACCTGTGTTCAGCGCGTCTGATGCACTCATAATTAATCATCAGCTGCGGACAATAAAGCGTCGAAAGGCCCGAGAGGTGTCCCCAGAGTGCGGGTTTTGTCCCTCCAAGATATGGGCGCGTTGGTACCAGTCACTCCGCCGTAGCTCTGTCCTGTACCATCCGGTGTGCTCACCGCTAAACTGCGGACGGACTGTCACTGCCACTCAGTCCAATGGACGGATCATGAATCCACCACGCAGCACCGCTTTCGATTCGTTCACTATCACTGTCTGTTCAATCTGGATTGGACCGTTTTCGCTAGTTAACACGAACCGGACGTCAGGGGTCGCTGCATAATTGCTCAGCTCGGGAGCAGCAGAGGCGATGAAGAGCTTCTTAGGTGGCCTTAGCTTATGCCTGAAGAGAAATAGAAATAAACAGATAATTTATTAAAAGCATCTTTATTTACTTCTCACAACTATAAATTAAAATACTTTAATTAGATACTAGTACAGTTATTTGGATACACTTTTAAAATTAAAAACATAAAGATTTTTTCAAATTCCCTTTAGCGCTCAGGCGAACGGAAGCTTTCCCCGAGTTAAAAAGGTCCTGTTAGTATTTTCGCTAACAAAGCAGGTAGTAAAATGTCGGGAGAAGTGTATCTCCTGTGGCTTTTCTCGCTGCTACAAACGGTGAGTTTTATGTAAATCTAGAAAAAATACAAAGAGTAATAGCAACAAAACGTGTCTGAAATCACCACAAGCGGTTTGTCAGCCTGTCAATCATTTAAGTGTGTGTTTAGTCTTGTAAACCGCATCCTGTTCCCGGAGCTGCTGAAATAAATGACGTGGCTTATTCTTAAAATTACCGAAAGCCACGAAGTGAAAATATTGTTTTCCTGTTCTGTGTTTAGATAGTATGTTGCTTGAAAACTTACTAAAAAGACAGATTATGAATTTTGATGTGGTATGAAATAGACTTCCGGTGTCCTAAATTCGTAAATATATGTAGATGTCTGTCTATTTTGTTGCGAGTTAAAAGATTACAGACGCAAATAAATCTTGTGGTACCATTTTGTTAAAGAAAGAAAGGACAAAGGGATGGTACTGTTAGAAAAGATTAAAACTAATTTTACCACAGGACACATAACTCAGGTGTGTCTTTTAATTAGTATTACAGGTTTATTCAGTACTGCATTAAATCAGCCTGAGTATTTAAAGTCTGACAGGTAGTCATTGGGCAGGTTGATACCATGGTGTGTACCATGCTCAACATGGGACACAGAAAGCTGAGGACAGTGTCCCAGGAACTTAAAAAGACAATGACTGACATCATGTTAAAGGTCAAGACTATCGGACCATCTCCAAAGCAGCTGGATTCTCCTGTGACTACAGTTGCTCAGATTAATTAGAAGTTTAATGTCTACAGGACTGGAAACTACCTCCCTAGATGTGTCCCCAAGAGGAGGAGAAATTATGACAAACTGAAAAGTATTTAATGTTATTTAACCAGGCAAGCCCCATGGGATCTCAGATAAAACTGGTAACCAAAGAGTCCAGAACAACTAAAGAGAGAATGTCATTGGTGTCAGAACGCACCATTAGCCTGTTTGATCCAAAGTGGACTTCATGGAGGACATCAAATCATTTTAAAAAAGCAAGGCTGAATTTCAAAAATGCAAACTGAGAAACCAAAAAACTTTTAGGAAAATGTATTTTGGACAGATGAGACAAAACTGGATTTTTTGCAGGGTACAGGGAAATCTTGAGACTATCAAGGGATTCTGGAGTGAAATGTTCTGCCCAGAGTTGGAAAGCTTGATCTCAGTTGTAGGTCATGGGTCCAACAGGATAATGACTCAAAGCATGCTAAAAACACACAAGAATGGATCAGAACCAACCATCAGACTGTTCTCAAGTGGTCTTCTGAGCCCTGATCTAAATCTGAAAAGCATTGAATCAGCCGAAACATCTGAAGGAGGAACCCTTCAGACCTAAGACAACTCCAGCTGTCTCGGGTTCATGAGAAGTGCATCAAAATACTTGTGGACACTGACAGATTCAGAAATCTGAGTTGTAGACATCAAATGACTGCCACAAAAGATTGGGCAACAAAGTATTAAGTACTGTTCTTTTTGAGCAAGATCATGTTTATAAAGGAAATTTCTGATTTTCATTAGCTGAATTTTGACAAATTATCTTCTTATTTTGTCAGTTTAGTTTTTTTTATCAACCAAATTAGGGTTTTCAGAAGTGCTTAAATAATGTCCATCTTTGTAATATTAGAGATTTTTTTATTTATTTCAGTTTGAGCTGTATATACCTAATTAAAACTGCATCTTCTTCCTGTCGTCTTCCTCTCTCCAGCTGTCAGCGTTTGGAGCTGATCTGTCATCTGAGGTGTGCAGGGAGCTAGGTTTCTCCAGCAACCTGCTGTGCAGCTCCTGTGACCTCCTCGGAGAGTTCAGCCTCACCAAGCTGCAGCCAAACTGCCAACAGTGCTGCCAGCAGGAGGCCCAGATGGAAGCACGCAAGGTAAAGTGTGTCTGTCTGTCTGTATCTGAGTGTGCTTTAAAATTAGACCTGCTAGGTTCTGCTGGGTGACTAAGACTTAAATCAATTAATGCACAGTGAACAGATTGTAGATTAAATGTTGTAAATGTGCTGTACCTCGAATGAGATCATCAGAGGTACAGAAGAGACCACACTTGGATGGTTCGGACATGTCCATGGGAGGGCCAGTGGGTATATTGGTAGAAAGATGTTAGAGAAAAAGGGGAGACACATGAGGCGTTTACGCACTGCAAGGCCGGCCCCAGCCCAGCCCGGCTTCTAACCCAAAATCATTTCACCCTTTGGTCCTAAACATAACCCAAAATCATTTCACCCTTTGGTCCTAAACATAACCCAAATCATTGCTCCCCACAGGAATGAAATTGTCAAATTTTGCAGTGGCAGACTCTGTATACAGTGACGAGGTCCTGTTGTGCTCACAGTGCTGCTGGGATTACAGCAACAACCAAAAGCAGCCCCTGCTGTGCTCTGATGGATGAACACAGTCGAGGAATGATGATTTTTCTGTGATTTAAGTGAATCCCCTGAAGATAGTGTGTGTGTGTGTGTACCTGGTTTTTGTTACCTTTTTTAAGACCTTTCATGCTACTTTGTCAAGACCAGTAGTCCCTTTGGGAACCAAAGACTGGTCCTAATAAGGTGAAACACCATTTCTGGGTTATGTTTAGGACAAAAGGGTGAAATGATTATGGGTTAGGGGAGTTGTCCTTGAACCGGAAGGTTGTCGGTTTGATCCAGTTGTCTCAGTTGTTGTGTCTTTGGGCAAGACACTTCACCCCTGATGTGTGTCCCATCAGTGTATGAATGTGATTGGCACTGATTTGTCTCCATAGATGATTGTACATGTTAGCTTTGTAGGAG
>JARVJO010000431.1:8368841-8384874 GCA_031762555.1 Cynodonichthys magdalenae | reverse complement strand
ATAAGAATAAGAGTTGTAGAACTTATTGGAAACTCAAGACAGCCATGACATTATGTTTTTTACAAGTGTATGTAAAGTTTTGACCACAACTGTATATAAATAAACTGAATTGAATTGATTTGAATTAAACAGAAAATTAATTAGACTGAAAACAAATATCAACAAAAAAACGAATAGATTTCCTTAGGGTGTGGAACATTTTTTGCCTATTTTCTTCTGTTTTCCATCATAAATAATAATTAGTCACAAGTCTAATTAAAACTTTTAGTTTAGTATTGAGCACACAGCTGGCTGTGAAGTCTCTTTTAACACTTTGTTGGTAAGTATTAGCAGTTTGATTGAAACCCAAACAGCACATTAAAACAACAGTTTCACTGCAAGCTACAATTAAACAACAGCTTTAAAATTAAAGGCCTGGAAATCCTTAAAGAAGTGCTTATCGCCCCCAACCTGTTATGACAGGATTTAAAATTACAACTGCATTTCTGAAAAAGTTGAGATGTTTGAAATGTAAATAAAAACAATGCACTGATTTGTAATCACATAAATCAGTATTTTATTCACAATAGAACACAGTAAACCTGTCAAAGAGGTTTTGGAGGAACTGAGGGGACCAATTCTGGAGGTTTTGGAAGGACTGTAGTCCTCTTGGGTTCTGATGGATAATTCCAGCTGTGTACCCCTTCTGGGTTATGTTTACTAGGGTTTTTTTTTGTTTGTGATATGTCAAATGTTTTCTACTGAGGTCTGGACTTCAAACAGGTCAGTTCAGCACCTGGAATCAGTGGTGGGCACTAGTCCCCTAAATTGCTACAGTGCTAATTGTAGACCTAAATTTCTCATTTGCGCTTTAGGGCTTTTGCTTAACTGTTTAAACTGTGTTTGGATTTGCACTTTCTAATTTTACAAATTCAGTTGCGCTAAATTAATTATTTTATTGGGTTTTGATTGTCAGTATTTTTAACAGCAGAAGGCAAAATCCGTCTCCATATCGTCTACAGTGCAGAACCATTGTGAGTTTACAGCCCCCCCCCCTCTGATAACAGTTTGTTCCCAGAGGCTATATACTCTAGTTGACTCTCCTTCTAGTTCACGGTTTTCATTTAGGACACAATTCACACAATTCTTTGCATTTACGTGGCAGGAAGCAAATGGAGCTACTTCACTGGACAACACTCCCAGTCATAGCCCTTCTCAGAGCCTGTCTGCTGGGGTTCTGATCAGTTTGGCTTCAGCCAAATGTGTCTGTAGAACGACACAGAACCACGCTCAGCTGCACAGTTTGTACCTCCTCTCCGATGGTTCTGGGTAAAAGCGAGTACAGCACGCTTACAATTTTGACATCAGCAGAATGCTGCCCATGGATAAGCTGTTGGATTGATTGACAGAGGAAAGGCGTTACTTATTCAAACCTTAGGAAAGGCAGAAATTATAAACACTTCTTGGAGAGCGGTGAAGGAGATGAAGCTGAGCAGATATCCAAACAAACTGGCTGCCCACAGTTACACAAGCACTTATAAAAAGCACCGCAACAATAACTAAATAAGTATAAAAAACATAGATCCCTCATGATGAATGCAATCGATGGATCTAGTGTTCCCTCGCCTGGACACGGGTCACCAGGCCCCTACTCTGGAGCCAGGCCTGGAGGTGGGGCACGTTGGCGAGTGCCTGGTGGCATATCTTTTGCAGATGGAGCCAAAAGAGGAGAGGTGGCTCTCTCTTCCCATGGGCTCACCACCTGTGGGAGGGGTCCGTAGGGGTCGGGTGCAATGTGTGTTGGACAGTAGTCGAAGGCTAGGACCCTGCCGATCTGATCCTCGTCTACAGAAGCTGGTTCTAGGGACGTAGAATGTCACCTCTCTGGTGGGGAAGGAGCCTGACCTGGTGTGTGAGGTTGAGAGGTTTTGACTAGATATAGTTGGACTCACCTAAATGCACCGCTATGGTTCTGGAACCAGTCTCATTGAAAGGGGTTGGACACTGTTTCATTCTGGAGTTGCCCATTGCTGCAGTCTCTGGGGATGAGGTCACCGAGGTGGTTAAAAATCTCCTCGGTAGCAAGGCACCAGGGGTGGATGAGATTCGCCCAGAGTTCCTTAAGGCTCTGGATGTTGTGGGGTTGCGTTGGTTGATGTAACTCTACAATATTGTGTGGACATCGGGGGCAGTTCCCCTTGATTGGCAGACTGGGTTGGTGGTCCCCTGTTTAAAAAGGGGGCACCGCAGAGTGTGTTCCAACTAAGTGAAATCACACTTCTGAGCCTCCCTGGTAAGGTCTATTCAGGGGTCCTGAAGGGGAGGGTCTGTTGGATAGTCGAATCTTGAATTCAGGAAGAGCAGTGTGGTTTTCGTCCTCGTCGTGGAACGCTGGACCAGCTCTACACCCTCAGCAGGGTCCTGGAGGGGTCATGGGAGTTCACCCAATCGGTCTACATGTGTTTCGTTGACTTGGAGAAGGTGTTCGACTGTGTCCCTCAGGGACTCCTGTGGGGGGTACTCCGGGATTATGGGGTACCAGGCCTGTTGATACGGGCTGTTAGGCCCCTGTACGACCAGCGTCAGAACTTGGTTTGCATTCCGGGCAGTAATTTCAGCTCATTTCCAGTGAGTTGGGACCGACCTGATCCTGAGTAAGCGGAAGATAATGGATGGATGAAGACCGAACGGTGACCTGCAATAGCTGTTTTTTTTTTAAACACAACAGCCTGTGGACGGTCGGCCCATAATCACACACACAGTGAGGGACACACACACACACACACCTGGGCAGAACTGAACATACCCTAACCAAATAGAGTAGAATCGTGGTCATGGAGAAGGAGCGGTAACTGGAGTCATAACATAAACTGGAAAACATTTAAATTCATAATTATTATTATTTTGAAGTGAAGACTATTTCTTGTTCTCTGTGCTTTTGCTTCTCGCCACCAATCCGTCCTGTACACAGAATGCATCGCTTCAGTTCTCCAATAAACAATTTAAAATTACTAATATGTCCATCATGCTTTCTTACTGAAGCCCTACCATAAACATAAGAAAATGACTAAGAAGCATCAGAACTAGCAATCCACAACAACTGTTTATTTATCACCATGAGCCAAAAGGCTGTTTCAACAAATCACCTCCACAAACTGCAGTGATATGTTCAAAGCTGTAGAAGTAAAGTGACTTGCCTCTATTCGGACGTATTATGTAAGAGTGGTTGGTGAAATCTGAGTCAATTTTGCAACTTGTGCAACTAATGTTAGGATTACCACTGCCCACCACTGCCTGGACTCTTCCTCTATTAAGTCATTCTGTTGAATGGATGCAGTCTGGGGTTTAAGATTGTCTTGCTGAAATTTGCAAGACCTTCCCTAAAAAATATGTCATCTGAATAGCAGCAGATGTTTTAAAACCTGTAGATACGTTTCTGTATTGATGGTTCATTTCCAGATGTATAAGCTGCCTATGCCAGAGGCACTAATGCACCCTCATACCATCAGAGAGACTGAACTGTGCAAACTGACACAGTGAACTGTGTTTACCGACAGTGATGTGTGGCAGTGTTCCTGAGTCCGTGCAGTGATGTCCAGAACAGAACCAGACCAGTTTTTAAAGCAGTGGCCCCTGAGGACACAACTGTCCAGTATTTACTTTTAGCCTTTGAGCTCAGAGATTTCTACAGATTATGATAAACTGATGAGATAAAAATTTTTTCTATGATTTTAAATGTTCATCTCCAGTTCATATGGAGATGAACATTTAAAATCTTAGAAAAAATTTTTAGACACAATTTTTCACAGACTTGTGAACCAAACCCATCTTTACTTCTGACAGATTTTGCCTCTCTGAAATACGTTGTACCCAGTTCTCTTAGTGACTTGTTGCCAATTAACCAAATTTGTTCATTCTGTTTTTATTTGTTTTAACCAACTTTTTCTGAATTGTGGTTGTGAAAAGCTGATAAGTATGCTTTCTTCTAAGATACAGAAATTAAAATTGCCGAGATGGTTATTTAGAGTTCAGATATTTTTAGCTGTGACAAATCCACAGCCTTGGCAGTTCCACAATGCTACATAAATGTTTTTTTTTCCCCCACAGACTGGTACTCTCACTGAGGACGGATTGGACCTGTGGGGTATTCATAGGACAACAGATGGCAGGCAAGAGAAGCCTTTATTGTTTACATTTTTTTACATCAGAATTGTTCTTGTACTAAAAATACTTGCCAAACATCATTAGAAGTTTAAAGTCTGACAATAAAAATGCAGCTGCTTGTTTTTTTTACCCCAAGACCTGTCTGCGTGCAAGTCAATTTCACAAATCATTATGACAAATTTTTATCAGACTTTTCCATCTGTCTAAATTTCTCTCTAGAAGAACCAAAATCAGTGCATAAACAGATGCCCACAAATTTCTGACCTGTCACTCAAACCTCGGAGCATCCTCCTGTAAGAAAAGCTTCAGCCCGGGTCTTGTGCCGAAGAGGTGCAGGCGAAGCTGCTCTGCCAATGAAATTATGCAATTTTTGTCACATACCTGCAAGATTAGTTTTCACAACTTACAGTTTTCATAGGAACCTTGGGGTCCAAGTGGATTTGATAAGGCACTATATACTGTAAGTTCAAGCCATTTACCATTTTAGAATGACAAATGTTTGTCTTTTTATACATTGTATTTAAACATCTGGTTTCAGCTGTAGCACAGTTCACAATAAAAGTAATTTCAGGTTACTATAGAAAAAAGTCCAAGTCATGAATCTGAATATGATTCAGATTCAAATCAAATTACAGCTAATTTGTTCCCTGTTGTATTACAATACATTCACATTTACTGAACAAAAATACAATCACAACACTTTTGTTTTTGCTGCCATTTTTCATGAGCTCATCTCAAGATAGAAGACTTTTTCCACACAATAGACCTTCCTTCAAATATTCAGAAATGTATGTAAATCTGTGTTAGGGGGCACATCTTCTTTGCAGAGATAGTCCATCCCACCTCACAGGTGTGGCATATCAAGATACTGATTAGACAGCATGATTATTGCACCAGTGTGTCTTAGGCTGGCCACAATAAAAGGACACTCTGAACGGTGCTGTTTTGCTTTATTGGGTGGGGGTGGGTCTGAAAACCAGTCAGTATCTGGTATGACCACCATTTGCCTCATGCAGTGCAACACAACTCCTTCACATAGAGTTGATCAGGTTGTTGATTGTAGTGTAGAATGTAGGTCCACTCTTCAGTTGCTGTTTCCATCAGCGTTTTTTAATGCGCATTAGAAAAGGTGAATGGAAATGGCACGATTCAAAAAAACGTCCTCTAATGCGCAAAAAAGTTTATACGCAAGCTTGAGGTGGTTTTTGGGTTTTTTGAAAAAGAGTTAATGCGCAAAAGGAGCGATGGAAACATGAGTCGAATAAGTTCTGACGTAGCGAACTTTTACCTCACATGTTGATCAGCTGTTCCCGCTGTCTGTCTGGTACCGGTACCAGAGCAACTGCAGCTGGACCCTCCTCCTGCTCTCGGCGTCTCCTCAGTTATTCCCGTAATGTGAAGGGAATCCCATTTATTTTTCTACGTCTGCAGACAGCATGTAACATCGTCAAAACTAATTCATATGACAGAATAAGTACAACTTTCCCGATAGTAGCAACACGTTCCTGATAACTTCTCTCCATTGGTATGTTTTTTTAATCTTCCAGAAATTGTGTACAGATCCTTGCAGCATGGGGATGTGCATTATCATGATCCACAACATTGACATCAGCAAATCATTCACCTACACAACGCCACACACACTGTCTGCTGTCTGCTGTGAACAGTTAAAACCGGGATACATCAGTGAAGAGCACACCCCTCAAATATGCCAGAAGCCAATAAATGTGACCAATTGCCCACTCAAGTTGCTTACAATGCCAAAATGCAGTTGGGGAGGGAACAAGATGGAAGTTTGGAGATGATGATGGTAGCAAAAAGGCAGGAGGAGGAGCTGGAGGTGGAAGAGATTTTTGTGTTTTATTAGTTTATTGATTTATATGTTTTATTTGCAGATAATACCACATTTTTTTGTTTGGGTAAAGATATGGAACGGATGTTGGAAATGATGGAAACAGAATTTGTAAAAATACAAAATTTGTTTAAACTTGATAAATTGTCATTAAATTTGGATAATTATACTAATTATATGATATTCAGTAAAAGAAAGAGAACTGTTGATGTTCCATTTAGAGTTGATGGTGTTGAGATTTGTAGATTCAATGAGGTGAAGTTTCTAGGTGTTATCATTGATAAAAAGCTGACATGGGAACCTCAGTTAAATTATTTAAGAACAAAAATAGCAAATTCTGTTGCAGTCTTTATACAAAGTAAAGGAGTTATTAAATGATAAAGCTCTGTATATGTTTTATAATGCAATAATTGTTCCACACTTGATTTATTGTATAGAAGTCTGTTTTACAGAAAAGAGCTGTAAGAATTATCACTAGAGAAGATTACAGTCACCCATCAAATATATTATTTTATCAATTTAAAATATTGAAATTCTTTGATTTGGTTGATATATAAAATTTTACTGTTTATGTATAAGGCTCACAAAAATATGTTACCTTCTAACATTCAAGTAAATTTTGTTAAGAGAGAGAGTTGTTATTATCTTAAGGGACTGGAAATGTTAGTGAAGCCTTGGTTTCAAACCAGTTTGAAGGAGCGATCTACAGTAATCCAGGGACGAGGATTGTGGTATGGTCTGGAGGATGATGTTAAAAATGCCAGATCAATGTACATATTTAAAAGAAAGATAAAAGTTATCCATTTTGGGACATTGAAATTTTGTAATTGATCAACTGAATGTTTGATGCAGTTTTGTATTTTTACACTTTCTGATCATTGCAGCCGTAAGTTTAAAACAGACAAACAGTTGGTGTGTGTGTTGTCAATGTGTTCTTTCTGTCTGTATAAACAAACGTTAGTTACATTCTGACATCTGACGTAAAAGGTAACACCTTCAGAGGTGTGAGACTGAAGAGGTTATAATGTTGAGGTTGAGAAGTGTTTTTTGGTAGAGTTTTGCAGGCTCGGTTCGATTCAGTCTGCTGGGCTGTTTGTTTGGCTCAAGGTCTTATGCTGAGACCTTTGCTGTGCTGTACCTGATTGGAGTTAAGACAAGAATGAAGTTTTTGAGAGTAAATCCAGTGAATTCCTGCATTTATTCTACCCATCCATCCATTATCAATACACGGGTATAAAAGATAAAAGTCAGTTTTTAAAAAAATATGAAATGGTGTAATGTGAATCAATACAAATTGTTGTTAGAGTTGATGATTTTGTTTAGTTTTGTTTTATGTAAATCATATTGTTTCCATATATTCTTGGGAAACAAGGCGCAGATATAAGATTTTTATTTTCTTTCTGCTGCCTTTTATTTAATTCAATTATTTTTTTTTTCTGTTGTATATAGATATTTTGTTTTTATTGAAATGAAAAATTTAAAATAAATTTTCAAACTCCACTTTAAAAAATAAAAACTCTGCCTTAAAATAAGAAAAAGTCAGCCGTCATATTTTTGTGTTTAATTTGCTGACAGCACAATAAATTCTGGGATACCGTCATAGGATACTCAGATGCGGCCAACTTTTTTGGGCTTTTGTCGAACACGTGTAGGCACCTACGAATTGGGACAGCCTACGGCGTGGGTCACGTAAGCGGCCGACAAATGCACCCAATGTCGGCTGCAGCCCATGAATTAAGACACAGCCAAAGTTAGAGAGACAATGGTGTGGTCATGTGCAGAGGAGAGATGGTGGATTTATTAGACAAAGAATGGGGAATATGAAGCTGCCAGGGAGGAAAGGATGAAAAAAGAGCACAGAAACAATACATAGATGCCATAAAGGAGGGTAGCTGAGGGTTGAATTGACAGAGGATGATGATGAGATGAAGTCATGAACTGGATTAAATGTACATTTTCAGATGTATTTTATGGAACTTGTGTCGTTAATAAAACTGTTCTAGTCTCAAGTATTTCTATTTTTTTTTCAATCTTTCATCTTCATTACAGTTTTTCTCCACCAGAGCTAGAGGCAGCTGAGGGCCATCTGGTAAACACCCTGTTTGTAGCCTGTATGGCAACCTGCCACTCACTGACCAACATAGATGGGGAGCTCTCTGGAGACCCTTTAGACCTCAAGATGTTTGTGGCTACAGGCTGGGTGAGTACAGATGGGTTTAGTGTCTTTAGCGTCTAACAAAACAAATTTTGTACTAATGAATTAGACAACATCATGGTTGTCTGCCTGATGACTGAACATATCACTGAGTATTATTCTGCAGTTTTGTTTTTGCTTAGATATTAGAAGAGCCAACAGAGGAAGAGACTGCTCTCCACAATCCATTAATGCCCACAGTTGTTCGACCTCCGAAGCCCAACATGGCTGAAACCGATCAGAACCAACAAGTTCAGAACCAGGTACAGTGATGGTTCAGCTCACTGCTATTTGCTTTATTTATTGTTATGGTAAAGCAGGATCGGACCCAAGGATGCAGGCTGACAAAGGGTAAAAACTAAAAAGAAAACTTTATTAAAGAAAAGGCAGACGTGGCGGCGACTAATGAAATACAGAAACCAGGGAACATGAAGAGATGTACAGAGTGAAACCAAACACTGAACGGACAAGGCAAGGCAAGATTTCAGGTGGCGCCCTTTGTTCAGTTTTCAATATCTCACTTCCAACATAAAACCATTCACACTAAATTAAATAGCTTGTCTTTGGTAATTTTTTTATCAATATAATATAATATAATATAATATAATATAATATAATATAATATAATATAATATAATATAATATAATATAATATAACATAATATTGATCCCATGGAGGGAAATTGCAGGAAATTGCAGTTAAGAACACCCATTCAAGAAAAAACACACTTGACAAACATTGGGGAACAGGTGAACAGGTCATGCAGCAACAGGGTTGCTCTACCTTTAAACAACTGGAAATACACAATGGGAAAGTTGAGTTAAAAAAATTGCTCTGATCCTATGTTTATGTCAGAAACATAAGATCGTATACATAAAAAATCTACTCGCTAAAGAGCTAGACAGCCTGGGTCAGGGAGGGAACTTAGGTCAGATTACACATAGGGGGATGTGAGATGGGGAGGGGTTCAGTGGAGTCGGTGACATTGAGGGGTGGGTCTCTGTATAGGACCGATCATAGACCACAGTCCAGTCACATGATGTTATTTAACGCCAGAGTTAATAGTCTCCTCCTCCTCGGCCTTGGGTCACAGGCAAGGTCTCACACGGGGGATGGGGGTGGGAGGGAATCAAGCCCTTGTTGACATCTTTAGAAAGCAGGTTGTCCAATTAAAACAGTTAATAATTCATTTGAAACAGAACATCGGAAGTCTGCCTCATACCTGCCAACATCTGCTGACATCATGTTCATGTTAACAAACGACTGTGGACTGAAGCAGCTCTAGGGAGGTTCAAGGGTATCCACAGTATTCCTGATTTCACACCACTACCCATAATTCATAGTGGAAGCAGGTTCTATATTTTTGCTTGACTGTTGTTTACAAATGCAAGGATACACCATCACTGTTTATCAAAGCATTTTTCATCGAATTTTGGCATAGATGGCCCATATCTGAGGTGTATATACTGTAAGGATGTTTTAAAAAGTGGTGAGGACAATTCTTTTACAGTGGCTCAACCGTCACTGCTCACGGACTGGATAGATGACATGAAGCTATGTCCCAATGTTAGCTACTACTGACATCAACTACCTCATCTTTTCCAAAGACACACACAAACACAAAATCATAATTGTGAACAGTTTTGGAAGTAAAATGTTCCTAAGCCCCTCAGAATTGTAATAATTTTATAAAATGTATTGTGATTAGATGTTTTCTTCCCCCTTACTCTAAACATAAAATTAACTGGGTGCTAGTTCACTTGTAGCTTTCAGAGATGAACTGTGGGGTTTCATAGTGCTGCAGTCATTTTAAATAAATGATAAACAAAAATAAATAAACTGCCTCTAATAACTACATTAGCAAATTTTATTAAAACAAACCGGGGACTTTTATAGCCCCTGGGGGCTAATCTCATCTTTTAATCCTGCCATGATTTTAGCATGTATTTGGGAAGAGAATTATTCTGAGCTTACTCAGAACTTAGACAGTTAAATTAAGAAATGTATATAGTTTAGCCAACATGCGGCTACTAACCATAGGCCTAATATTTCTTTAAATTTAAGACTTGGCTGTAAATCACATGCTAACAAACAACCAGGCTAACAGTAGCTAGCGCTGATGTTAACACCATTCACTGTAGGCTTTCATTTAGTTAAAGCAAAGAACTGCATGAATAAATAACTAAAGGGGACAAACCACTTTACAATTTCACTCACCAGGCACAGATTCAGGGTTTTAGTTGATATTGCTGGAAGCTGTCTGACTCACAGTAGTAGTTTGGATGAGTCTCCTTCGGTAGCCCCTAGCCTAGATAGAGTTCTGGATCAGAATGAATATCCGTGGGATTTTTGTCGATAAAATGAAAAAAGCAAACAAACTCTCTTTTGTGAGTTTTTGAGATTTAAAGCTGTCAGCCAGGTTAGATTATGATCCTCCTTTGTCGGCATAAAGTGTAGTTTGTAGGACACTGAGCATAAACAAGCCTTTACTATTTATTTTTCCAGGCCTAGGGTTTCTAAGTTTTCTTCAATTGTTGTGGCAGCCGACAAAAACACAAGTTGAACCCAAACTTATGATCACGCCAGTTTAAGCAAAATCAAACTGGATTTGATGTTATCTTAGCTATCTAAATGAATGAATTTCTTGCCCACCGGAAATACGGAACCACTGGGAGGGCTCTGGGCGGGAGTAGCGACTGTCATGGCAGCCTACATACGCTTTTCCAGAAACTTGTGGATAGGTATACTTACCTGGACAATTTTGTAAAAACTACTCAAAACTGCATTTTCCAGACACTTGAAGAGTATCTTGTTAAATGCTTGAGATTCATAAAACATAAAATCAGTATTTTATGAAGGCAGAACAATGAAAACCAGACTTTAACCTGAACTTTTATCTGAGATCAGAACTGAAACTTCTATTATCATTATTTTGTTTTCTATTTACACACAGCATCAGTAGTTAGTCTTGTCTGCATCATCTGATACTTTTATCCACGATATAACACCTTATGTAGGAACCAAACAGCTGAGAAACACACAGAACAAGTTCCAAGTTGCCTCCTAGATGGATGGCACTTTTAGCATTTGCCTAAACTGCCTATGCCATGGGCCGGCCCTGCAGTTACCCAAAACCTTTCAAATCCAAGTCAGTCTAGAAAATCAGTCAGCATCTCTGTTGAAACTGCTTTTACCAAGAAACCAGATTCTGGGAAGGTTAAATTTGAAATGTTAGGAAAGAAACTCAGTTAAAAAGAAACAAACCCAGTGGCTCATGTATGTATTTTATTTATTTGACTTTTATTTATACAGGCTGTCTCATTCAGATCCAAGAACTTATTTACAAGAGAGACCTGTTCTGATAGAACAATATAAAAAGGTTGTGAACTCCAGGTTCCACGCACACATCAGGATGTATAAAAATCAAATGTGTATAAAAAAACACTCAAACCTTTCACCTGCTGTGAGAAACATTCTCAGATTTTAATAAGAGCTGAAGCACTTTGTAGAAACAGTTTGCATCAAACTTGTTAAACTCTTGTAATGTGGGATTTTTTGCTACACAGTCCTGTGAGATCGGGATCGTGCGTCAGTTCCCCTTCTCTTCGGCACTGCAGAGGATGAGTGTGGTGGTCAGGAGGTTGGGGGAGAAACACATGGAAGCCTTCCTGAAGGGGGCCCCGGAGGTAGTGGTCGGCCTTTGCAAGCCGCTCACAGGTCAGACATTTATACTTCTGCATGTCGAATCTTTGGAACATTTATTTATGAGGGTGCAGCACTCCCAGGTGTGCGTGTCCTCAGAGGTGTCTCTGTCTTTCCCTTCAGTCCCACAGAGTTTCACAGAGACTCTGGAGAGCTACACGAGACAGGGCTTCAGGGTTATTGCTCTGGCACATCGACAACTAGAGTCCAAACTGTCATGGCACAAAGTCCAGAACCTCAGCAGGTACGATAAAGTTCATCAACTCAGATCAAAGAACTTCCAGTTGCCCCGTCCTCTTTTTAAAGTCACCTCTGTCTGATGCATGTGTGCTTATTTACATTTTAAATTAAATATTACTTTTTGTTCATAAGTAAAGGTGTACAGTCAAACCTGATGCTGGATGTTCAATCGTGCAGCCAGAACTAATCACTAAACTGCTAAACTAAAGCAACACTTTCCCTCTTTTGATTTCCTGTTCTGATAAATTTGGTCAATAATTAACTAACATATTTCATGCTCCAAAGCAATGACATCCAGTTCAAATCATAAAGATTTGATATGAAAAGGGACAAATGAAAATGTAAAAGTAAGCCGGTACTGTCCGGCATGCAGTACAGTGAAGAGGGTAGAGCTGCTCTCTGCTATAAAGCCTTCATTCAGAACTTTGCGTATGCGTGATTCATTTGCAGTGGTCTCCTCTCAGCTGACTGCAGCCAGGGTGCTGTACGAGGCTTTAGTGAGGTGGACCGCTTGTCAGTCTGTGCTTTACAAAGAGGGAGGGGCTCACCACTCGCTACTCGCTGAGGAAAGTGCTCAGACAGCACAGTTGCCAAAGCCTTCGAAAGTCACCAAGAACACCGGAAAAGTCGCTAGATTTTTTGTTAGTGGAGTTTGGAAAATCATTAAATCTAGCAACAAACTTGCTAAGTTGGGAACACTGACCACTAATTAATGTCTGTCTGCTCCAGGGGTGGACTGGCATAGTCTACTGGGGATTTCCCCGGTGGGCTCCTCTGAACATCTCATGTTTTCTTTCATTTATGAACTGATTTAGCATAACACTGACTTATGAGACATAAAGTTCTTTCAAGTGTGGGTTCTGGTAATGAAAACAATCATTAGTAAAATATAGTTCTCCATGGCTAACTTTAAGTATTTTACTTTGATATTTATGGTCATTCTGTGTCTAAAGACACCCGTGTAGAACCTAGCTAGCCTGGTAAAAAACAGCCTTTTGTTCTTCGCTTTGCTTTGTACAGAGGGTCTGGACCCTCAGCTATTCAGGAACAATTTTTTGCTGGAGGTGTGGACTCTGTTGATGTTTAAAACAATTTAAAACAATCTCTAATGTTTGGCTGAGACGTATGCAGTCCGCCAGCTCCACCATGAAGGAAGCTAAGAACCTAATCAGAAATTGCATGCGCTGTAAACAATCGTCCCCTACTGGGTAGAGAGAAGTACTGAGCCAAACGAGATTGCTGTAAATGAGTGCTGCAGGCTTTGAGAGACAAATTTAATTTAATTTAGAAGCCTTGTTAACAGAGACTTAATGATTTCATTTACTTCCTCCACTGCCATTGCTAAACTACAGGCAGACTAAAACGGAGCAGAAAGTTGTAGTTAACAACTCCTCCTTCTGTTCGCTGATTGGCCCTGTTGAAATTCTACTGGAGAAATCCTTGTCTGTGGGAGAAATCACAGACAAAGCAAAGAAGAGAGATTAGAATCTAGCTGAACTGTGTAGGAACGCAAAGGCCAGGCTAGCACTTAGCAAGATGGCAGCACAAATCCTTGTCTCATTGGACGGTCCACTGTAGTTGGCCAATATGTGTCTTTATCTGTGCTGCAAAGGGTTAGTTCTGACTCACAGCCCTATTTCTCTGCCTCTAAATCCTAAATTCTGTCAAATAAAGTCAACTGAGCATCATCTGGACTGCATGTAAACATCCTCAAAGAATCATTTGACATGTAGGTTTAGCTAAAATCAAAATGCACATTGAAGCCAAATGAAACAAACAAATGTGTTCCTGGTCCATGTTTCCTCATGCTAAAACATTTTTAAGAGTTCTTAGAATGAATGGTAACATTAAAAGCTAGAGAAGGGTTACCCCTAATTTACAAGTCAGAGCAAAATAATTCATTCTGTGGAAGAGGGAGTCCAAACAGTTGAAACTGCATCGCTGTCGCCTTTTTGAAACTTCTGATTTCAAAATAAAATCCTTGTGTATGGTTTGTGTTTACATAATGCTCCATGATGACATCTGCTTCCCAAACAGAATGATACATTTTGACAGTACTTGTGTATAAATATGTCCATGTATTATTTAATATTTCTAGGATTTCAACAAAATTAGTCTGCCTTTGGCCCTTTATTTTGAAGGATTAAGAATGAAATCACCAGAAGTACATTACAGATGAACAATTGGGAGAAGATGTTAAAATGGCCAGATTGAGATGGTTTAGACAAAGAAGGTACAGTTGGTATATTGTTTTATGGATGTTAATGCCGCTGCCAGTAAAAAGACAAAAAAATGCCAACGGGACATATAGAGCAAACTATTTCTAGAGACCTAGATCTTTTTAGGACATTAGGGCCTTAAAAAAACCTTACACATACTCCTCATGTTACAACTGTATGTGTCGTGATCTGTGTGTTTTTGCTTTATTTTCTAGTGTTTCTCAGTTCCCCTGTGTTTCTCTCCCCTGCTGTCTGGCTTCCAGCCCCACTCCTGCTCACCTGTTTCCCCTTGTGTTTCCTCCAGGTGTTCTTCATTTGTCCTCATTAGTTTGGCTTTATATTCTGTCCAGTGTTCAGTCTGGTGTTGGATCATTGTGCTGTTTACACCAGCCAGTGTGTGTTGTTTTTGTACTTCGTTTCCTGTTGCCTCCTGAGACCTGTAAGTTTTTGAGCTGCCTTGTCAGCATTTTTGAGTGAAATAAAACATTTGTTTTAGCACTTTGGATTTTTGCCTGCACCCTGGGTCTGTCCTGCCTGTGAAACGTGACAGAAATGATCCGACCAAGCGCCCAGCCTGCAGGCAAGTTTTTTTCTTTTGCCTCTCATCTGGACTCTGCATCTCTGCCACCCTCGCCTGCAAAACCGAGAGGTCCGAACCTGGGAGAGATGTTGGAGAGGCTGCTGCAGCAGCAGCAAAAGTTAAGAGAGCAGCTTGCTGGCCGCTCATGGTTCTCCCCTCTGGAACTCTCAAGATTTGCTATCCACCTTCCCACCCCTCCTGTGCTTCCTGAGTTGCTGGTTCCAGTCCCGTGTCCTGAGTTGCTGGTTCCAGTCCCGGTGGTTCCAGAGTTGGTGGTTCCAGAGTCGGAGGTCCTGGCGGTCCCGGAGTTGGTGGTCCCGGTGGTCCTGGAGTTGGCGGTCCCGGTGGTCCCAGAGTTGGCATCCCGGTGGTCCCAGAGTTGGCGGTCCCGGTGGTCTCAGAGTTGGCAGTCCCGGTGTTTCCTGAGTCGGTGGTCCCAGAGGTTTGTGAGTCGGCTGCCGGTGCTCCTGATACTACTAGGTTGGCTGCCTTCACCTCCTCTTCGCCTGGGTCGTCGCCCATCGCCTCCTCTTTGCCTGAGTCGTCGCCCATTGCCTCTTCATCACCTCTGTCGCCTGTGTTTGCCATCGCTGATGCTTTGGCTCCAGCAACCTCCTCCGGCTCTTCATTGCCTCCCGCCTCCACCCCTGGCTCTTTGTCTGCTCCCGTCTCCGCCCCTGGCTCTTTGTCTGCTCCCGTCTCTGCCCCTGGCTCCTCGTCTGCTCCTGTCTCTGCCCCCGGCTCTTCATCTGCTCCCGACTCTGCCCCCGGCTCCTCGTCTGCTCCCGACTCTGCCCCCGGCTCCTCGTCTGCTCCCGACTCCACCCCCCGGCTCCTCGTCTGCTCCCGACTCCACCCCCCGGCTCCTCGTCTGGTCCCACCTCCTCATCTGTTCCTGCTGGGCCTCCTGTGTCTGCAGGACCTTGGACTGGACGGTTTCCTGGTCATCCCCCGGGACTTTAATGTTTTTGTCCTCGTGTTTCCTGGTATTGTGTCCGTGTTTCCCAGAGTCTCGTCCCTCTCCTTTTTCGACGTCTGGAGCCGTCGTTGAGGGGAGTGTTCTGTTGTGATCTGTGGGTGTTTGCTTTATTTTCTAGTGTTT
>JARVJO010000431.1:8358297-8368741 GCA_031762555.1 Cynodonichthys magdalenae | reverse complement strand
TATTCTGTGTCCTGTGTTCAGTCTGGTGTCGGATCATTGTGCTGTCTACACCAGCCAGTGTGTGTCGTTTTTGTACTTCGTTTTCTGTTGCCTCCTGAGACCTGTAAGTTTTTGAGCTGCCCTGTCAGCATTTTTGAGTTAAATAAAACCTTTGTTTTTGCACTTTGGATTTTTGCCTGCGCCCTGGGTCTGTCCTGCCTGTGAAACGTGACAGTATGGTGCAGAAGTTAATGGGCCAAGGTTGACATGAATGAATGGGTTTGGACTCCAGTCATAATTGCTTTGTATTTCTAGTTCTTTTTTTGTTTGTTAATACGTGACAGCAAAGACATAAGAGATTAATTCCTTGTGTTTGTTTTAAGGGATCTGATAGAGACCAACATGGACTTCCTCGGTTTGATCATCATGCAGAACAAGATTAAACCAGAGACCGCCGGTGTTTTAGGTGAACTCCACCGGGCCAGCATTCGTACTTTGATGGTCACAGGTAGCTGTAAAGCTATTCACTCATTCATGGCATCAGTTTCTGTGTTGTTCTCACTCTTTTCCTCCCTGACATCATCCACCAGGAGACAACATACTGACAGCCATTTCTGTGGCTCGAGACTGCGGGATGGTCCGTCCTCATGAAAAGGTCATCATTGCTGACGCTGCCCCCCCCAAGGATTCCCACCCCGCCAGCATCACGTGGCGATACACCAACATGTCCGCTCAGACTGCTAAGGACAATCAGGTGAGCTGTGAATTGGACAAGAGAGAGGTCATTAAAGTTCACAAAACAACAGAAAAAAAATTTAGAAACACTCCCCACACCATGCTTCTGCAGATGAGGCTGGATGCAGCATGATGGAGAAACATAGACAAACACAAGACAGGCTTGCTTTGCCTTATTTGTTTTAAGTTTTTTTTTTTTAAGTTTAAGTTTGTTTTTTTTTTAATTTTTTTACAAAATTAAACAACATTGAACAACAGTCTGGTTATTTCAACTGCCAATATTTTACTTCATTCATTGATCAATCAACTATATTTACAGTATCGTGTGAGTGCAACTTTGAAATAGATTCCATTTTCCCACTGTTTGTCCTACCTTTCAGTCTAAGGTTTTGTCATTTTTTCCATTATTGAAATTTTCTCCACAATCCTGATCCATTCTTCTTGATTAGGTGGGTCTTCAACTAGCTTTTTTTGCCTTATTACTTGCAGCCAGGATTACCTTTGTCAAAAATATGTCTTATTTCCTCACCACGTTTATTATATTCCCCAAATACATCACTAGGCAAGTATTTGGAATTGTTTAGCCCAGAATTTTATCCTACTTGTTCCCAAAATGTAGCTATTTTTGTACAGCTCCAAAAATATGTGAATGATTGGCTTCTACCTCTCCACATAACCTCCAACATTCTTATAATGTAGAAGTCTGTTTACTTTTGATTTTAGGTGTTAAGAAAACCTTGTTAAATTTTTCAAACAAAATTCTCTCCACAAGAGTGAATTTATTGTGCTTTGCTGTACTTCACACATTTGGAACCATTCTTCATCTGGTATGTTAATCCTCAGTTCTATTTCCCATTTCTTTTTTAGATACAATGTTGTTTCCTCTCTACATTCCCCCAAAGAGTTACAAAAACCTGATATGGTTTTTAATCTTTTTTTGTAAACATGAATCTATCACTACTCCAATGCCGCTGTAGTTTGTGTCAACCTGCTTTGGTTTAATTAGCTTTGTATAGTAATTTCTTATTTGTAGATACCTAAAGAAATTTCTATCCTCTAAATCATATTTTAATTTTAATTCTTGAAAACTCATAAAAGAGTAAAACTAGTGATTCCTTTTATTTCCCATTGTTTAAATGCTTGGTCCATTTGTCCTGGTTTAAACATATTATTATACCTGAACCATTTCATTAAAATAGCTTTTTCTTTTAAATTATATTTTTCTTTTACAGTGAAGAAAAAATTTGTAATTGATCAACTGAATGTTTGATGCAGTATTGTATTTTACACTTTCTGATCATTGCAAGCAGTGTTAAAACAGATTTCTGTCTTTCTGTCTGTATAAACAAATGAACTTTGTTCAGACTCACTAGTTTCTTCCATTGGTGTGAATCTGTTTTGAAGAAAGACTGCTCTGTCTTCATTTCTCTGGCCATGATTTTAGGAAACCCAAACAAAGACAGCCCAGCTCTGTCCTGGCTGGATCTAAGCAGAGACTCTGTTAAACACCAATAACTTCTAAAAACCTTTCTAAACTTCAAAATTATAACCTCCTCAGTCTCTTCCTGGTTACACCCGTGAAGGTGGTAACTTTTATGTCAGATGTAGAACGTAACTCATCAGTTGGTCTGTGTGTTATTAATGTGTTCTTTCTGTAAGTATAAAAAAAAGTTGGTTACATTCTACCTAACCCTAACCTAACCGTGTAACCAGGAAGAGACTAAAGAGATTATAATGTTGAAGTTTTTAGTAGTGGGGAGTTTTGCAGAGTCTCTGTTCAGATCCAGTCTGGACATACTGGGCTGCTGTTTGTTTGGGTTTTCTCCCAAGGTCTCTGAGGTCTGTGGCATGTACTCCTGAAATTGAGTGGAGTCAGAGACGAGAATAAAGTTTTTGAGAGAAATTCAGTGGATTCCTGCATTTATTCGGACATACTATTTTGAACATCGCATTTATACTACAAGCTGCTTCTCATTTCTTAAACAACCATGTGGAAAGGCACATCCTCAGTGGTGGAACAGATGTCAGTCTGTTTGAGAAGGGTCAAATCATTGGCATCAAGCAGAGAAAATGTTTAAGGAGATTGTAGAAACTATTTAAATGAAGAACTGTCCAGTTCATTATTAAAAACTGGAAGGATAGTTGATAGTTGTCTTCGAGGATGTGCCTAGTGCCTACTGTACAAGCCTGTGGGGGCAGTGCTATGATCTGGGGTTATTGCAGTTGGTCAGGTCTATGAAGATTATCCAAACAATGCCACAGCGAATGCGAGCTGTAATCAAAGCTAAAGGCGGTTTAACATAATAGAGTGTGTGACCTTTTTCTTTGGCCAGGCAGTGTATTTCTATAATGTTTAAAGGGATCTCAGACTAATATGACCCTTGTTTGATCGTTTCAGTAGCTCTGAATCCAAATTTAAATCTAATTTCAAACCATCTTCAACATGGTACTAAACAATCTTTAGAATCAGGACAACTACACACATATTTAATGTACACCCTGCTAAGTGAACACATTAACAATATGTAGGAGAAACTATAACCGACGCTAATCTGAGGTTTTGTTTCCATGACGACCTGTTCTTATAGTTTATAAGATTTAATATCTTTGTAAAAGGGTGAAAGTCACAAGACCTAATGACAAGGAAGCAAAAGCAAGAGCCAAAGACAGCAGGAGGAGAAAGATGTTTGATGATCCTTTTCTGTTTTTCCTTCTGATCTACCTGGGTGATGAGTATTTATTTATGTACTTGAGATTCTGAGTTTTCATGATGTAATTCTACGTGATTATCACTGTGTGAGCACATGAGGGAATGACCAAGAAACACAATTAGATCCACAACAAATTACCATGTAGGATATAAAAAGTCATTTTCTGGACCTCCCCTGTATGAGCAGTGGTCCTAGTCTGACCACCCTTATGAAAACTATCTGGTTCCACCATTCTGCTTCAGGAGTCAGTAAAAGAAAGAATGCATTAACATAAACAGTTAAATGTGTCTCTGGTGAGTTTTTCTGTGTTGTAAAAAGCAGCACTGTCAGTTGTTTTGTTCTTCTGTCGTCTCTCCTTCAGACTGCAGAGATAAAGATGGAGGAGGAGACGCATCACTTTGCTGTGAGCGGCAGAGCCTTTGCTGTCATCACAGAGCACTTTCCTCAGCTGCTGCAGAAGGTACAGCAAAACACACACACAGGCCTGGTTTGTATATCCCTATGGGGACCACGCATTGGCTTTCATTCATTTTTTGGAAATTTTATAGCCTAACCCTGATCATTTACTCTAAAATTAACCTCACAGGTTAATCACCTGACACTAAAACTAACCTAAACTCAATTCACACCTTGGTCCTAAACCTAACCCCCCACCCGCAATTTGCATTTGGACCCGTGAGGACCGGGCATTGGTCTCCAAAATGCACATTCAGTCCCCGTGAGGCTGCTTTTTTGGGAAAATTGTCCCTATGATGTAGAAAAACAAGGCCACACACACACACAGATTTGTATTTCTAATATTATTAGGACCGCTCATTGACTTCCATTAATTTCCAGTAATTTCTACAGCCTAACCCTGACCACCAACCCTAAAGCTAACCTCACAGGTACCTGACCCTAAAACTAACCTAAACTCAATTCACACCTTAGTCCTAAACCAAACGCCCAACCCAACAATGGAGTTCCACCATATTAGAACCGGTCTATGGTCCCCATTAGGACTACTGGTCTTGACAAGGTAGGTGTGTATACCAGAAACTGTTCTAAATAGGTAACACACACACACGTTCACCCCAACCTGCCCGGATCTAAACCTCTGTGATACAGTTCAGTTTTCTCTTCACATGGGGGCGCTGCAGCTTGCACTGGAAGCTACTGTGTTCGCTCGCATGGCTCCAGACCAGAAGACTCAGCTAATAGAAATCCTGCAGGGCATCGAGTGAGTTTCTGACTTTACTTTCATTTTTGGTTCTTTTCTAAACTGTCTGTTTTTATTCAATCTTCATGCTTTATTTATTTTTATATTTCAGCTACATCGTTGGAATGTGTGGTGATGGTGCCAATGACTGTGGAGTAAGTAATGGATTTAATATAAACAAATTTATTGTGGCTCAGTGTGTATCATGTCTGTGTGTAAAGAAAAAAACAGACTGTCCAGATGCATCTCAATAATCTAAAAAGAAGTTAAATAGGTCTTCTGGACAAAGAAAAACCTGCCCAGAGGACTATTTTAATTTTTATTAATTTATTTTTTGAAAAAAACTTGGATTGTAAATAAATAAATAAAAAAAAGTAAAAGAAGAAATACAAATGAGAAAAAAAAAGTTTCATTTTTTTTAACCAAAAAATAATAATCTTAGTTATAAGAGTTTCCAGGCAGGAGCTCAACATCTAGACATAAAGTTTGTACATCACCAAAAATAAAAAACCCTCCAAGACATCAAAGATAATGAATCTTTTGTTTTCTGTCAGGCTCTGAAGAGAGCTCACGGTGGGATTTCTCTGTCTGAGCTGGAGGCATCTGTGGCGTCTCCGTTCACCTCGTCCACCTCCAACATTTCCTGCGTCCCCAACCTCATCAGGTAGAGACGTGTTCCTGGTCCAAACACAGGAGACCTGGACCTGTCGATAGAAAAGTCACTGAATAGATCCTGCAGTCAATCTTTCTCTTTTCAGTTGAGATTTGAATTAAAAAGATTCAAAACATTTCTGCAGCAGGTCAGTTCAGTTAATAACGTGAGATTCTGTCTTTTACTTCCAAAGGGAGGGTCGAGCTGCTCTCACGACCTCTTTCTGCGTCTTTAAGTTCATGGCTCTCTACAGCATCATCCAGTACATCAGCGTCATCCTGCTCTACTGGGTAAAAACTGTCCTCCTCTTTATTCTTTCACATTTTTCCTTTCGGGGTTACAAGAAAAACAAACTGAATCACAGATAATAAATGTAACAAACTGAGACAAAAAATAAATTATTTGCTAGATTCAGTAGAATCCAGAGTGTTCTTGTCAAGAAGTTGTTGGTTTACAAAGATCTGTGGGAACAACAACAATAAATTAAACAAACTGTCTTTGCTTTTAATTAATTCAGAATAAGGTGTTGATAATTGGGCTCTTCATAGCTGGTCTGATATGTTTGATTTTAGTAAAAAGAAAAACTAAGTTAAAAGTTCAGCTTTATTTAGCTGGTTTAATGCCGTTTTAACCTCCTGAGACCTGAGCTTTTGTTTGTTGTGTGTTTTTTTCTCCAAGATAAAAGGAATTAGTAGGACTTAATAAGTATAATAACTAGACTCTGTCATGGTACAGGAAATGCTTTTTTGAAAAAAAAAAACAAAAGCAAAATTGTTCTTTACAATTGCAAAAGTGTGTCAAATTTGTATGCCTTATAAAGTTAAAGATGTAACTGTGCATAAATACACTAATTTCAAGCATGAAATATAATTGGGGTTTTTATGTTGCCCATTTTTCTGATAAGAGTTGCTGTAGTAGCTTTTTAATGGGATCTTGATTTCATTGAAATGAGTGTATAGTTGTCATGTGCCCACTAGGTGGTGATGGTACTCTGTATATGAGGCCACTGACGGCCGCATACGACACTGGTAAAAATGAAATATCCTCATATGAGGACATAGGGTCTCAGGAGGTTAATAAATAAATAAAAATTTTGCTTTTCTGATGTGGTCCAAATAAAAATATTAAAAGTTAGGTTTTGTTAAACTCAACCTACATGTTTCAGATTTATCCCAAACATGAGATATTTGAAGCTGGACTTTGCTTAACTGACCTGATTACATTTAAATTTACTACATACATTAATGTATGAATTAATTTAGTTAAAAGCTTTGTTTAGTCCATCTGATGTCCATATTTAACCCATCTGAGGTGATTTAAACTTTAGGCTTTGTTTAGAAAAGGTTTGCCCAAAATTATCTGTTTATTTGTCATTTCTATAATATGGCACATCTGTAGAAAATGTCTTTGCTCACGCTAAAACAGGGAAAATAACCCAGAACACTGTAGTAATTATTCTGGGTTTGGGTGCTCCTAACACCACCACAAAACTAGGATTCAGGATGTGGAAGAAGCTCATAAAGCAAGACTTGAGTTGGTCTCCAAAAATCCCTGTTTACACCTGGATTCAAGACTGAAACACTGAAAAAGCTTTGCAGTATTTAAAGAAAGACATCTGAAGCCAAACTCTGAGAAGCTCTCTGATTGGAGGGAAGAATAAAAAAATAATCAGTTTGTTTTATAACAGTTGGATGAATCATTGCTTTTTGTCAATATAAATATAAACATTTTAAAACTAGATATGTAGTACAGTTTTATTTGCTTGTTAAATAATAACAAATTATATTTATATAGCATCTTCCAACAATGCCCTGCATCGACCAAAGTGCTACATAAAACAAATCGAATCACAGTAAGTGATTGTTTGTATTTCAAAACGACAGCTAATAGTGGTGTAAGAAAATCGTAACCAATAAATTGGACGTCTGAATAAAATAGCAGAAAACCAGTTGATTGTCTTTATTCCAAATCTCTGCTTACAAGTCAGCCAGCAGCAGCTCTGAAAGTGAAAAAGGCCTTGGGTCTTATCAGAACCAAAACAATAACACTGGCGTCTGTCCCAGGCTGCTCTAAGAGAGAGACTGCATAATAATTAATGATAAATCAACATCTTAACATAAACATCTGACTTCCTGGTCACACCCCTGGAGGCGTTACCTTTTACATCAGACATTAAAACGTAACCAACTTTGTTTATGCTGACAGAAAGGCCTCATATTGATAAGACACACTGACTCTGTTCCTCTGTTTAAACCATTTGGCTGCAATGATCACAAAATGTGAAATACAAAACTGGATCTAAATTCAGTTCATCAGACACAAAATTTTCTTCAGGGGAGATAATATTTTACTGATTGGTTTACAGTGTTGTATAAAGTACCTGAAAGTGATACTTGAGTAAAAGTACAAGTATCTTATCATTAAATTACTTTAGTAAAAGTCTTAAAGTATCTGTGATTATGGGCAGACGTCCAAAACGCTGCTGTGTTAAGAAATGTCGTTGTGATTTTACTGTTTGGTCTTTTTTATTATTATTTATTGCCGCGGTGAGTCCCTTGGAGAGGAGGTACAAAGTGCGCAGGTTAGCGTGGTTCTGTGACAGCAGCAGGCGCACAGGTGTTGAAGGGCTGGGAGGGACTGGGAGTGTCGCCCAGTGACGTAGCTCCAATTGCTTCCTGCCACGCAAAGAATTGTGGGAACTCTACTAAATGAGAAACGTCACCCTGAAGGACAGTCAGTGAGAGTATATAGCTCTGTGAACTCCTTCCTGCCTGAGAGGTCGCTGTTTTCACACTGTGGAACGCCATAGTGTTGAGAAGAGACGGCTTTCCTTCCCAATTTGGAAGAAAATTATGATGAAATTTTAATGATATGTAAGACTGCAGAACGTAGTGAGTTCAGAGCTTTCTCTCTTTACACTAGATAATGTTGACAGTCAATCTTGAAACATTATTTGCGATTAGCGCTACTCTACTGTAAATTTAGAAAGCATGAATCTGCACAGGTCATGTTTGTAAATGAGAAATGGTTCTCAAACAGTTCACCTGGATAAATAAAGGTTTAATAATAATAATAATAACATCATTTGAAGAAATTAGTAAAACCCCTAAAGCGCAAAGGAGAAATTTAGGTCTGCAATTAGCGCTTTTGCACTTTAGGGGACTAGTGCCTACCACTGTACTTAAGTATTAAAAGTAAAAGTATTGAGTAAAAATGAACAGATAAATCTTCCAAAATGCATTTATTGGAAAGTGACCTCTCCAAAAATTTTTTGTCTAAAGGCATGCAGCTTTGATGGATTGTGTACGAACTATTATGGTATCACAATGGTGAATATTTATACTCAATTAAATTCACTCTATCCAGGAGGCACAATTTTTCAGAATAGTATTTTTTCAGCTATAACAAGCCTAAATTAAAGGTGCAATATTATGTGTTTCTCAGGCATATATTTTAATTCTATACCATAATAAAGTAACTATGTCACCTTTAGTTGTTATTAAAATGTTGTTTATATAGAAAATAAACTTGATTTCTCATAATAATCGTTTCTAAACACCTTGAAATTGGTCTCTGTCTCGCCCGCTTCTGTCCCGCCCATTTCAGCATCATCACAGCCGCTTCTGTACAGGATTGTTTACAGCCTGGAGCAGACTTTGTTGCAATATTAATTAAAAGCAACATCGTACAATATCTGTTTTGGAAAATTGCATCTCAGGATACATATGAACCTTATTGTTGGACTGGAGCGCATTTTGTCTAAAGAACCGGAGTGATTACAGAGAGGACGTTTCAGCTGGTAAGATTGTTTCAGTCATCCTCACAGACACACGTACTGATCGTCATATATGTTACAAATCTGTACACATAGACCAAACTAGGATGTGAACAAAACAACGTGAGTGGTTTTTCAGCTTAACTGCAGAGGAAAACAGTGTTTGTTTACTTCTATAATTGCTGCCGATAGACTGGTTAGTATTGGAGCTCAGCAGACACGGTTTTCACCGGATGTTTGCTAGTTGTTGCTGCCGAGAGCCTGCAGGAGTCACGGGGCGGGCTGGGGGGTGGGGAGGTGTGCTCTGTGATAGGAAGCTCGGGTCTGAGACCCAGCCCAGGGGAGGAGATATTACCATAGATAAAACTCAGAGTTTTTATTGAAACATAGGATGTTAATTTAATAAATACTAGTGGAAACGCTTTAGCTTCTGCCAATTTTAAATGTATATCTTTACCTTTTAATCATTAGCAGAACTAAGGAAATTGTGAAGCGGTTTAAATGTTAGTGAAGCTAATATTTTGGTTAGCTGTGCTCACCACTCATTGTTATGGATAACTTTTATTGTTTGGTATTTTTTTGATCATATTGAACTTTTCTCTTATTACAGATTCTCAGCAACTTGGGAGACTTCCAGTTTCTCTTCATCGACCTCGTCATCATTCTTATCATCGCCTTTACAAGTGAGCGATGTAACAGCGAGCGCCTAAAGAGTTTTCAGTAAGCTGTAGTCTGAAGGCCGAGCAACAGGAAGGTGCTACGCTCACAGCTTCCTCTCTGTCTGCAGTGAGTCTGAACGCAGCATGGAAGGAACTGGTGTGGCGTCGCCCGCCTTCCAGTCTGATCTCGGGCCCGCTGCTTTTCTCCGTTCTGACCCAGATCCTCACGTGCCTGGCCTTCCAGGTCCTGGCTTTCTCCTTGGTACAGAAGCAGAACTGGTACGAGACATGGACGCCTCAATCTAAGTGAGTCTCAGCTGTTTTAGCTTCATCTGCACTAATCCAGATCATTTATTCTGTTTGTAGTTAGTCTCTGTCCACATTCTAGTAAAAAGGCTGACAGACACAGGCTGAACCAACTCTCACAATTATACAAAAAGAACATTCAGAAGCTAACCTGTCTTCTAAATCTTTAAAGTTGTCTGAAGCAGTGATTTTTGTCAGTTTACTTTGGACTTCTTTGTCTGTTATTTTTGGTGCAGTTCTTCACCCTGATCATGATAGGATGGTCTTTAGATGCTGTTATTGACAGTAGACGAACATTGTCAGGAGTGCACGGTGGCTCAGTTGGTAGAGCTGTTGCCTTTCTGCAAGAAGGTTCCATCCATCCATCCATCCATTATCTATACCCGTTTCTTCCTTTAAGGGTCACGGGGGTCACTGGTGCCCATATCC
>JARVJO010000431.1:8322763-8338070 GCA_031762555.1 Cynodonichthys magdalenae | reverse complement strand
ACTGATGGGACACATCAGAGGCATCAGGGGTGAAGTGTCTTGCCCAAGGACACAACAACTGAGACAGCTGGAACGGGTGATCGAACCGGCAAACTTCCGGTTCCAGGACAACTCCCTAGACCACTCTGCCACAGCACAAAAGAACCAAGACCGTTGATACGGGCTGTTAGGTCCCTGTATGACCAATGTCAATGTTTGGTCCACATTGCTGGTAGTAAGTTGGACTCATTTCCAGTCAGAGTTGGACTCCGCCAAGTTTGCCCTTTGTCACAGATTCTGTTCATAATTTTTTTTGAAGACAAAATTTCTAGGCGCAGCCAAGGTGTTGAGGGGATCCGTTTTGGTGACGTTAGACCTTTTTGGGGATGATGTGGTCCCATTGGCTCTCACTGGAGTGGTTCGCAGCCGAGTGTGAAGCGGCCAGGATGAGAATCAGTGCCTCCAAATCTGAGACCATGGTCTTGAGCCAGAAAGGGGTAGAGTGCCTTCTCCAGGGCAGGGAGGAGGTCCTTCCCTAAGTAGAGGAATTTAATTATCTTGGGGTCTTGTTCATGAATGAGGGAAGAATGTAGTGGGAGATCGAGAAGCAGATTGGTGCTATATCTGCAGGAGCTGTACCGATCTGTCATGGTGAAGCGAGAGCTGAGCCAGAAGTTATGTTCCCTCATCTATGGTCATGAACTTTGGGTAGTGACCAAAGGAACAGAATCTTAGATACAGGTGGCCCAAATGAGTTTCCTTCGCAAAAGGCTCTCCCTTAGAGATAGGGTGAGAAGCTTGGTCATCCGGGAGCTGCTGCTCCTCCACGTCGAGAGGAGCCAGTTGAGGTGGTTCATCTGGTTTCACTGTCAGAAAAAAGGGTACAATAGGAGTACATTTCTGTACCCTGAGGTACATCCTGGACTTTTGTACCCCTATAGAGCTAATAATTGTACCTTACGGTACATATTTGTACTTTTTGAAGGCTTGAAAGGTGCATTTATGTTCCCAAGTAATTAATGGTACATATATGTACCCTGTATTGATGATTTTAGGGTACAATGTCAGATGGGCATTGAGTCAATAAAACATATTAAATAAATATAATTTGATGGTAATATTCAGACCAGACTTTTTAAATGCTTGAGTGACTTTTGTTAAGTATTCTTGAGAAACAAATAAATACATAGGCCTACATAAATAACTAATGCAATAAATAAATAATACTTAGAAGTAGATTTGTGGAGTTGTTTTTTAACATTTAAATGACTTAGGCCTACATTTTTTGTTTCATATATATTTTAATTTTTAATAAATCATTTATTTCAAGGTGGCTCAGTTGGTAGAGCTGTTGCCTCTCAGCCAGAAGGTCTCTGGATCAAATCCCAGCCCAGGCACCTTTCTGGGTAGAGTTTGCATGTTCTTTCCATGCATGCATGCATGGGTTCTCTCCGGGTACTCCGGCACACCAAAAATATGACTGTGAGGTTAATTGGTAACCTTAAATTGTCCCCAGGGGAGAGTGAATGGTTGTCTTGTTTGTCTCCATGTGTGGCCCTGTGATGTACTTGCGACTTGTCTAAGGTGCCCCTTGCATTGTGACGACTGGATATGGGCACCAGTGACCCCCATGACCCTGAAAGAAATAAGCGCGTATAGATAATGGATAGATGGATATTAAGGGGTGGATTGTTTTTGTTTGTTTTTTTAAGAGGGTACAAAACTGTCACTGAAGGTACAATTTTGACCTGTATAAGGTACAAAATACCAGGTACAAATAAATACCCACTCTTGAGGGTACAATAGAAGTACTTTTGAGGGTACCACCTCAGTGACAAGCCAATGTACCCCTAAAGGTACAATCTAGTACTTTTTTTTCTGACAGTGTAGGATGCCTCCTGGATGCCTCCCTGGTGAGGTGTTACAGGCATGCCCCACTGGGAAAAGACCCAGAGGAAGACCCAGGACACGCTGGAGGGACTGTGTTTCTCAGCTGGCCTGGGAACGCCTTAGGATTCCCCCAGAGGAACTGGCCCAAGTGGCTGGGGTAGAGGGAAATCTGAGTGTGTCTCTGCAGAAAGAAAATCACAAAAGAAAACAGATGGGTGGATATTGTACTGTATATCATTGAAGTGTTTTAGACCTGGACATTCAGCTCTTGATTGTTTCCTGTCAAAAGCAGAACTCCTGTTCTGACTGAATTTATGGAAATTGAATTGAGATGGGTTTGAGACTACCGTGACGTTTTATTATGAGAGAAAACTTGTCCCATAAATGACTGCGAGTTTCTCCTGCAACTCCCACAAACTTTTGGAGACATTTTGGAGCTGAGTCGCAGTCCTCTTAAGTCCTGCAGCCCCAAAATCTGATAGGGTCATGTCACAGAGGTGTCGGGGGTGGGTTTACAACCTCCATCCCATTCGTTATTGAGACATTAAAACTGTCACTTTTTGAATAGCAACATTAAAATTTGTTCAATTTACTGCACATCACTGGTGAAACAATTAGTTCTACTTGGAACTTGGAGTCACACACTCAAACAGGACTTTTAAAGACGGAAAGTTTACAGCAGCCGAAAACACAGGAGAAAACATCAGCTTGGTATTTTTGAGAATAATTTTTTTACACAAATAAATCAAAACAGATTTTCTTCTATCTTTGAATCGTTTTTTCTTGTTGCATTTTACATTCTTATGTGTGGTTGAAAGAGACAAATCCTCTCATCGCCTTCATCATAAAGCAGCTATAGCCTACAATATTTATTGTTAAACCTAGTTTGAGGCTAATTTAACAGCATTTGGTTGAATATTATAAAAAACACCAGTTCAGTAAAGGAAGTTTTTTTTTGGACAAAAATGACTAAAGTCAAGCAGCCAGTTTGTCTCCGACACAAAGGGGAAGCCAGACTGACCTGCTTCTGGGGTCATTTCACTTCAGAGGGTTTAAACACTGAAGGAGTGTTTAAGGTCCATCGGGGGGGTAGACCTGACAGAGACATCTCTCAGGTCTGAGCAGGACAACTGAAAATATTGAAGCAAAAATTTCATGAAGAAATGGAACAATAATGCATGTTCTGTGTACATGTTCTCTGGGTTTTCACTCCAGGTTCCTCCCACAAAACCATAAACCTGTTGGGCTGCTTTTAAGAAAAAAGAGATCTAAATAAACATCTACATCCAAATAATTCTATCCTTTTACACTTACGAATCAAGATGAACCAAATGGTTTTAATGAATATTTTTAAAAATTAAAAAAGAAAAAAAAGCAGCCCTAATCTCTGGAGACCCTGCGTCCTCATATGCGGATATTGCATTTTTGTCTTTCTACCCATTATGCATCTATTTTTTCAACTTTAACCAATTGTCCTCATTAAAGGACACAACCAGCACCCTCCAGTGGTCACATGACAATATTACACTCATTTGAGTGAAAACAAGATGGCGGGGATCCCAGTTAAAAGCTTCTACAACTCTAGTAAAAAAAATGACCAAGATAAAAATCCAAGTTACATTTCACGCTTGAAACCAGCGTATTTATGTACAGTTACATCTTTAGTTTCGTAAGGCATCAAACATAACATTTTTTTACAACTGCAGCAAAGTACATTGTCGATAAAGATAAAGTCCTCATTTGAGGACATTGGGACTATAATTTTGTTATTAATTGTGCCATGAGGTAGGATAAACCTGTAAATATTTAGAAGAGCTTACAAATGTAAATAGTTACTGTAAGTGGTATATTTGATCACAACTTTTTGTTAAACTAATCTGGAAATATTTATAACAGTTCACAAGCATTCAAATTTCTTGCAAGTGGTCCATTTGTTCAACCAAATAATTATACCAAGGATGTTCTGGTCAAATGGTCTGCGATTTCCTGCCATTATGTCACGCAATACGTATGTTCTTCAAACTGAAAAGCAATCAGAAAGTTGTCAATGATGCGCTTCACTAATTTTGCTCTGGTCAACAGCTAGCTGCTGTATTGCCAAAATAAGTAGAAAAATGGAACCACCAGAAAGGCTATCATGAAGTTTCTCAAGTTTTGTATGGTAATTGTTCAGGGGTCCCTTAAAAGCGTGACATTTTGAGACCCAGTGTCCTCATATGAGGACATAATTTTTTTTGGGGAAAAAGCCAAAACACTTCCTGTACCATGACAGAGTCTAGTTATTATACTTATTAGGTCCTACTAATTTCATGTAGAGAGAAAGAAAAAAAGTGAACATCCAGAAAAAGCTTGGGTCTCAGGAGGATAAAGTTGATAAAGCATAAGGAGATTTGTTTTTCACCTCTTAAAATACAAACTTAAAAAAAATAAAATAAATAATAATATATAAAATATATATATATAGTTTTTAAGATGATCATTTTAACTTTTGTACTATACTATACTATACTATACTATACTATACTATACTATACTATACTATACTATACCCTTTTATTCCACAATTCAAAATTCAGCTGCAAGGCGATGAAAACCTGACAAATTTCTATTAGTCTCAACTTTCTGACAAAAAGCTCCACTTCATCCACAAATAAAACTTTTTTTTTTAAATCTTCTGTATTTTTCAACATAAAAAATAAACTTTGCTTATAGTTTATTACTTTAAAAAATGTTCAAACTTTGGAAAAACTCAAAAACTTTCTCTGTTTTAACATCTTTTAACCCATATGTCTTTTAGTTAATTTAAAATATCCGCGTGTTGAAAGCTGCTTACATTATTTTATTGGTGAAGCACCTGCATACGTTTTAAACCTTTTAACTCTGAAGAACTGATTAAAATGAATACAAAAAAGCATCATCTTCCGTTCAGCAAGTCTTCCACCTCCTCACTCCATACCTCCACTGCATATCTCCTTTTTGTCTCTAACTGTCCCTCCGCTGGACATGTCCAACCAATACACCCACTGTCCCTCCTCTGGACATGTCCAAACCATCTCCGTCTGGTCTCTCTAACTTTATCTCCCAGTCCTTCAACCTGTGCTGTACCTCTGATGACCTCATTCCTGATCTTGTCACTCAAGACCCTCAACATCTTCAGTTCTGTCACCTGTATTTTTGCCTCTAAATGTTTATTTTGTACTTATATATGTAATAAAGAGAGCAGGCCTTCAACAGAAACCAATCAAGCTCAGATCTATATCGTTCCTCTGTAAGCTGACAGGGAGCCAATGGGAGCACGCAGTCGCACGAGCCTGCGGCCTCCCGCGCCCGCTGCGCCGCGCGCCCATTGGCCAGCCGCAGCCTCAGAGCCGCAGGGAACCCGGGGACTTGCCACACGAGCCGCTCGCGTGCAGCCGCGCTCCTATAAATACGAGCTGAAGCGTGAATAACGGGTCTGTCCCGAACCGTGCGGTCTGACAGGAGAGGCCGGGACTCGCTTCCGCGGACTCACCTTCTCTTCTTCTCGTGCTCGCGCTTGGTTTTGAACCAGAAAATGCCCGCCGGGACTTTGGAACGAACGTCTCCGTCCGCAGCTGCTCCGGCCGGGGATTCCACGCCGGAGAAACCTCGGACCGTGTCGGAGAACAGGAAGGTAAACTTTCTGAACATTATAACTGAAGATGTTACACCTTCTGTGGAATGATAGAAACTACGTCCACGCACCTTTTGATTTGATCTTTTTATCCTTTTTTTTTTATCATTCAAGTCCTCCAAACCCATCATGGAGAAGCGGCGGCGCGCGCGCATCAATGAGAGCCTGGGGCAGCTGAAGAGCCTGATTCTGGAAGCGCTGAGGAAAGATGTAAGCAGCTGACAGCAGTAAATACTGACTGACAGAGCTCCACGAACTGATCCAAACTACTCTTTTTACTCCTAAGAGCTCCAGACACTCCAAACTGGAAAAGGCGGATATTCTTGAGATGACGGTGAAGCACCTCAGAAACCTGCAGAGACTCCAGGTGTCAGGTGTGTAAAACCCTGGGGACTCTTATCACTGCATTAAGATAATGTTGGTCATTATTACCAGCTGCCAAATGGCTCTGATTCAGTCATTACAGATGTGCTAACATTTGGTGTGTGAGTAGCTGAGAGTCACTCACAACACAGACACTGAGGGATAACACAAACTTACTTTTAAGGTTTCCCCATAATAGTTAAAGCTCTGTCATTTCTCAACAAAAGAATATTTTTGTTTAAAATTTGAACAAGAGATGGTGGGCGACAAATATCCCTCCAAGAATGTTAGGCCTTTAATTTAGGTTAAAGTTTTTAAAAAATTTATTCAGAAATTTTTTAGATTTTTTTTTGTTTCTAACATGGACACATGTACATATGTACATGTGTGTGTGTACACGTGGATACATGTGTGTACCCATGTGTACATATGCATGTATGTGTGTAAATTGGTGTATGTGTGTATACGTGTGTTATAAGGCACAACATGTGTATACATATACATGTATGTGTGTAAATATATATATATATATATATATATTGAATTGAATTGAATTATACTTTATTGATCCCAAGGGGAAATTACAGTATATATATGTGTGTATACATGTTTGATTTTGTGCATGTGCATGTGTGTGTGTGTGTGTGTGTGCGTGTAGGACCAAGGTGTGAATTGAGTTTAGGTTAGTTTTAGGGTCAGGTATAGGTACCTGTGAGGTTAATTTTAGGGTAAATGGTCAAGTTTAAGCAGAAAATGAATGGAAGTCAATCCACGGTCCCCACAGGGACATAAAAACAAGCCTATGTGTGTGCGTGAGTGTGTTCATGTGTGTGTATATGTGTGAACCCAACTAAACCTGTCTGGTTATGTCTCCTCATGCAGCTGCTGTGAACACAGACCCAGCTGTCCTGACTAAGTACAGAGCTGGATTCAGTGAGTGTGTCGGAGAGGTCACTCGCTTCCTGTCCACGTGTGAAGGGGTGAGCACAGAGTTGAGGACTCGCCTTCTCAGCCACCTGGCTGCCTGCGTGACCCAGATCAGTTCTGTGAACCTCCATGGATTTCATCCTGGTGCTCTGGGACAGACTGCTACACAGATCCCTGCGGTTTCAGCCCCTCAGGCATCTCTGACAAGCAGCTCCCAGCTCCACGTTCCCTCAGAAGCAGTGAAGGTGTTCGGCGGCTTCCAGGTGGTGCCTTCACCGGACGGACAGTTTGCTTTTCTTGTTCCCAGTGCAGCTCTCGCACATTTGACTGCACAAAACTTCCATCACATGTCAGCTGTGGCGCCTGCTGTCTCATCAGACTCTGTGTGGAGGCCGTGGTAGGAACCGCTCAGAGAAAACTGTGAGAACAAAAAGACTGTAAAATAAATCGTACATTTTGTAAACATTTTAGAAAACTTTTTTTGGTGTTAGGAACATTTATGTTTATATCTGGATTAGGTCATTTTGGCCACTTTTCTTGCTGTATTTTCTATTTTTTATATGGCACAATTTATATGTCCTAGTGGGCCTAGACAACAGTTGACCAGTCAAAAAGCACTGCATTTTCTAAGATGAATAAAATATGTTTTTGATAAAGTGGTACCATGTGACTTTTACAACTGTTTCATAGATAATTGACGAGACAGAAGATGTGTTTGACCTCAGAAACATCTCTCTGTCCTGACTGTCTTCTCTAACCTTGATTATCTCGCAGTGAAAATATGTTTTCTGACAAAAAATATATATATTTATTGAAGTAACTATAAGCCTGTCAGTGCAGATAAAGGATGGGCTACAGCCTGCAGACACACAACCTGCAGTCTAGACAGGTTGGAAATGACCCTGAACAAAGAAAATAGTGAACTTCTGACTGGGATAAATGAGTAGATACAGACTTTAAACATAAAAATTACATCAAGGGTGCAGATGCAGCTTGTGTCTCAAATTCTAACATCCAATAACGTCTTAATCTTAAAATAATTTGTGAGTTTAATGATATTCAAATCAGTGGAAGTCAATAAGAATTTAGGTGTGTCTGAGAGAAAATCATAAATCCCACAGGAAGAGACACCCTGGGTAAAAGAAGACAAATGTGGCGATATAGAAACAGTGAAAATAATAACTTGAAAAGATTATATATCTCAAATGTTAGTGAGACGTTGTCACATAATGTTGAACTGGGCAAATAGCAAATTCAAAACTGACAAATAAGATTTGCAGGTGAATAATAAACAGACTTTCCTGATCAGAGTTATCTCTATAACTAAATTATTGTTTCAGCAACACTGCTGGTAAAAATTGAGGAAAGACACTGACACAGATATTAGAAGAACAAGACTATCATTGCTTCCAAAATGTAGTTATTTTTTCTAAAACTGACAGAGAAATAATAGAAAAACAGAAGATTAGCCACTAAATAGTAATCGAGATGCTTTCAAGCAGTTTTTGATCTCTTTTATTAGAGTTAAAATAGTAAATTCAGTTTTATGTTTTATTGTCAGTTGATGTTTCAGGTTTATTTGTCTTTCTAAATCCCCGTTTCTTTTTTGTATAGGTGCATAACTGTCAGTCCGAGCAATCGTCCTCAGGTCACTCACTCCCAGCTCAACACAATAACAGGGTCTCACTTTGACAGCATCCATCACACATCTGCAGAAACAAACTCAACAGTCATGATTTCTGAGCTGAGTTTAGAGGGTCAGATAAAACCTGACAAGTGAAGACTGTATTAGTAAACTACTTGTATGTAGTGTCTTATTAAAAATTCATAAAAGCATCAAACTTCAAATTTCTTTATTAGTCTAATAGAAATAAAAACAGCTTACATCTCTACTCAGCCTGATGGTAAAGAGAACTAAAGGATAAAAACAGAGCTCCCCCTCCTATCAGAACATCCTTTGAGAAGACCCTCCGGAACACAAAAACAAAAACGGGCCCCTCTGTGGCTCAATGGCTCCTCTCTTTGTGATCCTCTCAATCTTCATAAAGGGCCGTCCACTTGTTTATCCAGGAAAAGGTTTAATGGCTGGGAGGGGGGAGGACCACGCTGTCACTTTCACCATACTAAAGAAGGCTTTATGTTGGTCGCTCCCCAAGGTCCTGGGCCTGAAGGCTTCTCTGAACATGCTTTAGACCACACTGTCCTCCTCAGAGGGCTGTGAAGTGCTGACAGGTTGCTTATATGCAAACCTATACGAAGCTTCGAAAGGAGCAGTTTTGGCAGACGAGGCTTACATCAGAACCATCGGTCTGTGTTTCGTCCCCTCCCGAACCAAACCCCTGAAGGATACAGCATTTTGTCAAACACCGTAAAGCAGAACAGGGTGAATAGGAAGCTGGGTAGTACCCTGCGCGCCATGATTGATGGCCTCTTCTCACAATCAGAGCAGCGACAGTGACAGGTTCTCCCTCTGACACACCGGAAGCCTCTTTTTGGTGAATCGCCTCAGTGGGGTTGTTATGGTGCTGGATGGGGGTGGGAGCTGTCAGCAGTGGTTCTCAACACATCTAATGAATAGATTATGCAGTCAATATCAATGGTGAATAAACAATACTCTTTGTCCCTTCAGGCCAGCTCAGCCCATTTGGATTTAGCTTGTTGTTTTTGAACAAGCCAATGACACAGACGTGGAAGAGACACTTCCGGATGTGAATTTACAATTAGACAGATAAAGCTGGGAGAGGAAAATTTATCTTGTAGAAGCCACACAGAGAGATGATAATGTGTTAAAACAGTGAAACTCTGTTTCTTCTCCACAAGTCTTTTAATAAAATGTCTTAAGAAGAGGTGGAGGTCTTAAAGGGACAGCCTGGGAATTTTTAAAGTAATGTTCTGTCAAATAGTTATCAGAAAGTAGTGCAAGATATCAATAAGAAGAAAAGAGTAAAAGTTTTAGTCCAGGCTAGGCTAATGGCTAGCCAAAGGAGGGTTCATTTTTAGTTGCTTTTAATGCACCTGAAACTCCTCAGACTGAAGAAGTCTGTTGGAGGAGAGACAAAATGTTTCATTAAAGAAGAACCTGTCCAGAGGACCTACTTATTTTTTCCTTTTGAGCTTTTAATGCTTATAAAACAGGTTTTTCTCAAAAACAATAAATGAATAAATGAACACTACATCAGCTGTCCATTCTTATCCTCCTTCACATAAGCGCTGCATTCGACACGATCTCTCATTCTATCTTCCTCAATAGACTCCATTGGCATCTCAGGTACTCCATTAGACTGGTTCAAATTTTATGCTGTATTTACATCAAACGCGTGTTGAGTGTGTAGTTTACATGCAAAGTCAATGGTGGACGAGCATCTAGGGCCGTCTAGAAGCTGAGCAGCGCTTCTCGCGCTTTTGAGCACGGTTTGCACGTTTTGAGCGTTTCCTGTGGGTGAAGCGCGTCCAAAGCGTCCGGCGCTCGAGACGGAAAATCTGAACTTTTGCTGCGGTGGACTTTTCCACGTGATGGTTTCCTGAATGTTGCCCGCCAACCTGAAACAGACAGACAGGAGCTATTTAGCTTAAACCGATTGTCTGTAGTTTGTAGTCTGGCTGGAGAAATCGGCACTGATGCGGGTTGGTGGCTCGTTAATCTAAGTACAGTGTTGGACTCAGGACAAAAATAGTTCTGAAAGCGAGCCTCGTCAGCTCGCAGCTCCTGTGGTGAAACTCACAGAGCAGACGAGGCTTGGAATTATCTGGTGAATGAATTGTGAATTGATTATCTGGTGAGCGCGACATTCTCTTGCTCTCAGTAAGTAAAGCAAAGCCACTTTCTTTATTTCATCCACTTTTAAACAGAGACAGACAGAGGAAAACAACAGAGACCTTTCCCGACGTGACGCGCGTCTATGTTCACACTGAAAGCGTTTGACCTAAAAGATCCCAAGCAGCCAACTGCATGCGTTGGGCCCATTTTTGGATGCTCAAAACGCATTTAGTGTAAATACAGCATTATCTCTCTGACTGCACTCAATTCATTCAGCTTAAATTTTCAGTCTTCCACATCTTTACTGGTGTGCCCCAAGGCTCTGTCCTTGGAACCCTCCCCTTCATCACTTACCTCCTCCATCTAGGTCACATCTTCTGCAAATATGGTGTCCATTTCCACTGGTATGCAAATGACACACAGCTCTACTTGCCAACCAAACCAATTCAATTAAAATAAATTCAGTTTATTTATATAGCGCCAAATCACAACAAACGTTGTCTCAGGGCACTGTACATGGAAAAAATAACAATCTAACCAAACTCTACACACCCACCGTCTATCCTCACTGGCTGTCTCAGTGACCTCAGTCACTGGTTTTCTAACAGTTTCCTTCAACTAATGAAATTAATATGTTAACTTAGATTCTGGAGCAGGACCATGCCCAAAACCACATATTCAGTTACCCCACCTGCCTATTTAGTTTTTGCTCACCCATTCCTCTCAGTCTGTTCAGTTTTCGTCAACCCCACCCTCCCTCACCCTCCTTACCTCATCCCTCATCCCATCACCTCTACTCCTTCTATCCCTTCATCAGTTCATTCCCATCCTCATTTTCCTTCCCTCAATCTCATAACCATGTTATCTTCCTTTTGCTGCAGGTTCCATCTGGGGGGTCCTATGAGGGCTTGGGAAAATTTTCACAAGGAATTCCTTTTTTTACCGAAGACTATACCCCCACGCTGACTCCTCTTCTCTCAAGTCCTCCGGTATCATCCCCAGATGACCTAGCAAAGCTCCTTCATCCTCTCATCCCTTAATCCCTTCATCCCCTCATCCCTTCATCCCTTCAACCCCTCTTTGTGGCGTGGTCCATGCTAGTGAATACAGTGATAAAACAGAAATCATCCTTGTTGGTAACAAAAATTCCATTTCATAATCTCATCCCTCGTAACAAATTTGCTATACCCCTCACCTCAGATCAAGAGTCTCCATGTAAAGAAAAAAACTGTAGATTAAAGGCTAATTTACAACATTAGGGAAAAAAATATAATAAAAAAAACAAGCAAATACACAGAATATAGTCATTAGGAAAAATGTGTGTTCTACGTCCTGTCCTCACTTCCCTGTTGGTTCATTGTGATGTTTTACCAGCTGTTTGGTTTAAACTTCGTGGTCCTGTTGGATTAAGTAAGATGCTGCCTGTCATTTCTTTTGTAAATAAATATTATTCTTTTGAATTTCGAGTCTCATGCAGGTTCCCTGGGTCTACTGTTGACAATTCTGAAACTATTTGGAGGAGTTGAGTTATCGCACCCTATCACTGGCTGCGTCCAAATTCAGGGGCTGGGTGAGAAGATCCATCATCTGGGGAGGGGGGCATCAGAAATCATCCGTGACTGCTGTACCAGAGGCAGCACCACACAGTGGAAAATAACACCTTGTTTTCATTCTAGAACATGCCAAACTCAAGGCCACCACAGCAATTTATATGGCCCACAGGAGCTTCAAAGATGTAATGTCCTAAAATAAGCATGAGGTGCTTTAAGGCAGCATTGACCTTAAACTACAACTCCAATAATGCATGTCATTGTTTTACCTGTAAAATGATGGGATCCCATTATTAGGTGGAAGTACACAGGATTCAAAAGTAGCCAGTAGCCATTTTTGCTGGCTACTTTTGCCATGGCCCACCAGGAAGTGTGAATTTCTTGTCAGAAAGAGAGTTCTGAATTCAAAATGGTAGCTGCTCACCACAATTCAACAATGAGTTAAACTCTCTTACTTTTACTTATAATTGTATTTCTGTATTGTTTATTTCACATTTAGTCAGTCATGCATGTATTACTTTACAATGTTTATAAGAGGACATGTTAAACCATTGTATCTATGCAGTAAATACCACATAGAGCTCAGTTATTGTTTGTTAGCAGTACTCAGCCGTAGCAATGAGATGTTTAGTCCTGTTTAGTCAAATATAAACACAAAATGTTGAAGTTAAAGGGGCAATATCATGCAAAACTTTTTTTGAGCTTTATATCATGTTGTAATGTTATCCTCTCGTCGAAAATATGCCCAGGGTCTTGCTTTTCATTCATGCATGTTTGAGAAATCCTGTAGTGTCCAAAGACAACTGGTTGGGCCTAGAACCGCCCTTTGGGATCAGCTCCTCTGGGCTGTGTCTCCAAGCCAAGCTTCCTCATCACAGAGCACACCTCCCCCACCCCCCGGCCCGCCCCACGACTCCTGCAGGCTTCAGCAGCAACAACTAGCAAACACCCGGTAAAACAGAGTCTGCTGAGCAACTACTCAACTACTTCTCAGTCCAGTCCTTTTTCAGATTAAAAATACTTTTCCTTTACATTTTCATGCCAAGGACAGAGCTTCCACATCACAGCACCCCCCACTCCTGCAGGCAATCGGCAGCAACAAACAAAAACAAACACGAGTAAAATCGTGTCTGCTGGGCTCCAATACTAACTACTTTTCAATCTAGTCCTTTTCAGATAATAAATGCCTTTAAGGAAATGGATTTTCGGATGCCAAAGAGACTGCCCTCTTTTTATGCTTCATAAAAATGACACAATTCTCAAAAAATAGTTGGACTTCATTTTTGGAAGTAACCTTCAGACTAAAAAAAAGACAATTCCAAAGAGGTAGAAAGTTCATAAATTCCATTGTTTTTTTTATGTATATGAGAGCCACTTTACGGATGATATCTTTCTGAACAAAAGGGAATTCAACAGTGGACTAATAACAAGATTATCACTAAAAGACGATGCAATTCCAACACTCAGAAGGACACAAACACTGTTGTCCCCTGTCCAGGTAAGCTGAAAAACTACTTACATTGTTCTGTTCACATCATTGTTTGGTCTATGTGTGATCTACAGTAAGCATTTGTAACTTATATTACAATCAGTACATGTGTGTCTGTGAGGATGACTGGGATCTTACCAGCTGATCTCTGTAATAGCTCTAGTTTTTCAGAAAACATACTTTCTGGTCTGATGGTAAGGTTCATATGTATCCTGAGATGCAATTTTCCTGAATTAATGTTGTATAATGTTGCCGCTTTTTTATTATCATACAACAAAGTAGGTTTCAACTCTACAGGTTGTAAACAGCAGAGCCCTGTAGAGAGAAGTTGTGATGAAGCACTGAAATGGGCAGGACGGAATCGGAAGGAGGTTTTTAAAGAGACAGAGGCCAATTTCAAGGCGTTTAGAAACGGATATGATGAGAAGTCAAGATTATTCTCTATTTAAACATTTAAACAACATTTTAATAACAACTGAAGGTGACATAGTTACTTAATTTTGGTATAGAAATTAAATATATGCCTGAGAAACACATAATATTGCCCCTTTAAATACAGCTGGCCTTCTGAAGGCCACCATAATTCTCATGTGTTCTTCTGTGAAAATGAGTTTGACACCCCTGTTTTAGAATATGAATTGATGACTGGAGAACAGCACATAACACAGGTACACTTCACTTACAGAAGAAACCTATGCCATCCTCATCCATGGGTCAGTCCGACCACTGTTTGGTCCATCTCAGGGAGGAAAACTTATTACTATTTTTTGTAAAGATAGATCAGAGTATGAGGTTTTTATATTAGGTTACATTGTTGTACGGATGTCCTTGGAAGCCACTGGGCAATAAAATGAATTTCATTTAGGCAGAAAATGTTGTGCTTTTTGTTGTTTAAAGAGCTCTCTTGTGACCTTTGTTTGTTGACCCCAAACCTAGCCAGGGTCCTCTTTAACCTGTTAACCTGCAGGCCTAACCCTAGGCCGCCTATAGGAACAGCACTATGGGAAAGGTGACTCCTGGGCCTCAGGAGTCTTAAATGCAGCCCAGTCCTCTACGAGGATTAGCCTCACCCACACACTTGCTGAACCAAACACCAACACAAACCTACGAGGATTAACCTCACCCACACATTCGCAGAACTAAACACCCACACAAATCAAACCCCCTGAACTCCGTAAAGTTTAAAGTCCTATAATCACCTATAAGAGTACAATAGAAAATACAACCCAAAAATTGAGGCACTGCTAATCAGCCCCAAACTCCACAAACCCCCCACCCCCCACTTCCTTAACACCTAAGCCTTGACTGAGGATCAAACCTAGCCCCTATCAAAACCACAAAACGGGTAAACAGAGATTACTATTAAATTGAAAACTCTACCCACAGCTGTAAAATAGCCCCCCCAACCCCCATCCCCCCTCACTCTACTTCTTAAAAGCATAGACCTTAACGCAGGATCAAACCTAGCTCCTATTAAACCTCCAAAAACAGTTAAATTGTACAACCAAATTGAAAGCTCTACTCACCACTTGGTTACAAAAACTATCAATCACAAAATCACCTCCTAATTGGACACAGGACTTTACCTCGGGAATTGTTCACCCCGGGGGGCCCCCACTGGCAAGAGCGTCTGGTGATAAACGGCCGAAACGCTTGTTGACCCAGTGGACACCACTGATGATTAAGTCCTGAAATTTTGT
>JARVJO010000431.1:8258374-8276856 GCA_031762555.1 Cynodonichthys magdalenae | reverse complement strand
AATTGGTCATGTGACTAGGATATGAGGGTGTTCAGAAACTCCAGGGGATTAATTGTCAAATTAATCGTTATCGGCTACATACCACAATTAATCATGATTAATTTTTTTGCCAATATTGCCCAACCCTACTGGAACACCTTCTTGAGGGAGAGTCCAGCTACCCTGCAGAAAACTCATTTTGACTGCTTGTATCCTCAATCTTGTCCTTCTGAGGGCAGTGTCCCTCAACCAGATGGGGGTTTCTAGACCCTGACCCTGGGGAAGGGGCTCACTGGCCAGCACCTGGTAACCATGCCTCAACTGGTGGGGCCCAACAGACTCAGGCCAACAGTTTGACTTCCTGTGGGCTCTACCTGCAAGAGGGACCATACAAGTCGAATGCATAATGCCATGGGCAGCAGCTGAAGGCGGAGATTTGGTGCTCTGATCTGGGCTCAACAAGGCTGGCCTGGAGAATTATTCCTAATTAAGCTTAAAGATACAAAAATAACACTATTGTTTGTTTTCATAAACTGCTGCTTCAATGCCATTCATTCATTAAGTTGTGAAGTGAGCAAGATCTGGATAAAATTAGAATTAAACATGACTGAATCAGAATATGACCAACTCTGTTCCTCTACTAATAAATACCTATAAAAGATGTTTGTTCAAGGACGATGGCCAAGTGCCCTACAGACTCTGTCTGACCATTATATAACTGCACGAGGACAGATAAGTCACAGATAAGATAAAAACAAAGGATATCCTGCTGGTCTGTTTGTTCTGTGTCAAGTTCACAAACAGATGATAATTTAGCTCATTCATTCATTCATTCATTCAGATACCAAAACTGGGGGCTAAAACAAATAATTTCCTGTTAGTTTGTGAAGCTTCTGTGCGTGATTTGATTGTTTATTCGAGTTAAACTAAATATTCTGCTAGGCTATGTGCTAGCTGTCTGGGTGGTTAGCATACAGGTTCAGCTTTAGAGGACAACCGGAAGTTAATCAAAATTAGTCAGTACACCGTTGATAAAAATATAATCAACAAACAAAACCGTTCAGGACCTGGCTGAGCATTGCTTCGTGTGGACATGCTAAACCGTGAACGCCAAACGCATATTTTTGTATTGTTTTTTTTTTTTTTTTTCTCCTACCTCCACAATTTTGGAGCACTGGGTCCCTTTGCCGGCGCCTGGTCCGCCGAGAACAAAAACAACATTCGGCTTCATCATTAGTGACCTCCGGTTTAAAAAGCTCGGGACTCTCTGGAACAAGTTACCGACCGAACGGCCAAACATAAACTGAGAGCCGGAGACCGGTGAATGCGTGTCAGTTTGGGTGGATGTGCGAGGAAGAGGACAGCGCTTCCGCTGTTGACTTCAGCGACCAATGGGGTTTCGCTTCGGGTCCATGACGTAGTGCTATAGCCACGCCCCCGTTCGCCTGTTTTCTTTTCTTTTTTTTTTCTCAATGCAGAGGTCTGGTGACGCCCCTCCCCTGCCTCTTTCTCCACAGCATCAGCACCTCTACACCGAACCAGGCGAGCTGCCGCTGGGAAGAGGATGCTCTCCGGCATGTTATGCTCGGCAACTCGTGGACCCACAGCCTGACGATGCTTCGGCTAACCGTGAGACCGACGGTATGCTTTTATCACGTTTATTCTGCCCCGCTGCGTCCATTCATGATGCACCATTCATGCGTCTCCACGAATGGAAGCCCGCCGCGAGGAAAGCATTAAAATAGCGCTGTTGGCTCGCCTGTACCGCGCGCGTTCTCGCATGTTTTTCATGTAGGTCAGAGTGATGAAGACCCCGGTTCTGTCTTTCGAGGGCGCCGCGTGAATGTTGGGCTGAAAACACGAGCGAGCCAGGCGAACAAAAGGCATCCCAGCCCTCCTCCTCTGACGCACCTGGCTGCCCTGTCGCCACCTGACATGACAGCGCAGAGCCGGGAGCAGGGCAGCAGGATTAAGGGGCACCGACGTGCGGCCGGACGTGCGGACTCGACACGGAGCAGAGGACGTCTGGCGGAGAGGCAGCAGCAGCCCAGGGGAGGCCGGATTGCAGTTTCTGCGGACGAGCGCCAAGGGCAGTGCGGCAGTCAGCAGTCAGACCGGGGGGAGGAGGCTGCAGAGATCTGTGATATACTCCCCCCTAACTCCAGTCTCCACATCATCCTGAACATATGATGGTGGATGTTTCTATGCTCCATTTATGGTGACTGTGGCATCCCTCAATCGACCTCTCAACTTTTTCCAACCAATCAGCGATGATGATGTGCAGTTAAAGGTAAGGTTTGCTCTCCGGGCAACGGGTGGAGCCTTGAGGGGACCGATGAGCATACTGGCCAGGTATCACTCCCTCCCATCTTCTCTGGTTCTGCTCCTCCTGCTTGGCACTATGGGCTGTATTCAGAGCATCGCCTGCAAGCCCCGCATCCGACGGGAGAACATTGTGGTATACGAGGTGTCTGCCTCCATTGACCAGTGTCCCACCATCATTGAGGAGAACTCACCCATCGTGCTCCGTTACAAGACGCCCTACTTCAGGGCCTCAGCGGGAGTTGTGATGCCACCAGTGCCCCGCAATGAAACCTGGGTGGTGGGCTGGATCCAGGCCTGTACCCAGATGGAGTTCTACAACACATATGGTGACATTGGCATGTAAGTAGAAGACGTCCCCACACTTAGCTGTGGTTAATCGGTCAATGCTGCAACATCTCAAGCCTGATCTCCGTGTTGTGATACAGGTCCAGCTGGGAGTTACCAGAGCTCCGAGAGGGTCGGGTAAAGGCCATCAGCGACTCAGATGGTGTCAGCTACCCCTGGTACGGCAACACGACGGAGACAGTGACCCTCACCGGCCCTACGTCCAAACCGTCCCGCCTGACGGTTAGTATGAACGATAACTTCTATCCCAGCGTGACCTGGGCAGTCCCCATCAGCAACAGCAACACACCCATGCTGACCCACATCACCAGGGACCAGAGTTTCATCACCTGGTTGGTGGCCATGAACTCCGTCACCAAAGTAGGTCTAACCTATAAGAAGCTTTATCATGATACAATGTATCAAGTTTTTTGGATGACAATACAATGTTTGTAGATATCACAAAGTTTGTCACGATTCTATTTTGATTCAGTTTAGTTTACAAGCCTGCAATATCATATCATATAACATAATGTTAGATGGGCATATCAGTTGGGCATATGATGACAATAAGGATCAATGTTTTTGTTTTGCCTCAATGTAATTGAATCATTAATAATTTTATTGATATATCAATGTGGATCGATGTTACTAAACCACAAAGAGGCCTATGCTGATAAAAATCACACATGTTTAGTCCAGATTTAAAGGATCATTGGCTGCATTGTCTAGAACTGTGTCTGTATTTCACAGACAGACTATGATGGTATCAGCTCCTGCACTTTTCTCCTCTGGTGTAAGGTTACAGAAGACCAAATCATTGCCTCCAGTCCTACAGTAGACTGAGCCTGTGAGTCCATTACATAGTCTGCAGCTCAGAAATCATATTCTAATATGTGGTTCATTGTTGTTTTTTTTGTGAAATTCTAATTGGAGCAACAGTCGCCCCTGAAATTCCTTAAAAACTGCCACCCTGGTTTAAAAGAGAATACCTTCGGTAGCATCTGGAAATGCCTGGAACTGTTTAAAGGCAGAAACTGCACCGTTTTGGCCCGGTGGAACAAAGATTGTTTATCAATTAATTCAAATGAAACAAACATTATTTATTAACTAGAGAATTAAAATGCAACGTGAATGCACAGTGGTGTGAGATTTTTGCAGAAAAAAAAAGACGTATAAAAACGTTGCAATTTGTTGTAAAATAGCCAAAGAAGAAAAGTAGCTGAACAAGCAGAATCTAGCATAAAGAAGCCAAAAGAATGTGTTTGCTGAATTAAGCAGTAAATAGCTAAAATGATCCCAAAAAGTGAATTTGGCTGAAAAAGCATTAATTAGCTGCAAATAGCTAAACGTAGTTAAAATCGTAGAAAACATCTCACTATTGCGAATGCTTCATAGCATTCACAAAATAACTGTAAGAGACAAGATTCAACTGAGTTATTTTTTTTATCTCAGTCAATTTTACACAACATGGCCAGATCAAAGATCATGCTTTCTTCCCCCTCCAGGAGCGTATTGTACTGCAGACAGTTCGGTGGCGGATGCGTGTCGACATCGCCGTGGATCCAGACATGCCTCTGGGCTCTCGAGCATCACTGGTGGGCCGACCCTACCAGGAGCAGCCGCACATCCTCAACTACCAGGAGCCAATCCCCCCCAACGCACTCGGAAGGCCGAACGCCAACGATGCTCAAGTGCTGATGTGGAGGCCACGGAGAGGGGCACCACTTGTGGTCATACCGCCAAAATAAAAGTCTTTGCACTGACAAACTTCTATAGGTGCTCCCTTTAGCAGGAAAAAAAGTTGCAAAGCCTGATGGTATCCATGCGGCTCCTGTTACAAAAAGCCAAAGTGGAAGTGACATCCTGGATCGGATACATCACAATGTCAAAAAAACCCACAAAAGTACAGCTGACTGTCGTTAAAAGCCTTGGAGTCAACAAGAATAGAGAAGTTCGGAACTGCCCGATGAGCTTTGCCTGCATTTTAGCAAAGAACATACAGTTTTTAGACAAACCACAGAAGTATTCCCCTCCAAGAAGAACTGCATCCTGTGTCCTTCTGTAGACCTTTTTGCATGAGAATGAATAGACTGAAAGTCCTTGACAAAGATTAAGAGTATCATTTGTTTTCTAAAACTTCTTACCTGAAGACATTTTGATGAGGAGAAAATACTGCAGACTTGTTTAACCTCGTCTGTGCCAACAAAGGCCTTTTCAGCACACCGGGCACCGGTGGTAAAGGATGTAATCAGATCCTTTCAAAGAAACTATTATACAAGTCTTTTTTAGGTTAAGATTAAACTTATACATCAGATTGTATTAAAAACACCCACTTGGCACAAAGTCTGGATGAGGAAACAATATTGTCGCAGTTTTTACTGGAGTTTTGCCAATAGACACCAAACTTATATTTTCAGCACACGGGCCTCTTGTGCAGCCAGTATTGTATTCAAATGGGTGACCAACCATCAGAGAGATGAGCTGGGCCTCTTTCTGCATTAAATAAAAAATGTCAGACAAGCTTACGTTAAGCAGAGTGAAAATGAGTTGAAATGCTGCCGTACACGAAAAAACAGGAAGGGGGATGAGAGTCAGGGCTCTGAACAATCACCAGCCAGGTCATGTTGCACAAAAACATTACAGAATTTAAAGATAAGGGAAGTAGTCCTGAAGGGATAATGTGGTCATTTTGAAGTGATGGTCAAATAGTCAGCGATAGTTCCTCAACAGTCATAAACCACAGAAAAAGAAGAAAAGGACAGCAGTCAGGCTAATGGCTGGTCAAGCCTTATTTCTATAATTTTTTTGGTTATTTTAGATTTTGAAAACCTTATTTTTTATTTTATGAAATTTATTCATTTCTTAAAAGAACAACATCAATTCTATACATAATTAAAATAAATCACAAATTAAAGGAAAGGCAGCAGAAGAAGAAAAAAATCTTATAATTCCTGCCCCTTATCTAGAATATGTAAATCTGAACAAAATTAGTCTTCAAAGAAAACTTCATACAGGTGTAAAAGAATGCTACATTGGCTTAAATCAAACCTCAACACTTTTCAATGACATCATCTGTTTAGTTTGTAGCTGTGTTGTTTGTGTTTCAGGAGTTCAGGAAACTTGTGAACTGATGATAAACCAGGTGTCCAACTTCTTCTCACAAGTCACCTAGAAGCTGACGTGTTTTATTTTTCACACTACAATTGTTCTGTTGTTTAAAGTCCTGCCTTTTCTTCTGCATTGGGTTACATTACCTTTCTCATAGGCATGAAATAACCAACTACTGCTAAACAGCTTAGATAGATCCATATTTGAACATAATGCACCAGGGTTGACACCAAAAATCATTATCTCAGCGATATTCTTTTTTATTTAAAAAGGGCAAAATCCAGTACACTGCAGTGGCAGGACTTAAAGTGCCTGGCACATCAAATTTTTGCAATAAATATGATTGCATTTTTTTAAAGATAACATTGATTACACATTGCAAAAATAATCACACCACTGTAATGAACAGCTGTTGAGATATTTGCATGTGAAGTTACAGGAAGTGATGTCAAAAGGGAACGTCTGAACGTGGACAGAGCGTTGCTACAACAAGAATACAGACTGTGAGAAGAATCGGATTTTTCTTTTAGGCTATTTTGAGTCACTATCAGAGAGGTGATACGTCAGGGTTCAAATAATGACCAGAGTTCCCCTTTGATGTCACTTCCTGTTTCACTTTATCTGAGCCAGGTTCAAGAGAAAATATGCCAGCTATGTGACAAAATGTATAAAATCATGTATTATCCCAAATTTCATAAATCTAAAGATATTTTGTTTGACTTTTTGTATTTGAAGGATAGGTGTGTCACAGGTACTTTAAAACATGTAGTAATCATGTAGGACCACTGTGCCCACTCTGGCTGCAACCTGAGGGTTCCTAAACAATGGCCAGTTTATCAAATGCTGATACTGCTAATACAGACATTCAGTTAAAAATACTAATGAAACAAACTGTGTCATGCTAAAGTGTGGAGGTTTAGTCATCTTTAACACCTGTACAACATTTTTTACAAAGAGTTGTTTTAGAAGCTTAAAAAACAAAATATTATCAGCCCTGGTTTGGTTAGTTGTTAGCCTAGCCTGGAGGAAGACTTCATCTTTCACAACACACTGTGCTCTAAGATTGCTTATGAGGTACTAACAAGTGATAACTTTTTGACAAAACATCACTTCATGAATGACCAAACTATCCCTTTAAAAGTTTGTTGGGTTTTTTTATGTTTTTGGAACCAGCGGTTCTGTGAAGTTCTTGTCCTGCAGTCACTTTCCTGCTGATCGATGAAAAGGGTTTCATGTGTCCTGGCTTCGGACTGACCAACGGTTCATTCTTGGTTCCAAACATGTCACATGACGGTCCAGGTTCACGCCTCACCTTCCCGATATCTGCTCTCTCTCTGCCTCACCAAACACACACAGCAAATCTGCAGGTCTTCCCTGAAACCCACAACTATGCAAACAGCCATTAAATCCAACATAAACTCCTCTTTATTCTGCTTTTGTTGGTCAGGATGCTTGTTGAATGAGGGCGATTGTAAATTGCTAACTCCTGAGGTTGAAGCAGGCCATGTTAATTCAGCAGGCCATGTCACAGCACCTCAGCTCGCTCAGACATCTGTTGCTATAGAGACTGGTTTGGTGTTCCAGTGTGCACTGCAACTGGAGCTGAAAAAAATGTGCAAAATATTCATGGGTGTGCCTGGATCTTTGTGATAGAACAGGAGTGCACGCACACAATGATACATCAAAGCCTGTGTGTGTGTACTTGTTTCTGCTACAGAGTGAGGACCACTTGCAAAATAGTTACTAAAGTGAGGTCTGATGTAAAGTGAAGACCTTTTCCCTGTCCTCACTTTATTTGCAGCTCTACTAGCTAGGTTTAGTGGTATGGTGTGAATTAAGTCTTGGTTCAGGTTAGTGTTAGCTATAGACCAGTAATGGTTAATTTTTTGGAAAATGTCTGAGTTAGGCATATATACAATTACAAAAATGAATGGAAGTCAACACAAAGACCTTTTGATGCAAATACAAGGATATGTGTGTGTGTGTGTGTGTGTGTGTGTGTGTGTGTGAAAAAGAGGATCAAAGCAGAGCCTGAAATCCATTTTTATCAACTCGTCCATAAGGATGTTTATTTTACATTTAAATAATGGTTGAACAAGAGCTTGTAAAAATAAATATGAAGAGGGTGAGCAGAAATGTTTCTTCTCTTTAAGATTTATCACGTCGTTTATGAAAAAGAACATTCAGCATCTTTGGGCAGAGGTAACCCCTCCTCTTTGCAGCTTCTCATTTCTTCGCTCCACCACTAGATGGAGACTTTGCTCTCCTCTAATTCTCTCACACATCAGCAGAACCCATGGTGCTATATTATCTTTCCTCCATTTCCCTTCAAAACACAGGTAAACACTGAAAAACATTGTTTCCATGTCTGTGTCTGTCTTGACCTGCTGCTGTCATGATCTCCTTCAGATTGCACTTTATTTTCCTGCTCCAGTGTGTGTTGGTGCAGCAGTTTTACTGTTTCTCCTGTAGGTAAAATCTTACTGAAGAACTGTTAGTCAGAATAGCTGCTTTTATCCTTTATGAATAGCAGCCATTTATTTTCTTTAGTCGTTTGGCAAAATTCAGCTGCTTCAGTTGTTTCTAGACGTCCTTCATTCATGAGTCCAGAGTCGTCACAGTTTGCAGAGTCCTGCTCTGCGCGATGCAGGGTGGCTGCCATCTCCGCTCCGTCAGGCAGCTCAACCCACAGACCCCCATCCCCTTCACCCCCCTGACTACACCTTGATGGCACTGCTGGCAGGTTTCCCCTCGTAGCTGTAAAGGAACGTAGCAGCAATCACCAGCACTGCCCCGAAGAAAAACATCCTGAGGAAGAAGCAGCAACACATACAAATATTTTTGAATAAACTGATAAAACAATCATAAATCCAGCTCATTCTGTGTTCCCAACATTACCCTGTGGGGTTAAAGTCGTTTAGGAGAAAATAGGAAATGAGAGTGGACATGATGATTGACAGCGAGGTGGCGAATCCTTTGAGAATGTTGTCTGCATATTTGATGACCACAGCGACAACCAGCCCACCCACAGCCTGCAGACACACATCACTGAGGTTAAAACCACTCAAAGCATAAGGAAATTAATCACCAGTAAAACATTTACATGCAACCACAATCACTGTAGCTCAGTTTAGCCACAATCCTGAAAAAGATGAGATGATTCAGAAAAATATCTAATGCAAACAAGTTGAAAAAGATGGATTCTCACATTTATCTCAACTTTTATTTCACTGCAGACAATAAACAGATCAAGACCTTCAGCACAGTTTTAAAAGCTTTCTAAAATGCAATGTAGGTAGAAAATAAATATTAAAACAATATTTGTTGCATTGACAACCAGGTCATTTATAGAAATATCAAGGCTTCTGTTTGAACACAAGTTAAAACTACATTCTGTACCAATACACAGATAACTGAGGGGGAAGAAGTTAAAGGAACATTTCAGCCAATGTACAGCAGACTTCAGTGTAAAAACTACAAATAGTTATTATCTTACCTGTTGTGGATAACTCTTAACTACCTCAAGTTGTTCTGTCAGGACTGATGAGATCAAAGTGGATAAACATCTCCAATCACTTTTTTGTACAAGAATTTGTGCAAATCCTGTTTCATAAACCTTCAGCACCATCAGATTCACATTAGTTATTTAAATATAATTGTGTTTTTTTTTTTAACAGACGACAGCAGCAGCAGGATGAAGCACAATCAGAGGTTAATTCTGACATTTAACAAGATTCTTCCTTAAACAACAGTGCAACTGACGGCACTGTAAACAACCTGTTAGGACGTTTTAAAGATTGAAGTTTGAAGATGACAGAATCTGCAGTGGATTTACTTACATTTTTACAAAGTGGATCAAAGTAATCCATTCAAACACATTATTTAAACCTTATTTGCTGCCATCAGTTTTGCATTATGATGCATGTTTTAAAACTTGTTCTTAAACAACTACAGATTTCCATTTTGATAACTGTAATATGAAACTGAAGGTGGTGTGAAGGTTCATGAAACTAAAAACAGAATGCACAACTATGAAAATGTAGATATTGAAACTGTTTTAATAACCTACTGTGGCCTTAGGTCCCATTTACACAACGTCGTTTTGAAGTGAAACCAAAACATTTGTTGCGTTTCAGCCGTTCATTCACACGACAGCAGAAACCAGACACTGAAACTTTTTTAATCTAGGTCACAGACCGAAAGATTTTCAGAAACAGCCTGATCTGTGTGAAGTAAAAATAACTTTACCCAAAATGACTGATAAAAATAAATTTCACAGATAAAAAAAGTGGGTACCACTTTACTATAAAGCTCCCCTTATAGAGAATACATAATTATAAATAATTTATATACAGGTTTTTAATTCATCTGTAAACACTTTGTAAGTCATTAATAAGGGTTTATTATAAATTAATTAGGGATGGGAAAGAGACAAAACTGCCCAGTTTCTTGCCAAATAGTGAGCCAAATCTGTTCATGTACGTATTAAATATTTCACACTAGGTTTCTATTTTGTAAGCACAATAATGATTTGGAAACACATCTTTTGCATACAGTATTGTACTGAATTACAGTGTACTGTCTTACATTTTACAATAAGGCTTCCTTTGATAGTTGTGGATATGTATAATGTACAGTATAATATTATATGTAAAACATGCGTTTCCAAATCATTATTGTGCTTACAAAATAGAAACCTAGTGTGAAATATTTAATATGTACATGAACAGATTTGGCTTACTATTTGGCAAGAAACTGGACAGTTTTGTCTCTTTCCCATCCCTAATTAATGCATAATAAACCCTTATTAATGACTTACAAAGTGTTTACAGATGAATTAGTAACCTATCTATAAACTATAAGACATCTATAAGGGGAGCCTTGTAGTAAAGTGGTACAGAAAAGTGTTTAAGTGTTTAACAAAACTGCTCACAATAATCAGGAACTTAAAAGTACTTTTACACACTAAGAAATGAGGTGTTGAATTTACTTAACCAAGTTACTGTTAGTCAGCTGGTTCAATTAAAACAAGTTGAGCAATTTACTGAACTTGTTTTAATGGAACCAGTTGACAAACAGGTGAAACTTGGTGAAGTAATTCAACGCTTCATTTTTCAGAGTGCATAAACAACTCCTTTTATAATTTAATTTGGGGCGTGTAACAAGACGTTACATTTTAAACAAGTAAAAATACAATCTTTACCTGTAAAAAAATAAAGTTATGATAAAAAAAATACTTACACATATAAAATACTTACACGTTACAAATTACACAAAAAAATAACAAGTACTTCCTTACTTTACACTTCTGGTGGAATCACACCTGTGCACTACGAACAGTCAGAAGTTTTTCTGCAGGTTTGTGTCACTCAGCAGGGTGAGTGAGAGGAGTGACTTGAAATATAAACCAGTCTTTACCGTGTGCACATCCAACAGACCACATCAAAACATTTATAACACTTTAAGGAGTTGTTCACATGCAAAGTGAAATGGTAAATAGTCTGTACTTATATAGTGCTTTTCTATCCTACAAGGATACTCACAGTGCCTTACACTACAATTTACCCATTCACACAGCACTCTAGTAGATCTCTACAAAGCTAACATGAGGGACCTCAAAGGGGTCTTGGATGTATTCAAATTAGCTGAATAAGCTACTCTTGAAATGTTTAAGAGCTATCTACAACAGACATAATTTCTTTGCAAAACTCCATTTCACAATGGTCGCCCTTGCCCTTTAAATAAACCTTGCTGCAGTAAACTTAGAAATCTAGAAAGTGACAATGCTGGAGGAAGAAGCAGCTGAAGCTCTTCATCAGTCTGTATCCTCACTGCCTGAGCAGCTCGAGTGTTGTCAGAGGGAACAAAGAAGTGAAAGCTTTATTGTTCCAACATGATGTATAAACATGCTGCAGGTCTGAAATACAAGACCAAGTGGCAAAGAGACAGTGGAAAACAAATTCTGTAGGTTTAAACTTGTTAGCATACAGAAAAAGGATAAGAGACCTGCTGAAGCTTAGCAGCTTTTTTCTGATTTGTGTTTGTAGCTGTAAAAAAGATAAAAAAACACAAGACTAAGATTTATTATAGTGAACCAACCTGCAGGACAACCACAGCACAGGTGATGGTGTTAAAGCCTTGAAACATCCCAGATTCTTTTACACTCTGGCCATCGTACACCAACATTCCTATAAACCCAAACACAAAGCTGAACAAACCTGAAAGAGAAACAAAGAGGATTGTTATAAATCATTAAACTGGACGTAATATTTCACTTTTTACAGAAATGTGACAAACTTTAACTTAAAATGAGATTCCAGTGCTGAAATGTGGTTTTGCTTACACAAACTGTTCACGGGACAAAAATACACACACATGTTTATCTGTACCTATTAAGACCGTTCATTGACTTCCATTATTTCCATTCATTTCTACATTGTAAAAACTGTCCATCTAACCAAGTTTTAAAATCTTATATCCTGCCTCCCAAAACTTTTTGATCTTATTTTGAGACAGATTTACTAAACAAAAACAGAATGTATAAGATTATTTATCTTGTTAGCCTAGAAATTTGACTCAAATTAAATACAAAATTCTGCCAATGGAGTAAGAAAGAACTAAAAAAATTGCACTTTTTTTCTTTTTTCCTTTCCAAAAGACTCTTGAAATAAGAAAAAATGGAGTCAAATCAAGTATTTCAAGAACCTTACTAAGTGCAATTTTCTTACTCCCAGACCTCTTAACCTTCTCCTCCACATTAACATCCTCAATACAATGGGACTTAAATTAGTCCAGCTTGAAGGACTGCTAACCAACCTCAAGCTCTCCGTTTGCTTCCTTTAACCAAAAAAAACCCCAGCTTTCTTCTTAAAACTTGATTTAAATGAACTCTAATCCAACTTAAAACCAAATCTATTTCCTAAAGTTCTCCAAATTAACAGACCTTTAGATCAAATCATTAGCTCTACTCCACCTTTTTGTTTGGAAATCAATTTATCACCAAGTCACCTCTCAATAGACCACACTGTAGTTAGAAATGATCACAAATGCGCATGCGTGAAGCGGTACTACCTCACGCTTTTCTCTGGAAAAATCTGAGGTTGCTGAGGTTGAATTGCACAAATTCAAATGGTAAATTTTTGCCATTATACAGCCCCAATGTATTTTCTCTAAACTGATTTGTGTTAATCTTTCCTTCAGGATCATAGATAAGAAATTTCATAAATAGAATGAATTAGAAATTAGTAATAATTGTTTACCCTCCATATTAACAGATATTGCGATCAAATTGTCAACGCTACTCCACATTTTTCATTAAAAAAATCCATCACCAACTCACGTCCGAATTGGACAAAAGACTTGTCAGGAACTAATCACCCTGGAGGGCCCCCACTGGTGAGAACATCTGGTGATAAACATCTAAAATGCTTGTTGACCCAGTGGACACATCACTGATAATTAAGGTCTGAAATTCTCTCTATCATTAGATATGAAGTAGTACTGCCCTTACTAACCCTAACCACTCAGATACATGCCCTACATACACCCACCAGACCACACCCCCAACCAGTCCTGAACCCTCTCCCCGTTTCTCATTCTACTCTGCCTAAACCTTTCTTCTCTGAACTTTCCTCCCTCTCTATGAAGCTCAGCACATGACAAACACTCGACGTACTGACTGAGTTCTAATCAAACAGTACATCTACACTCACCAGAATATGGCAGCCATATTCCATTACATGTTACAGCACAAACAAATCAACAGGCTGTCTCCAACTGGAACAGCCGATTCCATCCTGCACTTCCCATAAAGCTAGGACCCATCGGCCCAGGACTGGACCTGATCTCAAGTGAGCGTGCACTTCTTAAGGGATTTACCATCGGGCTGCAGGTGGGACCCTCTGAGAAAATACTCCACAACCCTAACCCACCAAGAGCATTTCCCCAATGGGGACCAGGTGTTTGTCCCCATAAGAAACAGTAGGTCCTCACCAGGCTGTGTACCATGAAAATAGTCAAAATCATCCCAACCAGGTAGCAAAAACATGTACAGTACACACACCCAAAGGCTGCCTTATTTATATATATTGCAACCTCATTTGCAACAATTTCACACAAATGTTTTTTGTAAACCCCTACATCACTATCAGTTTTTCATCACATAATTATTTACAGAGAATTCAATGGATATTTAAAAGAACAAGCAGGACTATTTTATAATATCTCTGAGGAAATAACGATTTAAGATTGACAGCAATAGAAAGGTTTAAAATTATTATGAGATTAAAGTTGTTTTAAGAAGATCTGCTCAGAATAAACATTGTCTCTGAAGCAACAGTGTTCCCAAAGCATGGAAAGTATAAATTTGAACCACAATGGGTTCCATTTGTTCTGGATGCATGACTGAGCGCAGTTTGTGACAGTAAATATCATTTGGCTGAGAGGTTTCTGTTGGAGAAAAATGAAATCTGACTCTGTCACGTCACTTCACACTCCCACCCACATCTTTTCTTCTCATTGTTCTTGCATAGTTTCAAACTGCATGATTCAACTGTAAAGAGAGAACAGTTTGAACTTTTAGTAGCAGGAAATTTCAACTGAGCTGTTGAGCTTGAAAAGCCAGTTTGTTTTGACACAGCTATTAGCAGTAGATAGTTCCTCTGTTGCTGAGGATTCAGCTACAAATGACAATAAGAGAGATCTAGCAGATTTTATTAGATGACAGGACTTAAATGTAGACCACCGGATAGGATTGCAGTGATTTAAGCAAATGACTTTTAGAAAACCTGATATCCATCCCAAACATGTCTGAGTAATGGCAGCTGAAAAATCCCTTGAAAGAAAATTTATCATTCTTTGAATGAATAAATATCCCCTTTTGCTTTTTATTCAAGAGTTTTAAATTAAGATCTTGTTAAAGAAATGTTATGAGAAATGATGAGTTTGGGTTGAACCTTTTCAGTGACGTTATGTATGATCTCATGCAACACTGGAGTACCTGAAATGGCCTGTTGATGCATTAAGAATGCATCTGGAATGACTCATTCACAGGAACGCTGAGTCAGCATGTTTTACTGTTTACAGTCTCTGAACATTTTGTGGACAAACTACTTTAGCATACTGGTACTTGTAGCTATTTCAGTCATACAAATATCAAAATGTTCAGTTCATTCAAGACAAAACTTTTTGTGAGTTTTGGTTTTTGTGATGTATAAAATGTGAAAATATTTACTTTTTCATTGTTTAATCTCTAAAATGAACAGAAGCCTAAAGTCCATTTAAATATACTTCATTTTAGCTTTAAACTAGTGTTTTTCTAATGTTAGCTTCCATCTATTATTGTGCTGGTTTTAGCTATTAGAACAGTAGTTCTAATAAATGTAGTTCCTAGCTGCTGTTCTAAAACTGTAGTTAGGTTACTGTTTGCTACTTTTAACATTTAGCCACCACTGTCATATGTCTAGCTTATCTACTGATCCACTGATTTTAGCTTTTAGCTATTGTTATAATAATTTTAATGTTGGCTACTGTTTTATCTACGGAAGCCAAGAGTGGCCATTTTCAGCATATAATTATTTTCCATGTTTATTCTCATGATAACGACATATTGGTATGTTGTTATCACAAAATAACGAGGACCGTTTTCTCAAGATAACGAGTTATGGTTTTCTTGTGCATAATTCAGTAACCATAGAGACGGCCCGATCCCCTCAGCTGGTGACCGATAAAGTTTATTATATCCGCAGGATCATTGTGCAAACGCCTGCTAATCTGCAGTCAAGCCAGCCTTCTCTTTAAATGACGAGGGCTGACATGAGTAAATAAATAAACCGTTAACTCATCATCATGACCAGCTGAGGGGACCAGGCCGTCTCCATGGTTACTGAATGATGCACAAAAGGACAACCATCTTTTTCTTTTATTTCTTTGATTTAACCTTTTTTTAACCAGACAGAACATTAAGAACAAATTATTATTTACAATGCTGGTCTGTTAGATGCTGGATTAACCTGACGATGTGCTGGTTTTAGTTATTTTTTGTTAATATAATAATAATAATAATATATTTATATAATTTTTGTTAATAAGTCCTTAATAACAGTCATTAGTTACAGTTCTAAAATCATAATTTTCGTTATTGTTTTGCTACTTTTAGCTTTTATCAACTTGTTTAAACTACTGGGCTAAAACTAACATTTTGGTAATGATTTTGCCAATTAGCATTTAGCTACCATTTTCTTAAGTTTAGCTTATCTAATGTTTTGCTAATTTCAGTAACTTTTGTTGAGCTCATTTTAGTTTAGGTCCTAACTGAACTTCAGGATTCAGTGTCAGCACTCAGAAGTCAAACAGCTTTTTTTCCCTTGAAGTTTTTATCTTATGGGACATTGAAGGAAAAATAAATAAAAAAAAAACCTTTCTGCACCAAATACAATCTTGTATATTTTCTGTTATACCAGATAACTCAGGATCTTTCAGATTATTTCAGACTCGCTGTGTTTACTGAAACTGAAATAAATAACATAACTGAGCTAAATTTCTAGTTTGGGCTGACAGGGAAACACCAGCCTTGAACGGGTAGTCACTCAAAAAAATAACTTGTGCATGGGAAAGCACCTGGTGCTCACAAGACAGTTCTATTTATTTTTCCTTCAATGTCCCTTTAGAGGCTCAGTACTATCTTGTGTTTGTGTGTCCCACAGACATACAGACCTTTTAGTAGTTCCAAAACTCACCCAGCTGTATGTTACGGACCCACACGCTTTGTTTAGTCTCTTTAAGGATCTTCTCAAAGTAAACTCCAGCAAAACCACTTGACAAACAGGCCATCAGCACGGCCATGAGTCCAATGAACTGGGAGCTGGTAGTCAGTACCTTCTGCTCTGAGTCATCCCCAGACTCTGTGGGCCACTGTGGGAGAAAAACACCAGTTATGATCCATGACTGGCCCAGTGCTCGTTCAGATTGACTGATCACCAGAACATCACTGATGTTGTGTTGCGGTCTGCAGGTACCTGAACCAGAGTGACTCCAGTCATGAGGAGGAGCAGGGAGAGCCACTGGTAGAGGCCCAACCTCCTCCCGAGCATGGAGACTGAGAACAGCGCCGTGGTGAGGATCTTCAGCTGATATGTGACCTGCAGAGACCATGACAGTCAGAGTGCTTTTAAAAACAAACTGTCCCCCCCCTTTCTTTTTCTCATGATTGCAGCAAAGACCATTTATTTCCCATTTTTAGTTTCTTTGTTTGTACTAGGGTTGTGCAAAATGGCACCGTGTGCAGATCAATTAATGTTTTCCCCTTTGTAATTACTATATTAGTTCTAAGTGACAATTTTTGTGTGACGCTCTTACTATGAAGAACACCAGTGAGTTTGTGGCATTACTAAAAATATGCTACCACTCTACATTGTGGAAAAAGTATGTTTATATTCACAGCTTACTATTGAACCTGTTAAAATGAAGAGGTTAGTTTGACTGAGGATTTGTAAATACATTTTAGAATACAGGATTGATAGAGTCAAAAAACATGTTAATGAGTTAAATTCTCATCTATTAATTGTCATCGTTATCGGCTAAATGCCACAACTAATGATGGTTCTTTTTTTTATCAATATCACCCAACTTTAGTTTGTACTTTTCCTTTCGACTGTTCTCTCCATGTCTCTGCATTGCTGCAGTCTGAAGATGAGGTCATGTTGGCCTCTTTGAGGTGAGACCTCCAGTAGGCAATGAAGTGGTCCGCAGACACATGTGGAACAGCAGGGATGAAAACCAGGTCTAAGTCTGGTTCTCAGCAGGTAAACAGTGAGTCACCAAATCTGGGTTGGAAGTGAGACACTGCTGCAGGTGGAAGAGTTCAAATAACTCGGAGAAAACCTCAGTCTGAGAATTTGCTAAATAAAGTTGCCAACAGTGATCTTTATAATGTTTTGCTGGAACATTTGTAAAAATGGCTGTAATTTAAAACAGCCTCGACCAGCTGCTCCTCAAAGTAGCAGCTGAGGTTGCAGTTAACTTGCTTTATCGGAAGCATAGAACTGTGACATGACATTAAACTATTGTTGAGCTGTGTCTTGATATAACAAAACTCTCTCGTAAAAATGAAAAAAATATCTCAAAACTATCAATGACACTATTGCAATGACATGATTTAATTTTATCCCTAAAATTAGATCCTGATCATTTCATACACTAAAGAACTTAAATTAGCAGAGCAAAGCAGGCATAAAGAAAATGTGTCATTTAATCAACACACATTGACCTGAAAAAAACACTGTTCTTGTTGACTTTTAAAACAAAATGCTGAATCATAGAACACAGTGAATTTGAACCAGCTGAACTGATGTGAAACCTGATAGGTGGCTGCGTCCAGGTTGGATAAGGCAACATAGAGCAGATTGTTCTGCAGAGTGTAGATCCCTGCAGGCACAGCCAGCTTCATGGTCTCCACAGGCTTGTTCACAATCTCCTCCTTCAGCAGCAGGTTCATGGCTCGAGCGCTGTAATCTGATAGAAACAAAGAGAATGTTGTTGCTTTTTCTGCCTGAGGACCACCTCAAAAAACGCAGCCGCTCCAGAAAGTATTCAGACCTTTTTCACATTTATTCAGTGCAGAGTTGTAAAGTAACTAAGTACAAATACTTCGTTACTGTAGTTAAGTAAATTTTTTGGGTATCTGTACTTTACTTGAATAATTATTTTTCAGCCTACTTTTTACTTCTACTTCTTACATTTTCACA
>JARVJO010000431.1:8237720-8247789 GCA_031762555.1 Cynodonichthys magdalenae | reverse complement strand
ACCCACTGTCCCTCCTCTGGACATGTCCAAACCAATAAACCCACTGTCCCTCCTCTGGACATGTCCAAACCAATAAACCCACTGTCCTTCCTCTGGACATGTCCAAACCAATGCACTCACTGTCCCTCCTCTGGACATGTCCAAACCAATAAACCCACTGTCCCTCCTCTGGACATGTCCAAACCAATAAACCCACTGTCCTTCCTCTGGACATGTCCAAACCAATGCACTCACTGTCCCTCCTCTGGACATTTCCAAACCAATACACCCTCTGTCCTTCCTCTGGACATGTCTAAACCAATACACTCACTGTCCCTCCTCTGGACATTTCCAAACCAATACACCCTCTGTCCTTCCTCTGGACATGTCTAAACCAATACACTCACTGTCCCTCCTCTAGACATGTCCAAATCATCTCAGTCTGGTCTCTCTAACTTTATCTCCCAGTCCTTCAACCTGTGTTGTCCCTCTGATGATCTATTTCCTAATCTTCTCCATGCTTGTCTCTCCCAAAGAGAACCTCAACATCTTCAGCTCAAACACTTCCAGTTGTCTCCTGTATTTTAGGCTTGAAACAAAGACTCATGGGTTTAATTTGAGGGTTTTCAAGTCAAGAGTTTGACTCTGAGGTGTCTGAACTATTTGTTTTTTACAAAAAAAAGAAAAGAACTTTTCTGGACAAAATTAAAATATCTGTAGTAGATGTTTGCAGTAATAAAAAAAGGAAAGTAACACATTGAAACACTGATGAATTAATTAGACAAAAAAGTAGATTATTTATCAGTAAATAAACAACAACAAAAAAATGACAAGAACATAATTGTTTAAATTTGAAAATATACATTTTTCTATTAGGTAATTGACACAAATATTTATTTATAAAATTTAGTTCACCAGTTCATTTCAAATGAAACTAGATTTTAAATGTATGTAATGACAATAATTATTGCTGCTCCTCCACATTCAGAAGAGCCAGTTGTAGTGGTTCATCTGGTAAGGAAGCTCCCATCATGTCTCCTTAAGGAGGGGTTTTTGACCTGTCCAACTAGGAGGAGACCCCAGGGAAGACCCAGGACACGCTGTCTCTTAGCTGCTCTGGAAGCCCCTTGGAGTCCTGCTGGAAGAGGTGGCTGTGGAAGGAGAGGCCTGGACCTGATCGAGCTGCTGTTCTGACCTGACTCTGGAACAAAAGATAGATGATCGGATTAATTGCATAATTAATAATTTACACATACACAAGTTTTTATTTCAGAGGTCCTGGGTTAATGTTTAGAAGTGGTCCTTTTAGATTCAGCTCCATGTTATCGCTGGCATCAAATCATTCCTGCAGATTTTCCTGCTCAGACTGAATCTGTCCTCTGCTGCATACAAACTGGTATTTATGTGGACACCACACCCATTTATCTTGTGATGCCTTGTATACACATTCTTAGAGCAGTTTAAGTCTGAAAGATAAATTTAGCCAAGGAAATGAATTATTCTTACTTTTTATAGCACACACTGGTTAACTGTGAGTATTTAAATACTTGCAGCAGCCGTGCACCACTGGATGTTTGAGTTTAGAGACAAATGTTTCCAGGCTGATCTGTTGACACCAGTTGATAGCTGACTCGTGTGAGTATTTGGATTTGTGTGGTTCAGATGCTGTCTTTGTGAGATTTAGGTGTTTTTTTATGGTTCTTTGTTTTCAGAGTTCTACTTCTTGTTTACATTCAGTTCTTGTGGTTACAGATCTGAGACTCTGCATCATACTGATTATTTTGTTGTCGCTGATTGATGTCTCGATAGTTTCTGTAAAATTTAGCTTTTTTGCTCTTGCTTTTATCATGTGTACTCCTGAGCGTAAACAGTCGGTTTATGCTTGAATGATTCATTGAAGGGGTGTTGGTTTCATTTATGAAATGAAAATCTGGCTTGTGTATTGTTTTATTTTCAAAATGAGAAAGCCATACACAAAAACAGTTTTAGATAGTTGGCAAGAAAAACATGCATGCACATTAGTTATGCAGTGTCTACACACACTCTTAGTCACAAAGATTCAGGGTTTTTATCAATCTAGGGCCTGGTGAAGATGAAGGGAAGGAAATCATTTAAAATCCCTGTCATGATGATGTCACCAGCTTGAGATGACTTCTACTTTTGACATCCTGGTCATTCAGGAAGTCGGTAAGAAGAGCTCTCCTCAGCAGCAGCAGGACTGTTAGACTTTTGAGAGTGTCAAATTAGTTTAGATTTAGAATGTTAGTTTTGATTAAGTTTTAACTTGATTGTCTCTACACACTAAACCTGTTGGTCCTGGACTGTAGACATCTAAAGCAGAGGGTATGAGTACAATCAGTTTAAGGACTGGATGAGAGGCCTCTTTGACGTTGCTGACTACTTTTTGCAGACATTGCATTTGCCGTGTGGTGTGTCCTCAATGGCAGGATGTGGAGTGCAAGTGATGTGTGAGGTGATTGTTACGAACTTTAGCATTGCTTTCTGGGCCACCACAGAAAAGTTCACATACCTGATTGTGATACAGCTAGTCATAATGCTCTGGATGACAAAGCAGCTGAAGTTCACCAGGATGGCTATGGAGATGTTTTTTTTCACAGTGTTCTTAAGAGTAAGATACCCTGAAGAGCTTGTTGACCAAACTGGAGATTTTTGTTAACAACAGGTCTGCTAATATGATGACTGGTGATACACTTAGCCGCCATCCCATTAATGGAGATATGCACTTAATCTGCCTTATTCCTGAAGTCTATTATGAGCTCCTTGGACTTGATTAGGTTATGGAGCAGGTAATTGTCAGCATACCACCAAGATAGGTGCTCTACCTCCTCTCTGTAGTCCGATTTTTGCTATCTTTGAAAAGTACAGTCACTGTGATGCTGTCTGTAAACTTGATGATGGTGTAAAAAGGTTGTTCAGATTGGAAGCCTGAATAATATACAGAAAACTGATTAAGTTCTCAGTGGAATGTTTATTTTCATATCTAAAGACACCATTTCACTCTGAGGCTGTGTCCAAATTCAGATGCTGGGTCCTCCGAAGGACCCAGCCTACCCGGTCTAGGTGGGCTGGGTCCTTGGTAGACCACAAAAAAAGTGGCTGTGAATTTGGATGGTCTAGCCTCTTGTTCTTACTTCAGCGAACGTCCTGTCAACTAGCAACCATGGTGATGCTAAACAAAAGCAAAAATAAATCAAAATTGGAAAAATATCAATTTTATTAGTATTATAAATCTCACAAAACAGCAAAATTAGCTTAAAGGCAATAATTGAAGAATAAATGGACACCCCGTAGGTGCATGGTTATTTCTCTCGTTTTATTTCTGACAAAAATAATATTTAAAAGCATGTCTATACAAATGATAAAAGCCTTAACAATAAAACCACTTGAAACTTAATTTTTATACTGCCAGATTTTATTTAAAGTACTCCTTTCTCTCGCTTCAGCCGCCTTTACTAGCAGAAAAAGATCTCCAGTCGACCTGCAATGCATTATGTGTTATGGTGGGCCTAAAAGGATTCATCGGACCTGTCCCTCTAATCAGGGCAAAAGAATGATCCATTTGTTGACCGCATCGAAGGAGTCTTGGAATTTGGACAGCCTCCAGCGCTGTGACGTAAGCGGCTGACAAATTCGACCTTCGAAGGACGCGGCCCCTGAATTTGGACACAGCTTGAGCCTATCTGTAGCTCTGGAGATCTAAACAAAATGACCACCGATCACATGTTCTCATAATGTTTATAGGAAACCTGGTCACACCCCTTGAGATTGGTCCCTGCTTGAAATGATAAACCAAGACACGGAGCGAGACACGTGTTAAATAGAGGCTTGTTGATTCTCTTACTGTTTAAAGTAAATGAATACAACCAATCACAAATTAATCAATCACAAAATACACTTTAATGGTATTAGAACCACAAAAAGTTTTGCAGTCATAAATTGAGAGAAGAAGAAGGGGCTTAGCACACAGACCTGTGGCACACCGGTGTTCAGAATGATGGTTGTTGAGGGTCTGTCGGTCAGAAAGTCTAGTAGCTAACTGCAGAGGGTGTTCTTGATACTAAAACCTTCCAATTTAGTGATTAACTTGGAGAGGAGACCAGTGTTGAATAAAGGTGTGAATATCACCTCGTAAGTACAAGGACTATGATGACATAGTATTATTGATCTTGTAATGTCTGTGATCCACCTGCCCCCTCCCATTCACACATGTACTCTTACAACAGTTGAATTTAATTTATCTTCTTTAACATCTCTGGAGTTCCTGAGTTTTACCTCTTTCTTCAAGTAAAACATAACTTGCACATGAAGTAGCTGTTTGTGAGCGTAACATTTTTCTTCCATGAATGTGAGCACTGCACAGTGGTAGTCAGATACTTTGGCGTCAAGTTTTTAGGCAACAGCACAGCGGAGGTGGTTGGAAAGCATGTTGGCACAGTTACCGTAGATTTATGGATTCCTGCCATCAACTCCAACTCTAGCCTCGGCAGAAACAGAGGTTGTTCAGGTCACATTCAGTTCTTTTCATCTACAGCTATCAAGTTTGCTCTGCAGACATTTTGCACACTCCTGCCAGCCAGTTTGTTCCCCTTTAACCTCCCAACAATAGCTCATCTCTGTGCAGATGAGAATTGTTTTTCACAGAGCTCCAGCAGAGGCGGTCGAAGTGAAAATCCCTGGAGATGTGCAACACCACAAACACAAACTAACCCATCTGGCGCTCACAATCACGTTACTGTCCGAGTCAATGAAATCACTTTTTTCCTCATTGTCCTCTGCAGAATGAATGGACATTGCTGACCTGTATCTGTCTGAGTTTAAACATCAAACTGCTGCCCAGTAACTGGCTGTTTAGATAACTGACTGAACAGGTGTGTGGGTGTTTATAATTACCAGCTTCCTTTGAGAGATTTAAAAAATCTTATCACTTTTATAACAAACCCTAATCCTGCATCTTATCATCATAGTTTCTAAGGCTTCTACAGATATTTAATTATTCCTCACTCAAAAATATCATGGTGGAAAAAATGCATCTTCTTACAATTCAAGGATTTTAAGTAAAACAGTAAAATGAAAAAAAGATTTGACGTTCACTAGGTTCTAAAATGATTTAAATCTAACATTTAAGTGAACAAAAACACACAACAAATTCCATTATATTGTTTTTTATTAAACAAAAATGAAACCAAACTGGACAAGCTGTGTGAAGAAAAACTAGCTCCACCTAATGAACCAGCAGTTCCTCATTTAGCAGGAGTTAAATGAGGAACTCTTCTGCCGCTTATCCAGTCAGGTCGCAGAGGCAACATGTCTAGGAGAGGAATCCAGACATCCCTCTCCCTAGCACCACTTTCCAGCTCATCCTGGGGGGACCCTGGAGTATTCCCAGGCCAGAGAGGATACACGATCCCTCCAGCGAGTCCTGGGTCTTCCTCCTACCAGCGGGACTGCCTGGAACACTTCTAAAGGGAGACATCCAGGAAGCTTGCAAATCAGATGCCTGAACCACCTCAACTGAGTCCTTTCGATGTGGAGGAGCAGCGGCTCTACTCCGACCCCCTCACTCTCAATAACAGAGCTCCTCACCCTGTCTCTAAAGCTGAGCCCACCCACCCTACAAAGAAATCTAATTTCGTCCATTTGTATCAGGGATCTCGTTCTTTCGGTCATGATCCACGCTTCATGACCACAGGTAAAGGTTGGAATGTAGACAGACCAGTAAATTGAAAGCTTTGTCTTTCAACTCAGCTCTTTCTTCACCACGACTGACTGAAGCAACGCCCTCATTACTGAGGACGAGGCCTCAACTTGTCGATCCATCTCCCACTTCATCCTACCATCACTTGTGAACAAGACACTCAGATACTTAAACTCCTCCACCTAGTGGGTTAATTTTTGCAGCTAAACTGTAGAGGAACTTTGGTCAACCTTTTTTTATTATGTTGATTCAGATCTTTGAGGTCTCTTACGATCCCATCAAACACCTCGCAATACTTTATTTGATTCTTTTTTGGTTTTGGACAAACTGAATAATGTAGAAGTCCAACAACAGAGCACCACTCAGAATTAAATAAGAGTCCATTCCTCCCAATCATGCCCCTCCAGGTTAACCCCTCCCCTTCCAGCACCCCTGCTAAAGACTTCAAGAGACCTGATGATGCTTTAAACCCCTCAAACTGTAGATTTTTACTATTGATTTATCTATATTTCTATCTGTCATTTTACTTCCTCTTTTCTAACAGCGTGGGAGTGAGACAGGCGCAGACACTGTTCATGTGTGGGAATGAGAATCAGGCCATCGGCTCATGTGTTTCGCTGCTCCCCAGCCATTGTGGAGAGAGGATTTAGTTTGGAGTGTAAAATTTTGAGCACATAATTACTTTGAGGAGTAGCAAACTGTGAGAACTATTAACCTCAGTGGATTGTGATCAGAGCGGCTCACAGCGGGCCGTCCTCAATCCGCCCGCTGCCGTGGCGTGTTAATAATGAGATGTTCTCCTCTGCTTCTGTCACAGATGAGCTCAAGATGAAAGGAGTGGAGAAAGTCAAGTACATGGATGGAGAGGAGGCAGGAGATGACAGCCCCAACAGCACAGTGCGTCATTCCCCTTCTGCTTTTTGTACTCCAGTTTGATGTTTTATTCTTCTAAATAAAAGATTTACAGCCTTTAGAATTTAAACTGTAAGGACAGTCTGAAAAAGGTGACATAACTCAACGGTTCTTACATTTTTTGTTGACTTTTATTCAAGCAAATGAAAAGAAATTTTAGACCTTTTCTTGTCAAGTTTGGTTTATTTCTTATTTTCGTTCTTGTATTTCAGCCTTCTAACACGTTCTTCAATAGTTAAAATTAGGGCAGTTCAAACCTCAGATCCCCTCACTCAGGAGATTATAATCAGAATTTGGTTAAACAAATAAAATCCATTAAAGCATTGCGATATTTTTAAAATAAAAAATTTCAAGCAGGGAGAAAATGCATCAGTGTAAATGTGCTACTGTTTAAAATCCTGTTTTGAGACAGAATATTACAAAATGACACCTGCAACTCTTCATCACTCTGACTATACAGTCTCAATATGTTTTGTTAGTGCAGAGAACAAATGAAAACAAAGTGGTCTTTTTAGTTATGTAGAGAGATTTGCATGAAATATCTTGATTTATAGTCTTCTCTAAAGGAAAGAAATAAAGCATTGTCCTTTTGTTTGTTACAACTGTGAGTTATGCACAGCTGTTTTTAATGATTACTTTTATTTCATTTGCTGAAAGAATAATTTATAATTTGATGTGAATCATCTGATCAGGTTTCAGATAGCAGTGCAACAATACATGAAATTTACGATTCTCATGGTTCGATATTTTGTCGATACAAAAAATAAATTTCAATGCCCTTCTTAACTTGTAATTTATTTAAACTAATTATAAACATTTGTTTAACCACAAAAGTACAGTTTTTAAATTAAATGAAACAGCTAGTTTCTCAATGGATCTGCACTCGACAACGCAGCCTAGGAGGAGTAGTCGAACACAGATCCACTGATCCTTCAACACAGAGCATCATGAGAAGACAAGCTGATAAAATACATTTTACCAATCTGTATTGTTCCATACAATGTGTATTGAACAGTTCCATACAGATACATGTATTGTTGCACCTCTTGTTTCAGAGCTGCTGCAGTTACTGAGAACCTGAGACTTCCTGTCATTCATTAGTGTGTGTGTGTGTGTGTGTGTGTTTTATCCCTCAGGAGAAGATCGCTCTTCTTGGTAAAGGACAACAGATGAATGAATCAGGGCTGAATGGAAAGATTTTGTAAGTTCTCCCAGACTGATGATGATGATGTTTCTATAAGCCACCACTGCCTGAGGTGATGCTGTCTGACCACCCGTTTGTTTTTCTGCCCAGGAGCATTCACTCCTCAGAGAGCCAGCAGGAGTTCTTCCGAATGCTGGATGAGAAAATTGAGAAGGTAAAAGAGCTTTAATTTTTGTGTGGAAATCCTCTGACATGATGAAGATTAATCCAGTCTGACAGATTGAACAGATGACACGAGGATAGAAAACAGATTCCATCTGTCATGTTCAGTGTTGTCATTAACAAATGTAGCTATTGTGACAAACCACAGAACCCCCTTCTGTGCCCAAAAAAGGAGATCCTGCCATCTGTGGCACCAAACGGAGCAAAAGGAACAAAGGAGCAGGACTAACTGAAGAAATGAAGGTTATTCCATGAGAGAAACTGAAGATTTCAGACAACAGTGTGTACTACTCTCTTTAAAGAACAGAGCTAACTGTCTCTAACCAGACCAGGAGGAGAAGTGGGACGCCCCGGTGCACAACTGAGCAAGAGGATAAACAGTTTCTAGCTTGAGAAACAAACTCTTCACAGGTCCTCAACTGGTAGCTTCATTAAATGTTACCAAAACACCAGTGTCAACATCAACAGTCCTACAATCTGACTGAAACAGTATTTATGTAACAGTTTAATATTTCTACTGCAGCTATAAGATTTTAATCTAACAGATTGTAAAATGAAACAAAACTAAAAACTCTACCACTGATCTAAAACTCAGTCAGTTCTCCACATTTAGATATAATAAACATAATATCATAAACATAACCTATGAAATCCAATTTTAGGTAAAATTATTTCATTTGACCCAAACTAATTTATTTATTTATTATATTTCAACTTTAGAAATATAAAAGTCACACTCACAGGCCGACTTTTCCCACTTTTGTCTTCAGTTTGGTTTCAGTAAAAAACAATTGTGTTCATTTTAGTAAACATCCATCCATCCATTCATTATCTATACCCGTTTCTTTTTTCATTTAAGGGTCACGGGGGTCACTGGTGCCCATATCCAGCTGTCAGATTGCGAGGGGCAGGGGTACACCCTGGACAGGTTGCAAGTCCATCACAGCTTTAGTAAACATGAGAACCATAAATAAACCTGAACAACTGAACAATCAGTCTAATATTTATACAGCTGCGGATTCAATCTGACTGTTAATAAAATATTCCTGTTGAAACTATAATCACAGATCATTTCACTCATTCACACACTGACCAGTGAGGAACAAAGCCAGCCGCTGCAGACTGATGGTGCTTTTTTTTTTTCTCCTCCTGATTTTAATTCACATATTTACAGTCGGTCAGATTTTTTTACTCAGCAATGAATGGGTTTTAAAATGTAACGAGTAAAATACTTGAAATAAAACCTACTCAAGTAAAAGTTATCTAGATTTAAATAATCACACAAAAAATACAAAGTACACAAAATTCCTACTTAATTACGTAACGCAAGTAAATGTAATTCGTTACTTTCCACCCCTGCTTTTAAGTTACCCCAGAAGACATTGTTAGGGCAAACTCCGCCCACAGAACAATAAGTACAGCAGAGACCCCGACTTGGAACCATCACAACCTCAAGAACAAATGGTGTTTCTATGTAAACGTTTGGTTTCAGCTGCAATTTAAAAACCTGAAAGTTTCCTGTATGAGAAGCAGGAATTAAATAAGTATTAAACAAAGATTCTAATCTCTGGGATTATAAAAGCTCAAAGTTTGCAAAACAAACTACAAAAATCTTGTCTTAGTTGTTCTCCTTCACAGCTTTCTGCCTCTTGGATTTAACGTCCGTTTTGTTTTGATGTATAAAAGGATGGTAGTTTGTTTTGTCTACAGAATAGAATCATTGGGCCTCATACAAGAACATTTTCGTATTCTAATCCTAAATTTCTCTTACTCTTGTTCGTATGAACGGTTCGTACCAACATGCCACGTCAGATTCAACAAACGCTTCTATCTTCACGAAAAGTGTGTAAATGAGCAGCGTAAACTGATGAATGTGTATCAGGTGCTCGTGCACGAGGAGAAGAGATTAGCATAAATACCACCCAAAACACCATATAAAGCTACGATTCCTGCCCCACATACCAGGAAGTGTTCGTTCATGAAAATGACAGTGCAAAGTAAAAAAAATAACTTAACGAATTTGGAGACTGAAGTCCTGCTGTCAGAGATCCAGAAAAGAAAATCTGTCATTTTTAGCAGCGTCAGCTGACCTGCTA
>JARVJO010000431.1:8135873-8148984 GCA_031762555.1 Cynodonichthys magdalenae | reverse complement strand
CCATTTGGGATAAATAAAGTATTTTTGAATTGAATTGAATCTTGTTGTTAATAAATAAACTGTACACCATTATATAGATGTGGTCAAGTTTTAAGATAAGTCCATAGCTATAGTTGTAATATTAAGTGGTCAAAATGATCTGGAAATATGATTTGTGGCCCAGATTGCTGTAAACCACGTCAACATATTTAGCAAAAGATCTACTAGACCGAGTGGCGACAATCTTGTGTTTTCATTATTCTATATATTTAAACTTATTTTCATGTGTCTGTGACACAGCACAGCAATCCTCATGACCCATTTAATTCACACACCAGCACTGGGCTACAGCACATTTGTCAAATTTATTTCCACTAAGGGCCACATGAGCGTTATGGTGGCCCTTCAAGTGCCAGTAATTAACTTTAATGTTTCATGTTTAACTTTGATTAAACAGAAGATGTCCTGTTACTCATCTCATTGCTACTGCTGAGCACTGCTAACAAACAATAACTGAGCTCTACATGGTATTGCCTGCATAGAAAGTAAAAGTAAAAGTAAGAGTTTCACTCACTGTTGAGTTGAGTTGAGTGAGTAGCTTCCATCTTGAATTCTTAACTCTCAGACTGTCTGGGGGGCCTGGGCCGCGGATGGGCTCAGGACTTGGGGGGTTGCCGAGGGCGGGGCTGGCACTCCAGCCCTCGTGGGGCTGTTTGGATTCCCGGACCATGGCTCCTGGTTTCCGAGGTTGGCCAGCTGACCGGTGTTGCTGCAGTCCGGCAGGTGGTCGGCCGGGTGTGTGTGCTTGGCTCATCTGGGGCCCACTACCAGCAGTGGGCCCCGCCCTCCTGCCACACTGCCCTCTGGTGGGTTATGACTTTGCCCGCTGGTGCGCTGGTGGCTCTCGATGTCTGGGGCTGGGTGCTTGGGTGTGTGCCGGCTCGGCCCGGTGACTGCCTGGCGGGGTTTGGGTCCTCTGGCCCGGTCAGGCCTTGGCTGAGGGGTGGCGGGCCCTGGGGGCCCGGGTCTCTGTGTCCACGGTCGGATCTTCTTGGGCAGCAGGTCCCGATGGGGCTTATGAGCTCGTCGCTGCTAGCGCCAGAGGATTACTGCGTGGGGTCGCTGGGGAGGCTCTCCCGGCTCTCCTCTGGTCTGCTCTGGTGGGTGGGTCAGCAGTTGTTCCTGCGCTGGTGCCTCTGGGGGCTCCGTGCTTGGGGTCCCTTTGAGGGTCTTGGCTCTGGTACTCATCATGTCTGCCTCGGGCATTGGGGGTCAGGTCTGTGGTCCTCCACAGTCATTATTAAACATTCCATTGGAGAAACCTTGTATATACATGCATGCTCACCACCGCACTAAATTAATGGTTCAGATCGAGGGGCTTTTGACAAACATTCTGTTCTGGACTGCGTTGGTCACTAAATGTGTGTATTTATAGATATATATTTGTGGGTGTATATTCTTCAGTGAGGCTATAATTATTGTTATAAGTACATGTAATTTGCTGCTGCTGTGTTTTGTTTTGTTCTCCTTTGCAGGTATGGAGGCAGATTCGTTGTTTTCTGTAAATCTCACATATCTTCTTGTCTCTCTTTCAGTCTTTTCTTTCACTTTCACTTTTCTTATTTTTTTCTTCTATTGGGGAAAAAAAAGTCATTAATGATGAAGAAACTAATATTTACCTATGTATTTATGTTTTTTTATGAAGTGGCAAAAAAAAAAAAAGAATTCTTAACTCTCCCACTTTCTGACAAGGAATTCTCATGTATAATCAACATTCATTATGGAAGATGTAATTTATGGTCATTGCTGATTTTAAAGTAGCTTATTTTGGGACATTATTACAGGGCTATTTCACTAAATTGCTCAGGGGTCCACAATTACTCAAGGCCAACAGCTCAGGGGCGGGACAAGTATTATTATATTTCACATTTTAAATTTGTTTATTTTGTTGTATAGAATCAAAAATTTAAAGTGCACCATTGATATGAAAACAATTTTTATGTATATAAAAGTATTTTTTTCTTGGCCAAATGGAAGTCACCTGCAGGCTGAATTTGGCCCTCAAGGCCTTGTGTTTGACACATGGGCGCTACAGAAATGAACTGAAATCAATACATGGTCCTAGTAAGGATGGAAATACAAATGTGTGTGTGTGTATAAAGAGCTATTTGCTGCAGGTATCTTTAAACCATTCTCAGCCCACATCTGGTCTGCCTCAACCCACATTTCATACCTGCCCTGTTACCCTCTGTACCCACAGTATCATTAGTAGTACTATTATCATTGGGTGCAGCTTACTTCGTACTTTTGTAGTTTTGTGGTCACTTTTTACCCACAGTTTTGTGGGTACGTACAAAAAAGAGCCACCTGTTTTGGGTTTCTTCATACTTACTTTGGGATCTCTGTGCTTTTTTGACAGCAAATGATTTAAAGAGATTTTTGTTGCTGGAACAAAAAATATGTAAAAAATTTGAGTGAATGCTTTGTTTTTACTTGGTCACTTTTGCTTCAGACAAGTTGATGGTATTGCTGTTTTCTCCTCTAAACAATGCTTCTGTTTGCACACTAATTGCATGCACTGTGACTGCTAATGTATCACCCAGCTGTTCTTCATACGTTTAATCTGATTCAAACACATTTCCTCATCTCCCTCAGAAAAGCTCAGATTGTTTGCTTCTGAATTGTCCACTCATTATGAGGCTGTTAGTTTGACTCCAACACAAGATCCACTCAAAGCTACTTTCCTTACAAAGTGACTTTAGATTTTTTTTACATAGTTTTCTCTTTGTGCAGAAGCCAAATATGTTTTAGCAAAGCATTTCTTGTGATGACTGTAAATGTTCTGATTTTGACCCACGTCCTTTTACAGGAACTCGGAGAAGCACCTTGTTAGACATTCACCATCAGGACTGGAGGGTTCGAGTGATGGGGGAAATCCACGCCTGGGGGGCACATGGAGCTACCAAGGAGGCCAGGATCACACTGAAACACAATGTACAAGAAAAAACTAGCCCAGCCCTTCAGGTACTACAAAGTGGACATGTGGATGAAATTCTCAGAGTTTTTCCTCTGTGTTAACAAAACTTACTAATTTTTTATTTCAGGTGGAGGCCTGGGGAAGACTTACCGAGTCTAATATAAGCTGTTCCATGGCCATAAATCCAGAGACGAGCCCTTCCCTCACAGTCATCGTCCAGGGACACAACATGTCTCATAGGTACTACTGCTGGACACATATCAGTCAGGAAGGACATTGTCTGTTACTCTCACCTGTCTTAGTGGTCAGATACAATCTCTGTCACGGTTGTGGAGGTTGGAACCCAGAAATACAGACTGACATGAAGAGGCTGAAAGAATCAAACACAACTCTTTAAAATATAAAACATAAAACTGACGTATATCAGCACAAAGCTTAAAAAACTACTGGAGACAGAGGAGAAAGTCCTGGGGAGGTCTTAATTCAGGGGCTCCATCCTCCTGAGCGTCAAGTGCTTACATCACTGCCCTGAACTTAACGAGTCCGGAGACTGAAGTCCTGCTGTCAGAGATCCAGAAAAGAAAATCTGTCATTATTAACAGTGTCAGCTGACCTGCTAAAGCTGAGAGATTAAATGACGACTGCTGCGGTCCCGTGGGTTGTATACATTCAAAGAAATAATAATCTAAATCATATTCATCTCTCTCTACTGTAGTCCTGCTCCATTTTTTTAAATTTAATATATTCAGAATCACCCCCCCACAAAATAAAGTTATTAGTGAAGAAAATCCGTCTGGATAACAGCAGACTGACTGCACGTAAAATATACGACAGGTCTGGACCACACGTGAATTTTGTTCGTATCTGAAAAAAAATCTTAGAATACGAGAAAATTGGTGAATGAAATAAGTTCTCCTAAATCACTCGTACGCACAACTTAAGAACAAATCTGTTCGTACGAATGGTTCTTGCATGAGGCCCGTTGTTTGTGTGAAAATGCTCTTTCACTATTAAACGTAGCCTGAAGCTCTTTCTTCAATCTGATTGCACCAAATGTTTGAGTGATTGCCGATCATTCAGGATCTTTTTCCGACCACATTTCTTCCTCGAAGACTTCCAGTTTTTAATAAAGCGTTGGACAGTTCTTAATTTTAGTAGTTTCTTCAATCTCCTTAGATGTTTTCTCTGCTTGATGCCAATGATTTGACCCTTCTCAAACAGACTGACATCTGTTCCACGACTGAGGATGTGTCATTAGACATGGTTGTTAAAGAAATGAGGAACAGCTCATTGCACCAGTTGGGTTAAATAACTTGTTTCTAGCTGAAAGATAATCACCCATGCTGTAATTATCCAATAGGAGGCTTGTACCTATTTGCTTAGTTAAATCCAGTCGGTGACTTCTTTTTAGCCAGGCAGTGTGTTTTATACTTTGAAAACACACTCAAACTGATACCTAACAGATATTTTGTTCTTCAGAAAAGATCTGACGGTGAATGTGGTCCACAGCATCCCCAGGTTGTTGGTCTACCTGCCGTCTGAGCTCAGTGTCAGATCTCAGGTGGGTTCTGGTTCTCAGACACAAACATGTCCAGTTCTGTTCAAACCAAAAATACACAGTCAGTCAAAAAATGCTATCTCTGCCCTCCTAGCTGAACCAGACTGAGTCCAGCATGGTGAGTTTAGTGGAGGTGTTGTCGGGCAGGAGGAGACTGTGGGCTCTGGGAGAGCTGGCAGCCACAGAGAGTGGATACAGACAGGACTTAAAGGTGAAACATTCGTACCCACAGGTAAGTTTTTACCTCCTCAGTGTCTTTGACCCTTTTTATTTGTAAAATAATTCCTGTGACAGATCTTCACATTTAGTTGATAATATTCTTCTGGTTCCTGACCACTAAGATGATCTTTGTCCTCCAGCTGAAGCCTCTGCCCAGGACCGTCACAGTGAGGACGCTCTATGAGGCCAGAAGATGGAGCTACAACCTTCAGCAGTTAGCAGTGTGGGGCAAACACAAGTTCAGCTTGTCTGCTCTCTACTCTGCTCCTCCACGACTGGAGACTGGGAAGCAGACGCTGAAGAGTAAAATACTGACTTTTTTAATTTTCACCACAGCTGTGCTCGTCTGTATCCAATTTCTAAAGGCCTCATTAATAGTATTAATAATAATACAATTATTAGGAGCTATATACAGTGCAGAAAATAAGCCTTCAGGTTAATCCTCACATGGATTTGCTTTATTTAAAAAACAGAGTAAGTACTGTGTTTTAAAACTTTATTTTAAGGAAGAAATAACCTTATTTCTTCCTTATTTACTTTCAGATGTGCTTGGGTGAAGCACCTTTAGCCACAAATAGTTCCTCGTCTTCGTGGAAATGTTGTTTTCTTTTTTTGGCTCACCTCTGCTCTGAAAGTTTCTCTCATTTTCTGAATTGCTCAAACTCCACCACTTTAGATGGAGAGCTTTACTTCACAGCAGGTTTCTAATTATTTCAGAGACGTTCAGGTTCACCTCATCCACATTCTGGCTATTTTCCCAAATCCGCTCTTTTAGTTTCTTGGCAGCACAGTGTGTTTCAAGTTGTCTTCTTGTTGAAATGTCCTCCCTCATCCAAGCCTAACACCCTGTGCATTCAGAGAAACTCCTTTTAGGAATGCAAATTTTTTTTATGTCTTTTTTTATTTGAACAAGCCTCTGGTTCTGCATCAGAAGACAAAAAGTACTTTGTAAAAAAGTTTTTACTGGCTTCTGTCTGGCCACATTGATTTGTGGTTTGTTGTTCCTTAAGTGTCTTTACAAGAAAACTGAATCTCTTTTAAATTGTCTAAGTAAGGAGTAAGACATTGTCCCCAATATTTTGTGTCTTGTTCATAAGTAGCCTGGCTCTTGCCTTCCTGCTCAATTCCAATTGATTCTAATCTCCCTTCTCTACTCCATCTTGGCTTTTTCCCTTTGACTTGGATTTCTCCAGGAGAATTTCAACTGGGCCAATCAGCGAACAGAAGGAGTTGTGGTGAACGATGACTTTGATTTTCTGGCACGCAATTTCCGGTTAGCTTCTTAGCTTAGCTTCCTTCACTGTCGAGCTGGCACAGTACATAAGTCACGGCCAGACGTTAGTGATTGGGTAAAATCAGATCCAGTTGTTTTAAATTTCAACAGAGTCCACACCTCTAGAAAGAAATTATTCCTCAAATGCAGAGTCCTGACCCTCTGTATGAAACAAAGTGTAGAACAAAGGGCTGGTTTTTACCAGGCTAATTCAAGTGATGGCAGGATGAAGCAAGAGATGCATCCATCATTCTTGATCTCAGTAATGAGGATGTTGCTTAGGTCTGTAGAGGTGAAGAAGAAGCAGAGTTAAAATTGTAGCTTTAGCTGTATTTGTCCAATATCTCACCTTTAGTTGTGATATGGATCATGACCAAAATACAAAATCCTGGATAAAAGCAGCTGAAATGAGTGTTCTCTGTAGGGTGGCCTAGGACTTCCACATTGAAATGAGTCAGTTGAGGTACATGAGATACGTGCCTAAACTTTGAAGATTTTGAAGGCACATCCCAATGGGGGAAGACCAATTTACAGAACCAGAACTCACTGGGGAGATTGTATACCCTCTCTGATCTGAGAACACCTTGGGAGGAGCTGGAGAGAATCACTGAGAAGAGAGATGAACCAGCTTTCTTCCTGGACCCGTTAGGGTTGGGCGATATTGGCAAAAAAAATTAATCACAATTAATTGTGGTATTTAGCCAATAATGATTAATATGGCAATTAATCCCTGGAGTCACTGGATGCACTCATATCCTAGTTACATGACCAATTTAAATCACTCTAATGGTAAAGATTTGCTATCTGTAAAAATCAGTTCTAAGTAAAGCCGAAGTTATGATAAATAAATTGCAGAACTTTAAAAAAAATGTTGGTTATACAGTATTTGAAGCGGAGAGGAGCACCGAGCAGAGTGACTAGGGAAATCTCCAGTCAGTTTGCCTGGTGGCAGTAATTGTATTAATTGTCAAGTGCCAAAAAATAATCGATTAATGTCGATTTTTTGATTAATGTGATGATTAATTGCAAACAATACGATTTTGCCCAACCCTAGGACCCGTTGCATCTGTGGCACAACCTTGACTTGACCAATTCACTGTGTTCAGTAGATCCCTGTGTGACCAAGTTCCTTTGTCCGATTTGTCATGTTGGCATTATGACCAGATCTTGAAGGACCGTTTATGGCTACAAAAGTTGTAATCTTCCAGAGGGTGAATGTTTTTCAGGATGCTTTTGGTCCTGCAGATGTTTTATGTATGCTTCCACAGATCTCTGTTTTGAAAGTCTGGGAGCAATTCTTTCAAACACAAAGCTAAAGTTCTCAGTAAAATAACCAAATACTGGTCTCACGCTCATGTGGAACTTGTCGAGTTTTTCCCATTGTCCTAAAGCATTCATGTAAGATAACTAATAAGAATGAATCAAATGCAAAAGAAAGCCTGCATGAATGGTTTTAAAGGACTGATTTAAGTTGATGAACATTAGGTTATATTTATCACTAGAGGGTTAACAAGCATAACATTTACAAACTTTCTTGTACAATTCTAGCCACTCACTAAGAGACAACTGGGAGAGCAAAGTTCTTTGGTTGCTCTGCATAAATCATCAAAAAGACCTGAATCCATGTTAGCTCAATTCTCAAATAAACTTCAAACAATATGAAAACTTGAATGCACCGTTTATACACGTGTAAAGCCTTCATTAATTGAACTGTTCTGGACTGTGATCTGTATGAAATGTTGAAGTCTTTCTTGTACCTTGTATCTTCGTCATTAGTTCACATCAGCGGGATTCCCCGTTCGACCAGTTTGGACGTGGTGCAGGAACGATCCTTGCACGGCAGATTAGACAGTATGTTACTGGGCTGGACTTGGCACGGACGACTGAAGCAGGTCAGACACAACAAAACTGTCAGAACTCTGAAGTTTTTTAAGTTTTTATTTAAGATATGTGGATTTCCTTTGTGATATGTGCTTTAACTCAGGCCCTGTCCTTTTGAGTTTTTGTTGTCAAGAAAAGCTGCTAGAACACCAGGGACTGACTTTGACTTTTAACTGAAATGTCACACTTGGAAAAGAAATATGAAAATGAAAATGTGATACATTTTTAGCCACAGCTTGTTGTTCAAACACTCTTCAAACATTTACTTAAACAAAATGTAAAGTAGATCACATTTCAAAACAATCATAGTTGTTGACTGAGGTGCTTCATAAGGTTTAAAATCAATAAATCAGAAATAAATTGGACTTCAACAAAACATTAAATCATAATTAAATTAAACCAAAGGTAAAAACAAAACCAATCATGTTAAACCAAGATATTTTTCTCAGCTAGAACTAAATGTCAGTAAGAACAAAATGGATTTTTAGCTTAGACTTAAAATGATTAAAAATCTGAGTAGTTCTGATGACCAGAAGGTGTTTTACAGATTAGGGCCCACCACAACCCTCTGGTTAAAACTCAGCTTTAAACTTAGACTTAATATTTTCCAACCACCTTTAAATCAATGTGTCTGTGATGGGCTTTAAATACATTTTTTTTACTTTGAATGAAAAATGTAGCTCAGAGATGGGCCTGAAGTTAGAAAGAACATAGAGTTCTTTTGGGTGAGTGGTTAGACTACAGCATGTTTGATAGCAGCGAAAAGGAAAGAACTTCCTGTCAGGATTCGTTTTGGATTGGTCCTAAGAGTGCGCCACATGTTTTCTTTAAAGCAGAATCATCCAAATGCAAGCAGCACACCTCAAATCAACTCCAGGGGCCTCATGTATCAACAGTGCGTACGCACAAAAAGCTTCCGTACATATTTTCCACGCAAAACTCTAGATGTATCAAAACTAAAATGAACGTGGAAATGTGCGCAGCCCCACTCCAACACAAAGGCCGGCGTACGCACGTTTCTGTGGTTTTGGTTCCATTAGCGACACTTAGACGTGATTCTGGGAAACTGTTAATGGTGTGAAAATGATTATTGTTCACATCAGACACACATGATTAACAATTATTACATCCAAAATTACTCAGATAGATAAAGGACGTGCAAAGTTGTGCCAAAAATACCTTCAACAGGAACGGATTAAGCCTTACTGGAGGATATAATAAATAGTGTAACACGCAGTGTGTGTTTCAGAGTGTGTATTTATACACAGAGAGGATTTTATGATCAATGATGACGACTGCATCAGCTGTTTGCAGCTTGGTGCGGCGCTGTGGGAGCGCAGCAGCAGCAGCGCTCACACTGGTTCCACAGGGGCTTTCCAATCGGGACTGTGCCGGTCCAGTCCAGCTTGAGCCGAGTCATGCCCAACAGAACAGCCTCATTCATATGATTCTAAAATTTAAATTGCCAACATCATGAGTTGTCATTAAAACTCTCCACGAGGCGCAGAGACAAACAAAGATCTATGTTCTACCAAACATCTGAGTTCCTTTGTGTTTACAGGAATTATGTTATTAAACTTGTGCTCAAAGTTAATATTTCCAGAATGGATGGCTGTGCCGGGTGCGCATCACAGCAGTTTCATGCGCAGACACACACACACAGAGACATGTAATCACTAACATACCATTTTGAACATCGCATTATCGTTTTTATTCTACACCTTCATCTAGTTGTAATGTGGACACTCTCAAATGAAAGCTGAAAGTTTGAACTCTATGTCCACATCAATTATAGAAATATAACTTTAATATGTTTCAGTAAACAGGTAAAAACCTTTGTGTCAGTTTTCAAATCGATATGGACCCAACAGTTTTGTCATATCGGGCAAAAACATGTTGCCTCTTTACACCTGTCTGCAATAGATGATGTTTTTATCAGGTAGGAGCTAAACAATGAAAACTACTATTTATATGCAACTCTAGCCCTGATAAAATGATTACATCGACAGCCCGCCTCTTCCAACATGGCGTTGTGCTCACTCTACATTGGTCAATCTTCTGAAGCATGCATGACACCTCTAGTCAATACACTTTGATAAGTACAAGGGTGTAGTGAGATAAGTGTCACCAGCTTAGTCTGATAGTTACAAAGAACAGGTGTGCAATGAGGGACAGGACTGAGGGGAAAAAACAAAGAGAAACACGAGAACAAAACTAAACACAAAAGATCTAAAAACAGAAAATAAACAAAGTACAAAACCTTAACAGTAAACAGAAACAACAAAACACAGACCTTGCACTTCATCTACATGTTTGTGTGTCTGTTTTGTTAGCTGTAAAATTAAACAAATGAGTAAACAATGCAGTACCGGATGATGTGTAATACCAAAATAATGCTGATATTAATTTGCCGTGTCTCCTGTAGATCAGAGCTCTCAGCTCATGGAATCGCTCTGAGGAGAGAAATGAGACCAAGCTGGTTCTGGAACATCCTTTCTCCTCCACACTGAGCCAGCTGTCCCTGCACACTGAGGCCCACAGCTCACAGACGGAGCAAAGCACCAGACACCGGGTACATGATCCTACACGTGTTACTGGTCCATCAGCTTTCCTGGATTCCATCTATTTGTAAGGGTGACTAGTGTCCCTTCAGATCTGACTTGGATGTGCATTCTGCAGACCCGTGTGTCGTGGGATGGGGCAGTCCCTGTCAACATCTCCCTCAGCCTGGATGAACTGCTGCGGACTGACTCTAGGGGGGGTAAGGCGTGTGTGCTGCTGTCGGCACAACAGGTTGGTAGATCCTCATTTCAATGACTGAAAGTGAAGAGAGCATAACCGTTTGCTGTATCTGAGATCTTCATCTGCATGTTTGTGTGTCTCGTCTGCTCAGATGGTCGTATCTTCTGTTAAGGGCTGTGTGTCAGTGGGTCCGGGGGGAAACTTGTACTCACAGATGGCAGAAATCATATGGGACGGCAAGGGTTTCAGACAAAACAGCTCGTACCAGGTAGTCTCCTGACTGGAGAGGTGTTTGACTTACAGCTGGTATTTTTAAAACACACCAAGTGTTAGTCATTTATTTTGTTTTTTGTTTTTTTCAGATATTTTCTCATGGGCTGCACAACCTTCAGGTTTATGTTGCTCTGGACAGAGCATCCCCTTCACCTTGTCATTCAAATGAACTCTTGGTCAACATTCAAACTAACCTCAGGAACCAATTAGAACATACGGTGGAGCTGGGAGTTTGTCCCCAACAGCCTGTGAGTCCACACATCTGTCAGACTTTAGCCATCACAGTATAATCTTAATAAATCTGGGCCTTAAATCATTCTGACTTCTATGTGCTGCATGTAAGATACTGATGATTCAAATTGTATTTTTAGTTATGCTTAGCATTATTTAAGTGAATAACTTATTTTTTTGGCAGCTTTGTAAGATTTTTTTTCACTTGAATGATCCCAAATTTTTTAAAGATTTCCTCTTTGTTTTGGTTAATTTGTTGATGAATTCTTTGTGTGTCTGTCAGAGACTGTCATGGTCCGCATCTCACAGAGTAAACTCAGGAGAGGAGCTGTTCTACACTCAGTCTCAGCTGACAGTGACGGGTCGACCTCAACAGTGCAGCTTCACATTCGCCCTCACTAACTCGTCCACAGCTCAGAGAACCAATATGTCTCTGCTCTCTGAGGTAAAAGTCTATCCTGATATGGTGTTGTTCTACCTGGTTATTCTTTATGTAGACATCCTCTGCTGAAATTCTAAATCAGTCCTAATATTTTATTTTAACATGTACACATTATTAACCTCTGTTTAACTAGGCAAATCCCTGGGCCAAGAAATATATTCCACCTGGTTCAAAATCTCTTTTCTTTTGGATGTGTTGGATATTGCTTAATGTAAAATCACAAAACAAAATTTTCCAGCCAATAAAACATAATTTCTGATATGTATCTGATATGTTGAAGAAAGAGGCTGGATGGTGGAACAGTTGGTTCTCCTTCCAGTGGAGCTCACATGTTCGCTGTTACATGTACAGTTTTTCCAAGCATAGGTGGGTTTTCTCCCACTAACTAAAAACATGAATATTGGGTTAACTGGCTTTTCAAAATCGTGTGTGTGTGTAAATGGTTGTCTTTATAGCTCCTTCTACACGCGAGTGCCTTTAGGTCAGGGGTGTCTAATTCATTTTCACTGAAGACCACATGAGCATTAAGCCCTCAGTATGGTTGCTCAGTAGCCGGCCGGACTGTCATGTGGTTGTTTGGCATTCGTTTTCACACACACCTTTCATAGCTCCTGAGACACACTGAGCAGAGCTCCTGGAAAACCCCTCCTACTGCAGCATACATCACTGCACGGGGTTTCTTCCTGCTGGAGTCTATAATGCTGAAAAAAAGTCCCATCACCTGACATTATTTATGCACAAATCTGTCCTGGTTAAAGCTCCACAGTTTTTATCAGACAGATTTCTCCGTGTACATTGGGCCTCATGCAAGAACATTTTCGTATTCTTCTCCTAAATTTCTCTTACTTTTGTTCATGAAGAGTTCGTACGAACATGCCGCATCAGATTCAACAAACACATCTATCTGCAGGAAAAGTGTGTAAATGAGCAGCGTAAACATCATGAATGCCACCTGTTTGGATTCAAGTGCTCGTGCACGAGGAGAAGAGATTAGCATATTTACCACCCTAAAACACCATATAAAGCTACGCTTCCTGCCCCACATATGAGGAAGGGTTTGTTCATGAAAATGACAGTGAAAAGTAAAAATAAGGACTTTACGAGTTCAGGGACTGAAGTCCTGCTCTCAGAGATCCAGAAAAAAAATCTGTCATTTTTAGCAGTGTCAGCTGTGGAACTAAAACCGAGAGATGAAATGACGACTTCTGTTAATGTCGTGTCACCCGTGGGTCATATACAAATAAAAATCTAAATCATATTCATCTCTCTGCTCCCGTTTTTCTTTGGTCAAATACTTTTAATTCAAGTGTAAACAACTGTGTTAAATAATTTTCATTTATTAAGAAGAAGAGTGCACCGTCCTCCCCTCCCCGCAAGTGGTATCAGATGCGGTTCTGAATAAAGCATTTTAAAATCTCTCCAAAATATATCTGGCACTTTGGAGAAAATAGCAGAGCTAATGTGCTGAATAAATCTCAACAAAATAAAATTTGATCATCTATAAAGCTCATTATATACTGAGACAAATTAAACTTC
>JARVJO010000431.1:8082800-8097871 GCA_031762555.1 Cynodonichthys magdalenae | reverse complement strand
AAGTCTGGGTCTCTCTGCTTAGACTGCTGCCCCCGCGACCCGACCCCGGATAAGCGGAAGAAAACGGACGGACGGACGGATGTTTGTATATCTATTTCATGAAATAAAGATATTTTTTAGCAGTGGTGCCACCAGGGGGAACAGGAACGCAATGGCCACCCACTTAAAAAATTGTTTTCCCCAGCCCCTGTGTAGAAAGTCCTAAGGTTTTGCTTGATGTGCATTTTTTATTTCCCCCAGCTACTTTAAGTATCTGTAGAACCTCATAAACAAATAAAAAATATATTGTTTTCATGCAGTTAGTACATAAAATTTTAAGATTTATTTTAATTTTAAAATAAAGCATAAACCCTAGTATCTCTGAATAAAGACAACTGGTATAAAACCAATGTTGTCAATATGAGGATGCAGGGTCTCAGGAGATTATAGGCATAATATTTTTCATAAATATAAATTTAGGAGATGGCAAGCTTCAATTAAAAAAATGGTGTCAGTGTTTTTCTATAGACTACTATCAGTTTTAAATAAAGGAAAGTAGTCATATTCGAGTTTTTCCCTAAGTTCTGTATAATAAATGTAAATGTAATAATCTACTGTATATATGACAACAACAAATCTTCTGAAATTCTGTTTTGTTTGTGTTTGTTTTTTTTGTTTGTTTTTTATGCCAGCTTTGGATTTTCAGTGACCCCTTTAAACTATTTTTGGGAGGTTCCACTACTTTTCATTCAGTGATGTAAGTAGCAAATTTAAACATTGCACTACTATTTTCTGAAGATTATATTTGTCTAAAAACCTAATTCAAAGTTATGAATGATGCAAAAGTGTGTAGAACAAGTGAAAGTAAACAAACCCTGCTACATTTCAAGGAAACTCCCAGTTTCGGGGAATTTTCAAGTCTGAAACCCCCTTGAATACGATTGTGTAAAGGAAGGGTTTTATTTATTAAACGCACCTGAAACGAAATTAATTTTAGGGCACTTAAATAAAGGTTAATTTCTGAAATGTGTATAGGAATCACACCATCATTTGGGGTTCAAAATTTCTGTTTATTAACACACACCAGCTATGATAATTTCTGCGAGATAACGATTTTTCTGTCTGAGTGTCTAAAAAACCGACAGACCTGAACGCATCTTAAAACGTCAACATATCGGAAGTGTGCCGTGATTGGATGGGCCAAACTCAGCTGCCTTAATAATCACGGAGCATAACTAGCGCGTTCAGCTTTTACTCAGGCTGACGGCTGTTGGTTGCCTGGCACCGTACTATCAGTAAAGCAAGAAGTGAAAGCATACACATCCAGTCTCGAGGCGTGTTGGCAGTCAAAAAAGGGAAACCGTGCACTGGATACTCTTTTTCGGCCGTCGTCAACGTTAGCTAACCTTGCTAACAACAGTCGCGAATCGTTTCATTAGTAAATGGGAGAGCTGTTCCTCGACGTGTTTACTAAAAGAGGCAGAGTTCAGGTGTACCCCTTGACCGACTGATACTTCCCGTAAAAAGGCCACTAATGGAGCCGCTCGGGGCCGCGGGCTGCGTAAACATCGGCCGCCTGACGAGCACTTTGCCCGTGATTCCCTACCAGAAGCTGACGGACCTGTACTACCTGAGCAGAGGGGGGTTTGGCACCGTGTTCAAGGCGCAGCACTCGGACTGGAGGACCACCGTGGCTATCAAGTGCCTGAAGCTCGACTCAGTGGGAGAAAGGTACCCGCACCTACATGACACTTGGAAAAAGAAGACTACATTTACAGAGAAAAAGATGGACAGCTGTTAAACTAGGGTCCAGTTTAACTCTCTACATTGAACGCTTCCACAGTCAAAAAAGTAAACAAATAAAATAAAAAAACAAACAAACCACAATTTCATGCTAGAAAATATGTCAAGTTGAACTGACTTAATATGTGTCATAAGTTTCTCTCTGTCATTTGCTTTGTCTATTTATAGTAAACATCTGTATTATGTAGTAAACAGTCATGACCAGTCTATTAAAAGATACTCGTCTTATTGCAAAGTATGGACTCAAATAAAAAATGTTATATTTAAGTATGGTAAGAATGGTAAATAATGCAGTTTGAAAGGTTTTATGCCAGAACTTTATTGTTATGCGGTTCTGAAATGTGGGTCCACACTCAATGTAAACAAAGTACTCCTATGAATCTGCAATTCCAAGTTGAAGCATGACCGACATTAGGCTGACTGTAGTATGTGTAGGTAAACAATTACATTAGACAAGCGTAGACTCTTAGAGATGTTTAGGTGGAAAAATAAGAATAAATTTGCCCCTAAAATCAAGTGAAAAGATAGCAATCGAGTAAGATGACAGCAAAGAATAAATGTGGGGTTCAAGCATGTTGATTATGCACTAATCAGCTTTTAAACTTACTAATCTTCTAGATCAGTAAGTTTTAGACTTGACCTGTTTCCACATGTAAAAAAAACAAAAAACAATCATGGTAAATTTTAAATTTAAGGACACAGCCTCACCTCTGTCGGTGTGCCTCAGGGCACCTGACCATCATCAGTGTGTGAATGTCTGTAAAGCATTTTGGAGTCCATAGGGATTTGAAAAGGTACTATAAAAGTTCTTTCCATTCACCATTAGCCATTGATCAGAGAATAATAGTGTGTTGATTTTGTTGCTTACTATAATTTATTTAAGTTTTTCATGAGTTTACACCAAATACATTTTAATCTACTAAAATGTTTATTAGTTACTGTTTTGGCACTTTTTAGTGGTTCTAGTACAATAATCAAACTCTGTATGTCTCCTGACTAACAATGATACAAAGGTTATGTCAACATATGGACTTAAAAGTTTCTAGATGATTCATCAGTGTCAGTCCTCAGTTCTGCAATTTACACACTGACAGATATTTCAAACATCTGCAGTATATTTGTGCTTTAGGATTTATCCATAATTTCATTACATATTTTTTTTTTTCAGCTCTTTTTCACCATTTGTAACTAACTGCACCAGAGAACAAATAAAATTAGTAATTAAAGTGTTAGTAATATCTTAAAACTGAGGCCTTGTGGGTCATTTTGACCCAGAGGCAGCAAGGGGGTTAACAAATAACTTAGTATTTTTGGCCATTTTTTCAGATGTTAAAACTTATTGTTCAACATCTTAAAAAATTTAAGTGATTTTGAAAATGCCCGTCTGCCTCAATGATTTATTTTGTGTGATTCTCTTACCTCACGCCAATAAAACACTGTTAGCATTTGTGGTATTTTTATTGCTGTCTGAAGATCATTGTGCATCTGAGGGCAAAGATTAGCCATGACTTGCTGTGTTTCAGAGAGAGGAAATGTCTGCTGAAGGAGGCCGAGGTGCTTCACAAAGCCAGGTTCAACCACATCATCCAGATCTTTGGCATCTGCAACGAGCCTGAGTTTTTCTGCATAGTAACAGAGTTTATGAGCAATGGCTCCCTGGACCAGCTGCTCCATGAGGTATGCAGCTTTGCTAAGATTCTGATATTACAACCATTAACAGCTCACAGAGATTTACTTAAGTTTCTCAGGCTCACAAGATTTTTGTTGTCTTGGTTGTACACTTGATGTTTTACACCTCTGTTGCCAGAATGGGTGAGGTCTGATTGTTGTGCTACATTTACTGTAAGTCTTGTACAGTAATGAGGAGGTTTTGTCATGAGATTCTTATAAATACAACAGAAAGTGAAAGCAAAACCTCGAAGCATCCATTTTCCAATGAAACATTAAACCAGTTAAAGCAGCTCTCCAGTAGTTTTGGAAATTCCTGCTTGTGTCTGGCTTGTCTCTTTTTTTAAGAATTTTGCTAAAACTCCATGAAGTAAATCCTCCCCAACTTTACTGACAATTTTTCATCTACAGAAGGAAATATACCCCATCCTTGGTTGGTGTTTGCGTCTGAGGATTTTGTATGAGATTGCCCTTGGGGTGAACTTCCTTCACAACATGACCCCACCTCTTTTACACCATGACCTGAAAACTCAGAACATACTGTTGGACGGCGAGTTCCATGTGAAGGTATGTTTCAGAGACCCAGGAGCTGCTGGTGTGAAAGAAATGTTTACATGAATCAGCAACATGCCTGTTCATCTGTAGTCAACAACAGGAAGCTATTTACAACTTAATGACCTGTTGTCTCGTCTCACCTGGCAAATCATTTAATCTTCTCTTCAGATCGCAGACTTTGGTCTCTCTAAGTGGCGGCAGCTGTCTGTCAGTAAAGGTTCTGGGTCCAAGCCCACAGAGATGGAGGGCACAGTGATCTACATGCCCCCAGAGGAGTACGAACCATCCAAGAACCGCCGGGCGGATGTGAAGCACGACATGTACAGGTGAGGCATCGAAACCCAGCAACGATTCTAAGAATTAGTTTAGACAATGTTGTCTTTATACTGTGGTGTAACAAACGTTCACAAGCATGGAAGGACAAAAAGGAAGCACACCCTCTTTCAATTTCAGGCTTTTGGTATTGAGATAATATCAGGTTCTAAAATTATTCAAATCTAATTTCAGAAGCGTTTAAAAACACATCCGATTCCATCAGAACAGTTTTTAACTAAATAATTAGTCAAAATACAGAAACTGTGTGGAAGCTGATTCTTTCTGCTTCCAAAATTCTTAAGACGGAAAATATCAGCTGCTGATTTGAGTTTTGTCAGTTTGCTGCTCTGGAGCTCACGTGTGTGTTAACACAACGCTGAGAAGGAAAGACCTCAGCAGTGATCTTTAGCCCTGTCTCCACGAGCTCAGTTCAACTCTATTCAGTTCGGGTCGGGTCAGTTCTGCTCACTGTGCGTGTGTCTCCACTGCAGTTTGTCCCTCACTCTGTAGGTGTGATTATGGGCGGGGCGGGCCGTCTGCGGCAGCTTTATCTGTTGTGTTTAAAAAAAAAAAAAAAAAGCCTTGTTGTCTTACCGTTCAGACTTTACTATTTATTTATTTATTTATTTGTTGCGGTGCTGTTTATCTGCTCTTGTATAACTGTGGGTGGACAGTTTGTCTGATACGTCTCAGTTACCTGCTCAGCTTCGTCTCCTTCACCTCTCTCCAGTATGAAGTTTGCACAAATAACACCTTTCCTCTGTCAATCTACCCCAGAGCTAATCTAGGGCAGCATTCTGCTGAGGTCAAAATCGTAAGCGTGCTGTACTCACTTCTACCCTCTTAGAACCACCGGCGAGGAGGTTTTGAAACAGTGCAGCTGCACTGTTGAGTGCGCTTGGAACCTAATGGAGATGCGTTCGGCTGAGCCAACCCAAACTGCGTACAAGCGTGTCCGTGGAAATGGGGCTTTAGAGAAGCAGCTGTTGCTGCTCATCAGTCTAGGAAAGGTTCAGATGTATTTCCACATTGTTTTAAATCCATCGTTCTACAGAGAAGGAGATTATTTACAAGTTTGAAACATTTAAGACAGCTGTCAGTTTTCTAGAAGCGGATGTCCCAGCAAATTCATGCCAAAGTCAGACCATGCAATGCTCAGTGTAGTGTTGAGCAGTATGACCTAATTTTTTTTCTTTTCATCACAGCTCAGCTGATAATAAAATGTAAAAACGCTGCTTATTGATTAACAAACCACAGTCAGCTGAAGTGACTTTCTTTCTGCAACACAGAAACTATTTCTTGAATTTTTTATTTTACTGTACCTCTGTCTGTGTCTCTGTTTCCCTCTGCATGTCTCTTCTCTGCCTGGTTGTAGACAGTAGTCACACATTTTGGTTCAGTTGTGCAGGAGGAGGGTTGAGCAAAGATCTTTATCGGGTCTATTGTTTAGTTTTATTTAATAAAGCTTAACGGGACGACTCAGCCTCTCTGCATCAATCAGATAACTCCAGAACAAAACTACTTCCCCCGGGCTTTTCACCAGATTCTTAGTTCAAATAAAAAATTCTGTCTGACAGCTGAAGTTTGGAGTCTTTCTGTGTGGAGTCTGCATGTTCTCCTTGTGTTTCTGTGGGTTTTCTCTAGATACTCCGGTTTTGATTTACAAACATGCATGTTCGGTTGCGTTCAGGTCCAGGCTTTGATTCAAAAGATTTGTCATCTCTATGGGATTTTAAAACAAGGATTAAAATATAAAATAAAAATTTAATTAATAGATAAAAAGTTGATTGAATTGCTGTGCGAGACTTTAAAAGACCTGGATGAATTGAAGCAAGGTTCAGAATTCCTCCACATTTGTGTGGGAGACTGATAAAGTCCTGCAGATCATGATTACTGAGTTATTGCTGATAAGGTCATTCTTGGTTGTTGGATCATGGGGTGTAAAGTAAACTCTTATGAAGTCGAGGTTCAGAGTTCATGCTCTCAGTCATGCATTGATTTTTCTTTAGTAAGTGACAAAAAAATTGTTCGTGGAAACTCCCCCATTTTCACTGAAACCATACATATCCTACACAGTTTTTTTTAGTTTCTTATTTTTGTGGCAATTTACACGTCTTCATCTTACTACACAGCTAATTAATCATCATCAGCACGCTCTGCTCCCAACGCTGCCTGGGTTATTTCTGTTCAACGTTGAAGACTGAGCAACAGAATTGAGGAAGTTAAACTGTTGATGGGAGAAAGGTGAAGGAAACTGTTTTTACTCAAACGCTGGTGTTCAGAAGTGATCCTGTAACATGGTTCTTCTCAGCTGGAAGCCTGTTTCCTCCTCCATGAGTTCAAAAGTAGAGAGTGCTCTGAGAAAAACCTCTTGCAGGGGTGCAATACATGTATCTGTATGGAATCATTCAATACAGTGCTTTAGGTTCAATACTAACTGTATGGAAAAATACAGATATTTAAAATTTATTTCATCAACTTGTCTTCTGAAGATGCTCTGTGTTAAAGGCTCAGTGGATCTGTGTTCGACTCCTCCTCCTATGCTGTATTGTCGAGCACAGATCCACTGAGAAACTTGTTGTTTCAGCAACATTTAATTTAAAAACTGTACTTTTGAGGTTAAATAAATGTTCATATTTAATTTTAATAAAGTACGAGTTAAGAAGGGCATGGACATTTCTCTTTTTTGTATTGAAAAAATATTGAACCGTGACACTAAAGTATTAAACCAAACCAAATTGTGAATTTTCTGTATCGTTGCACCCCTACTCTTGTGAGCGTTAGAGGTCTACTGTACTTAAATATTCCCCACACATTTAGAACATTTTGGCTTATTGCTGTTTAACAAACAGTTACATGGTGGAATCTGTTTTTCTGTTTACTTAAGGTTAATAACTAAGCTAACTTAAGGTTAGCCTTTAAATAATTTTAGACCTTGGTAAAGACCAAATTTGTATTTTTCAGATACTTAAACCCCATACTTTTTAAAAGTGCATATTTTTGTGCTTCAGGAATTGAGCTTTCATCAAAAGGTGTTTGATTTAATAAGTTTGAAATTGTCAGCAGTTTTCTAAATAACTGGTAAAACTTGTCCAAACTCTGGATGTCCTTGTTTTAAACTCAAATAGTATCTGTGTGTTCGGTGAAAGGAGGTTTTCCTGGCCGTGCCGGTGAGTCAGAGTTCAGATGGTTAGCATACCAGAGCAGAACAGAATAGAGCAGCGAGGAGTTCTAAAGGCTAAAGTTCTGTTATCCAATCCAGAAAAATTAATCTCTAATGATGTCATTCAGAAAATCTTTAACAGGAAGTGTTGATGGTTGTAAACTAAAAATAAATGGAATCCACTTTCCCCTGTGGCTGTGTGTTTTCTTCTGTTGGACAAACTAAGTTGGGTCAGTGCAGCTGGTCAGTTGGTGACCCCACTTCCCTAAAAAGGCTTCTCTCTCTCGGTCAGTTGTTATAAAATCCCCTCACTGAAAGGGGAATACCGTCTGAAAGCAGTGATGTCACCCTGACTTCCCTGATCTATTTGTTCTTCTACAGTTACGCCATCATAATGTGGGAAGTGCTGTCCAGGAAGATACCGTTTGAAGGTAACTTGTTTATCTCAAACCTGTCTTGTGATGGATCTGTAACTCCCTCGTTCAGGTGATCTGAGTTTCTTATTGTTTGTTCAGAGGTGACCAATCCCATGAAGATTATGTTCAGTGTCCTGCGTGGGAACCGTCCCGACACCAGCCTGGAAAACTTGTCGACCGACATCCCCAGCAGAGAGACTCTCATCAGCCTGATGACCTGCGGCTGGACCGCTAATCCCGACGAGCGACCTTCTTTCCTGAGTGAGTTCAGACAAATAGACCAGTTTGTTTCAGGTCAGAAGGTGAATCATGAAGTTCTTATACACCAGGTCTGCTCTATACAAGTCAGAGGTAAAGTCCTGCTTCTCTTAACTGTTTGAGCTGTTAGTGTTGCTGTTATGTATTTTATTATTTCACAAAATATTAAACTGGTTTCAGTTCTTTAAAATATTCACCACTCATTAGTCACAGAAATATGCAGTGGGAGGCACCGCGGCTGTGTTCAAACTTAAAGGCCTCTCCAATTTCAGCACAGAAATACATCCTCCTTTTCCCCTGATTTTGAGGGACAGGTCCGGTGTATCCTTCTCAACCCATCCTATCCCAAGATGCATTATGGGCCGACCATAAGATTTTTTGTTCGTAATGGCGTACATAGCGAGAGGCAGAGCAAGAGAGGAGTACAGTTTTTTGATAAAAATCTGGCTGTACAAAAACTGAAGTTTAAAGCGGTGTTGTTGTTAGTTGCATTGCTGTGTTTTGTTTTTTTGTTTTGTTTTGTTTTGTAAATAATTTTCTTGTCAGAAGTGTATGGCGGATCCTTTAGTTCTTCATGTATTGCCTCTAAGCTAATTTTGTTAATTTATGCTAATAATAATAACAATGTAATAATAATTTGCTGCATTATATTGCTTACATTGCTTCTGTTTAGCATCATCACAGTTGCTAGGCGACAGGACATATGGCAAGAATAAAGCTAAAAGGCTAAACCGTCCAAATTCACAGCAACTTTCTTCCGGTCTTTGCAGTCCGTAGAGACTAGTAGGCCTGGTCCTTTGAAGGACGCAGCCCCTGAATTTAGCTTTTGCTTGCTCTGCGAAGGTGTGTTCATGTCTTTGATTGCAAAATATTTTATAAACCACAGAATTGACTTTATTGAAACTTGCAAAAACGAATCGTTTGATTTGGAGGAATGTTAGATCTTAAATTTGTAGTACTTTTTATTTCTCCAAATCAATATTTAAAACTGACAATTTGGTTTTGTTGGTTTTGTTTCTATGAAAAACATTTAATTTAGAAATGCGACACTACTTACCATCCCATATCTATGTGCTGAATGGTTGTAAATATCTTACTACCAGTTGTTGTTAAAGATGATTGTGCAGCAATGACAAAGAAATAAATGCTAACAGATACTCATATTTATGGAACTACGTTTGTTTTAATGCTGAGTAACAGGAAAACTATTCATACGTGTAATTCTGACCAAGCACTAAATAAGTTACTAAATAAGTTGCTTCCCTTTTTTTTGCTTGGCAAAAAACAGCCACTGAAGCAATAACCCAGAGCAACAGAAGGTAACAATGTTGTTGCTCAACCTGATGTTTGATTAGGTCGTTTTTTACAGGAAACCTCTGGTTATACATTGAGTCAGATGACCTGTGGGTCATAAACCGCAGAAGAAGAAGGAAAAAGTGATACCACATGATAAGTGCTTTGTGTTGTGATGCTGACCTGTGTGTTGTCACGTTTTCCAGAATGTTTAATTGAACTGGAGCCCATGGTGAGGACGTTTGATGAAATAGACTTTTTGGAGGCTGTGCTGGAGATCAAGAGGGCAAAGGTCTGTCAGGATTCTTTTACTTTTTTATTTTTAATAAGCTTCAAGGCATTGTATTGTGAGGTGTCCAAAACAGCTTCGTAATTTTACACAGATTTTCTGATCCACAGGAAGACTGAGTTGTGTTGATTTGTGATGTCTGAGTGGTGTTAAACTGTTTTACCAGACCTTCTACCGTAAAATCTTTGCTACTAATAAAATTGGTTTGTTTTTCCATTTCTGTTTCTTGGAGAGTTAGTCGCTGTAACATAAAACACACTTTTCTTTTGTTCTGAATAGGGATACACCGATGTGAAAATTTCAGCCGATATCGACATCCGATATAATTATTGCTGTTATGGCCGATAACCGATATTTACTGATATTACACAAACACACTTGGGTCTTTTTTTGATATTGTAAATAAACGACCAGACCTCTGACATGGCTCCCTACTTCAGTTATTCCTGGCTATGCAGCATCAATATCACTATCATGATCAAACAGATGCTGCTCAACCAACCATTTCGCCTCCCAAAACAGAAACACAAAGCTAAAAAGTGGGAAATCAATATTGGACGTTAATATCGGCCCAGTTTTACGTATTGGACCGATACCGATATTCTAAAAAATGACCAATATCGGCCGATACTGATATTAATGCCGATATATCGTGCATCCCTAGTTCTGAACCTTCTTACAAGTACATACCAAACTATGGTTTAGGTGTAGCGTTCATAACATTTCATCAGAATGTCCAGAATATCCCTTTAGGCAGACTGGTGAAGTTACAGGTTCATTAAGGTCAAAGTGTTGTGTTGTAGTCTGGTAAATTCTCACACATACTCAGAGTTAATTATTACTCAGATCAATGGAGAAACTTCTGCTCAGGAGAAACGTTTGAAACTGTGTAATTTGGGACAGTTTGGATTGAAGAGTGACGAACAGACTGAAACAAGCAAGGGGGAAAAAAAGCTATTTCCCCTTAATACATCCTTCCTCTTTTGTGTGTGTGGGTGTGTGCTTGTGTGTGCATGTGGGTCTGCACATAAGTGAGATCACTGCTTTTAGTTCTGAAACTGTCTGCGGTAAGAACTGTTGGCAAATTGATAGAAGACTCGGTCATAATTAGGGTTAGTCTTTTTATTCTGATGTTAATTTAATAATTTTTAAAATAGCTGACAGAAAAAACAAACTTAGCTTTAAAAGGTTTTATTGACACTGAAACATGCACAGTTTTAAATCCAGGCCCCTCCTTTTAAGATGATATTTGAGTAAAATTAGATTTTGCTGAGTATTGACACTGTATTTATTTGGGTACTTCAGATAAATTTTGTAGAAGGGCTCGCATACAGAGAAAAACCTAGATCAAATTTCAAATTCTTTTTTCCTCTTCTATGAACTTAATGTAGCTTTGTTTATTTGTTTGTTCGTCTGTTTTTTATGAAACCCATCTGATGGTGTTCTGTCTGTGGTTTGTGTTGACAGCTGAAGCAGAGTTCAGGCTGTTGTTGTTCACCTCAGCCTGTATGTGAGAAGAGAAACGAGCAGGAGTCACTGATCATCCTGAAGAACCGACCTGGTCTGTGGCCCATGGTCAGTACTCCGTTAAGTGTCCATTAAGATGGACAGATTAAAAATTATGCAATGATACTGAAAACCACCTGCACTTGTAACATTCTGTTGCTTTCTGGTTCAGTGAGATTTTATTGAAAGCTTTTAGTGTATGTCATTTTTGTGTAGAAATGCTGCTAACACTCAGCTGATGTTGTCTCAGGAACACTCCACATCAGGATTGTGCTCCTATCAGGACACGAACATGTCTCTACCAGGAGCCCTCACCATCAGCAGTGCTCCTTCCTCTAAAGGTAATTACCAGTTAGGTGTTTGTTAATGCCATCATGCAGAACTTTGATTCAAGTCTGACTCACTTCTCTGCAACAATAAGGGATTTAAAAAGTGAATTTCTGAAGAGGAGCTGTTAGCTCACTAAAGATTCAAGAGGAAGTTGCCCTCAAGATATGAGCTACTCGGTGCAGACACAAAAGAAAACATTCATAAATGTTTCTTTGCTTGATAAAATTATTTATGTTACAATTTTCTCATCTAAACATATGTAGTACAAATTTATCCTGATCAGCTGAATCTATCAAAGTCAAGCATGGGCCAGTTTCTGGTTTCAAGCTGTACCACAACAGTTCCTGCAAATTAATCATCTTGAGGTGTGCTGTAGGAGTGGCAGATCTTCAAGGTGGAGGTGGGACTGCATCAAGGACCAGCTCTGAGCCCCGTCTTGTTTGCTCTGGTGATGGACAGACTAACAGATGAGGACAGGCAGGAATTCTTAGTGAACACTGATGTTAGCAGAGGACACTGATCTGTGGTGAGAACAGGTGGAAGAGAACTTGGAGAGGTGGAGTTGCACACTTGAAAGAAAAATAATGAAAGTCAGTCATATCAAGACAGAGTCCAGGTGTGTGAATGAGAGGGATGCAGGTGGAACAGTGAGGCTACAAGGAGCTGAGGTCACAAAGGTGAAGGACATCAAGGACTTTGAGTCCACTCTCCAGGAAAACAGGAAGAATGGTAAATGGCTTGAACTTAAATAGCGCCTTATCAAATCCACTGGGACCCCAAGGCGCTTTACAATTCAGACATTCACCCATTCACACACTGATGAGGGTAAGCTAAATTGTAGCCACAGCTGCCCTGGGGCTCACTGACAGAGGTGGTAAAGAGGTAAAGAAGAGTCCGGGCAGGATGGAGAGAAGTGTCAGGAGGGATTTGTGACAATAGTGGCAGCAAAGGTCAAAGGAAAAGTTTACAAAAGACTCAGTGAGACCAGTTGTGTTGTACAGTTTGGAGACCGAACTGGTAGTGTCCGAGCTGAAGATGTTGAGGTTCTTTCTTCTTGAGAGAGACAAGGATGGAGAAGATTAGGAATGAGATAATCAGAGGGACAACACAGGTTGAAGGACTGGGAGATAAAGTTAGAGAGACCAGACTGAGATGATTTGGAAATGTCCAGAGGAGAGATAGTGAGTGTGCATCGGTTTGGACATGTCCAGGGGAGGGACAGTGGGTGTATTTGTATAAGGATGTTGGAGACAAAGAGGAGATGTGTAACAGAGGACATGAAGGTAGTTTGAGTGAGAAGTCACAGCTGTGGAGACTGCTGTAGAGGGAAAAGCTGAAAGAAATCTGAGACGCGTTAAGTTGGTTTTCTTAATGTAACACATCCTTCTTCCACCTCTCAGCTGTTTGTTACGCTGTAGAGAAGTTCTCTCAAACTTTCCTCGATTGAAGTAAAGTTTAATTTGAGTACATAATGTTCGACATGTGCATCGCTTTTCATCTGTATATGTAACACTACTTCTTCTCTTCCTCTTGGTGTGTAGAGGGCCTTCCATCCTCATTCATAGCTCCTAATCTGGAGGCTCCGGAGTCTCTAAAGGACCCTGGTCAGCCCAACAACGTGAATGGCTTTGAGAGCGCCAAACCTCTGAATGATTTAAACCAGCCTGTCAAACCTGTCCTGCCTGTCACAGAGCTGGAGACACTCATGGATAACTCCTCCCTCATAGGTACAAGCACTCAGAGTGTGTGTTTACTTGTTTCTGCTACAGAGTGAGGACCATAATAGGGTTTAACCAATATAGTGAGAACATTTTTAAGAAGTGAGGACAATTTCAAAGCTCTCACTTTTTTTGCAGCTCTACTGCGCTCTACTAGTTAAGTTTAGAGGCATGGTGTGAATTAAGTTTGGTTCAGGTTAGAGTTAGGAAAAATGTCTGGGTTAGGCATAAATGTAGTTACAAAAATAAATGGAAGTCAATACAATGTCCTCACTTTGATGCAAGTACAAGGATGTGTGTGTGTGTGGTCCTGTGCCTTGTTTCAAGTCTTGTCAAGACAGAAAATGTTTTAATGTTTTTTGTTTTGGACACATTTGGAAATTTTAATCTTTACATTTTAAAATGTACTTTTAGATATCTTAACAATTTCTTCATTGATTTTTTTTTTATTAAATAATTTCAAGAAAAGCACAGGAGTTACACAGCCTGGCCAAAAAAAGGTCACACTCTAATATTTTGTTGGACCACCTTTAGCTTTGATTACGGCACATTCACTGTGTCATTGTTTGGATCAGCTTCTGCAATGTCACAAGATTTATTTCCACCCAGTGTTGCATTCATTTTTCACCAAGATCTTGCATTGATGATGGTAGAGTCTGACCTTCTCCAGCACAAAGATTCTCAGTGGACTCTGTGGAGCCAATCCATTTGTGAAAATGATGTCTCATGCTCCCTGAACCCCTCTTTCACAATAAGAGCCCCATGAATCCTGGTATTGTCATCTTGGAATATGGCCGTGCCATCAGGGAAGAAACAATCCATTGATGAATAACCTGGTCATTCAGTATATTCAGGTCAGCTGACCTCATTCTTTGAGCACAAGCTGTTGCTGAACCTGGACCTGACCAACTGCAGGAACCCCCTTGGGCAGTAATTTTATTTTATTTTTTTATCCATCCATTCTCTGTTGCTTGTTCTGGTGTTGGGTTAGCATGGAGGCTCAGACATCTCTTTACACAGCCATCTCTTCAAGCTCTTTGCTTTGGTACATTTCCCCCTTGACAGTATTGCTGCTTGGAACATTCAGGCACACAAACTCCTCGTACCCTTCCACAATGAAAGTCATGTAATTGGAAATATTTACAGATGATACAGAGCATATTGAAATTAAATTATTTTCTCCCTGTACCATGGTTCTGGAGACGGGCAGCTCTTGAACAGGACTAGAAATTCTAAGTGGATTAGTGCAAATGTTCTGCAGCTTCAAGGCAGTAATGACATCAGAAGACTAGTATAGGTGAGGTTAGAGCTGGACGATCTGACAAAAAAAAGATTGCAATATTTTACAGCTTTTTCACAATATTTGATTTATGTCTCTGTATTTCAATTTCTCTTTTAGTCTTTGTATCAATTAAGCGTTAAGTGTTGTAATTGATTTTTAAACAAGGAGTTTATGTTAAAGTAGACATCCTGCAAAATCCACATTTTTAGCTGTTAGATACATTTTGTTGTGGACTTGGAGTCTCTTGGAGACAGAAAAGTTTAATTTAGTCTCTCCAAGTGCTAAAAAGATATATATATATATATTTTTAAGTCACTTCAGTAGAAAAATGAATGAATTTTCTCATCATTAGTAACTTTTTTTTTTTTTTGAAAGGAAAAGAGAGAGAAAGAAACAAAAAAATTATAAAAATGAAAATAAATAAATAGAAAATGAAAAATTCATGTATACATCAAGAAGTCACAAGCCAACACACCCGACATCCTTTTGCACACCT